>CAEMYA010000158.1:6068728-6084102 GCA_903131615.1 Diplodus sargus
CTCCCTGCCTGCCACCAGCTTCATTAGTGCTAAAAAATGTCCTGCTCGTTAAGGCGAGGCAATTAGTGGCTAATTGAGAAGCTCTCTGCAGTGAAACTTGCTTCCTTGTGCTTGTCTTGTTCCAGCCTCTCCACAAGTGTGTGTGTGTGTGTGTGAGTGTGCTTTTCGACCAGTTCGCGCATCTGGATTCCACCTCCAGCTCGTTTTCTTGAGGCGATTGTTCGCTACACAGCGGCGGCCTGAGGGGAGATACGGCGCGAAAAACAAAGAGAGAAGTTTTCCGAGTTTTCGACGCAAGATTCTCTTCACAGCGGAGGGAAAGTGTTTCCGGAGGAGGAGCACGAAACATCTGACACGTCATTTTTTTTTTTTTTTGCATAATTATTTGTTGGAAGCGTTCTCGAGGCAGTTTTGGAGCCCTTTTTTTTTCCCTGCAGAGCCGTGTCATGCAGTAAACAAAGAGATGGGTCTAATAGGGAGTTTCACCGAGTCATTTCGCTGTGCCTTCCCCGTCATTATGCGCTCCGCTGTAGACATAACAACCGCGGCTACACTCCACGCTCCCTCACACAAACACCAGTCACCAACTGCCTGCCCTTCTCACTCGGCGGCTTGACTTTCCGTTCGTCCCTCTGTTTTCCCTCCGCCACACTCCTCCGTCTCCTCTTTCCATTCTGTCACTCCTTCCCCCCCCCAACCCCCCCCAATTCTTTGCAGTCCACAGATAAGCTCTGTGATAGGGAGGAAATGAGAGTGACACACACACACACAGCCTGCCAATCTCTTCGCTCGGATAACAACAAAAAAGAGATGAAAACTGATAAAAACAGGCAAAGGAAAAGAAAGGTTTTTAATTTAAAGTTCAATTTAAATATCTTTCTTTTTTTTTTTGATTATTTGTGCGCTGACTTTGTCCTACAGGGGGCCTCGTCGCCCCGGTGCACCCTGTACTTGGGTGACCTCTCCCCTCATTTAAATGCACATTCCCTGGCACCGCCTGGCACTCACAGTGTCCCGTCGCCTTGAGTGATCACACAATCTTTCCCTTACAAACGCAGATAAAAATGATAACTGCCCGGCCAGAGTTCAGTTAAATAAACCACACACACACACACGCGCTTGCTCTTTTCTCCTTGGAACTGCGCACATCATGGATTTCCCCTGTAAACATCTGAGATACGTGACCTGCCCGCTCCGACCACCCTCTGAGAGAGTGTGTTTTTATAACACGCCTTATCTCAGCCCACCCCACTTCACAGGGAGAGGGCCGGTGGGGAGGGAGGGAGGGAGGGAGGGAGGGTGAGTGGTGAGGGGGGGATTCCCTGTGTGTATTGCTTAATTCCCGGCTAGCTCACACACACATGCACAAAAAACACAACGTTTTCATGCATTCACAGCAGAATAGAAATCGCCATTGTAGCATCAAGCGTGTGTGCGTGTGGGCATGCAGGCACATGGTGGACTCCATACTTAGAGGTTAAAGTCCCGGGCCACACAGAAGCCCGGGGCTGACTTGACAATGACAAAAAAAAACACACACAGACACACACCTACAGAGGACGCCGGAGGGGTGAAGGCCTACGGGTGTCCACGAGGGAACGTCGCATCCTATTCCACCTCTTCAGTGACGGGCAAAGTGAGCAACAGCCCCATAGATACAGAGTCTTCTTATATATATGTGTGTGTGTGCATTATGTGAGACGTGTGAGTCAGCTAAGCGCAGATGACAGGCGTGTGGGCAGGAGACGCGACGGATCTATTCTGCTGCGGGTGCTGCAGATAATATCTTTTATATTTCTTCTTTTTTTTTCGCCACAATTTAGTTGAAAAAGGTGAAATCCTGTATTTCTCCGCTTGCTCGACAAAAACACGACATTTGAAGACCATGACTGGAGGACTACAGTTGACGTTTTGAGCCCTTTTATTCACACTGTCCTCCATTTTTTACACCAAAATGAACACACATATGCCTCTAAAAATTGGAGGTTTGACTCCTTTCTGACTGCCAGTCCATGTGTTTGCCTCCATGTTTTATTCTAGCGCGTCACATTCGACCTCACAAACAAGATAACAGGGAACAGTTAAGGTGGTGTCTTTTTAATATCTTTCTTTCAAACGCAATGCAGGCCGAACTTCAGTGCGCGTCATAGCATCACTCCCGAAAGTTAGCGAGTCCGCTGGTTGTCATGTTTCCATCGCAGGCGATGGCGCTGGAGCCGATAAATACCCATGACCTGGGAACAAATGCCACTTGCACCCATTCCCACTGAAGACAAGAGCCAGATGTTCAAGTCTCCAGTGTGAAAGTGAAAGCGTATAAGTTTAGAAATACTCCGCAGTCCTTGCTCCGGGGCAGTGATCCATAATGCATGGCATACATGGAATGTACTTTTGTTTGAAAAGCCATGAAACATGAACGGAGCCAGCGAGAAGAAAACGTTCCCGCTCTTGTTCCTTAACTGTAATCACATGATGTCAAGCAGCCATTAAGACACATGCATCAGGGCAGTCGAGGCAGCTGTTGAGAGTCACCCTGATTATACTTCAGTTGACACTTCCCCTTTCGCCCGCTGCTGCCGGATTCGTATTATTTCAGACGAGCCGCTCGCCAAACAAAACATTGGTGTTGGATTAGGTTCAGTGTCAAAGTCATTGAACGTAGTGTCAGTGTTACTGACGCTGCCCGGGTCAGAATTTGATCCATTTTCACTACTGAGACTTTTTTTTTTTACACAAAAACATCCATATTGCATTTCTTACTGTTAATTGTACTGCTGTGAATATTACTGATGTGTCACATCTTACTGTGTCAGCATGCACACAACCGATGCTGTTTGCTGAACCATCCGTCTTGATTGGGTGACCTGCCGGTGAGCTAATGTTAGCTGAGTTAACATACGTAATGCTGCCGCGTGCGCGAGTATCAGTCAGGTTTCGTTGCGGCGGGACTATTTCGAGGACAGGTTTTAATTGCTTCCTGGCAATTGCACTGTGTGTGTGTGTGTGTGTGTGTGTGTGTGCGTATTACTCACATTGTGGGGACTTGTCTTCCTTAAAGGGACCAAATGCAAAGATAAGGGTTAGAGTTAGCTAAGTAGTGGCTATTGTAATGGTTTCGCTAAATGTAAAGTCCCCAAAAGTGATGGAAGCACGAGTGCGTGTGCACATTCCCAGCATCCTCCAGTGACGACGTCAGCTATTTTGGCAAACGCTGTGGGAAAATAGCATCCAAGTTGTAATGAATTCCTTAATAAACACATGTCTATATGAGCAAGGAAGAAATGCATAGATAAATCGCTGCTTTAATGTGCGCGACTGTTAAAGAGTGCCCAGTGTGCACGTGCTCTCAGTCTCTGGCGGCATTCTCCTCCTCGTCCTCCTCCTTCCCTCTCCAGTGAGGCATATTGATGCAGTGTGAGGGAGGTTAAGCCATCGGTTTAGTGTCCGGGCGGCCGTGACATTCTGCCTCGCCGGCCTGTAATTGACTCGTCGGTGTGTGTATCAGTTAAACCTCGGCTCACCTGCTCCATGCGTGTCAAGGGGGTCATGATTGACAAGCTACTCTAATGCCCCGGCTCTGCAATCTGGAGCGCACTAGGGGTTTCTTCTGCCTCTGTTTTTTTTTTTTCTTTCTGGCAGGTACTCTTTTTCCTACATTTGAATTTTTGTGTGTGTGTGTGTGTCTTTTTCAGTCTTGACATTTCTCTCACTTGTTTTGTTTTCATCTGTCTGCCGCTGTGTTTCTCAGTCTGTTCGCCTGTCAATCTGCCTCTCTCCCGCTCCCCTTTCCCTTCCTCTGTTTTCATCTCTTCCGCAGGTCCTACCAGGGCCTCCCCTCTTCTCCGATCCCCGGGTGTCAGTTCATGTTAGCAGAAGCGGAGAGAGCGCCGTTAAAAGTTACGCCGCTCTGTGGAGACCAGCTGGGGGTCTCAGTTACTCTGGAAAGTTCGCTGCTCATGCTACAGGCATGCCGTTCTGCCTTTGGCTTGGTTTCAGCTGTCTACTCCTGTACATGTACACACACATGCACCTTCTCTCCCTCCCTCTCTCTCTCTCTCTCTACACACACACACACACACACACACACACCATATGTTCCAGCCTCCCCAGTGACTGGACCCCAGTACAGGAGCATTATCTATTTAAGGCCACTAACTCTGCGGATTAGATCAAGATTCAGCCCCATAATGGCTAGTCTGGCACAGCACCCTGCTTCAATTAAGGCCTACCCTGAAATGTCACCCACCCACACACACACACACACGCTCAAGTCAGAATAATGTGATCTCACTCACACCCAGATGTGGTCACACATACAGCGAAAACGGCGTGCGCACTTTAAAAAAAAAAAAAAACACACACGCTGAATTTAATTATATTTTTACAGGTTCGATTTTTTTTTTCTTTCCAAGGCGACATTTACATCATTTGGAAAAATCGACGCCTCCGCATATAAGATGACTGGCTGGCAGGGAAGGAAAGCCGACTGCAAGTCATTATTAGCATTATGAGACATATTAACACCTTTCTTTCTAAATAAGTAATGGTTTAGAGAATGTAGAGGTATCCGTGCTGTTGCTATAAACTTTTAAAAAATAAGTCCAAGTCGTGAGCTGGCTAAATCTAAACAGATATTTTCCTCTCTGTTTCTGGCGTATTGTCCGAGTTTTTTGGCACCCGAGAGCTGAGAAACTGAATCCAGGGAGCGTAAATCTGAAAATGCCGTCATTGCCTTTTAATGTCGATGATGCTTGGTAACGTTCAGAGGCGGTGCGGCAGTAAGGAAAGTAGACAGCTCCTTGCTCCTTGCTACGTGATCTCTCATATTGAATGTCGGCATGGTTGATCACATAATGCAGGAACCGCATGTGTGAAAAGGTGCAAATGAAGAAAAAGCCATTTTGCACACACAAGCTGTAACTATTACCGAATAAGTGGTGAGAGTGGATCCAGGTCACGTAGCCTATATCTGGTTTTCTAGAGCTATCCGAGGCTCAGGTCATGCTGAAAATTGGAAGAAGAAAAAAAATAAGGCGAGAAACGGAATTTAATAATAAAACAGTGTTGGAGAACATCACCAATCGGTACATTTGAAATTTAAGCTAAGCTATCAGCTAACATTGGTGTTAGCCTCTCCAACATACCAGCACTCATGTTGTCTTCTCTAACAGTTAGGGTGTGAATAGACCCATCTTCACTGTCATTCCCATACAGACCCAACAGTGGTACTGCTATGTGTGGTACATTGGACGTCCTAATTCAGGATGCTAACTTTGAAGATTCTTAATTTAGGATGGTCCTATTATATCTAAATTCTTATCCTAAAATAAGAGAGGATATTTTTCTAAATGCAGTTAGGAAACATGTTTCTGTAACACCAAAAATCTCAGATGTAATCCTGAACAGAAATAAGAAAGCAGTTCAGATTTAGGAGCAGGATGTTGGAGTATATAACCAGATTGCGTAATCGGGGAACATAAAACTATATTCCAGTAAAGTTACAGAACATTTTTTTTTAGTTAGATTACAGACACGTTCTTCGCTTTCTTTGCATGTCGCGATCAAGTTACATTACAATTACATTCATGTGGTTGAATACATATTAAATTACTTTTCAACGTGGACAAAGACTTCACGAAAACAACCTGATTTACGCCTTTTTCACACATACAAAGTGTTTTCAGCATTGGTCATCTTAGTGTTATCATAGTAATAGACCTCTGACATGAACGGCCAAAGAAGAATCGCACACACACACACACACACACACACACACACATACATACATTCATGCATTAAAGAACACTCTTTTTCAATTATGGTCAGCCAGATTACTTGCTCTGAGCATACTGTCACACTCGTAAAAAGGATCTAAACCCCGCTCTCCCCCACACCCGCTCAACCGCACACACCAACCATCCTCCCATAATGATGAAGTTGGGCCATTTACTATTCTGGGCTCCTGTTTTTATTTGTTTATATCATGGAAGCAGCTCTGCAGAGTACTTAGAGTTGGGAATGTTAGAATAATGAGGCAGGCCTGTAAATAATGAAACAAAGGATGTAGTGCATCAATTAAGAACCATTTACTGCCTTGCATCCATCTCATCTCCGTGTTCGCTGGAGTGTGTGTGTGTGTGTGTGTTTGTGTGTGTATGTGTGTGTGTGTGTGTGTGTTGGGGCTTTCTTCTTGTGCCTGCGCGTGCTTTCCAATGTGTTTTTCGCGCGTGGCCCTTTTTGCAAATACGTTCCACCGCACATGTCCTTCTGAAAACACATTAATCAAATTGTGAAACATCACGGTCTCCTCTGATATGAAAATGAGCCGCGCGGAACACTGAGGACATTGTCACCGTAATTGCTCTTTGACAGCTCTGCACACACATGCGCGCCCGTACACATATAATCTTTAATTGCCTCCAAAATGTTTATGTCAAGATGGCATTGCTAAGATAATGGCTCGGGACTTGCCTGGCCCACACTAATGGCATCTTCCGTATTTAGCGCCGCACATCAGCAAGGAAATCGGCGAAACCCATCAGATACTTAGTGGCGTGCAAAGGCTGCTATTGTTGGCGGTAATATTGTGCCGCTGGATGCCGGCCAATTCATTAAAAAACCTATCACACCAGAAGGAAATCTAGAGCACAGTGAGCCGTAGCGTCGAGATTTTAATAAATATAGCTAATGTGACATTTTCAATACCCTGCTCCTCTGTTTACATGCTGGAATTTTTTTTATTCTTCGTGTCGCCGCAGCACCAGATTTGTTTGGCGCCGTGCAGCCACACACACACACCCCCCCACCCCCATCCCGCTCTTCGTTATTTGTTACTTACATTCCAGAGTTCATTAAATCCAGACTTCTTTTTATGATCATTACAAAGGGGATGATAAAAAATTAAACAGCGCTGTTTGTTATTCATGAAGCGGGATATAGTCGAAAATGCTTGTGGGTGCTGAATGTCCCTGGAAATAACCGCCCGATTGGGTCCTAGAAGTGCAAACACATCAGACGGATTGAAGAAAAAATTAAACAGAGCTATCGCATTGTCTAATTAAATGTATTGGATATGGATGAAAAATATATCAGATCAGGAAAAACTGTTCATTTTGACTATTTCATCATTTATCATTTCAGCCAGAAGATCAAAAGATACGTAGAAGAGCCCTCCGACAATGACTGCGCTGTGTTGTCAACAGTGAGAAGCAGACATCTGTTCCACATTGAATTGTGGGTGAGCCGACTGCTACTGATGTGAGGAGAGTGCTTCCATAGCTTTAAAGCTGCAGTGATCAATATTTTGATGTTAACAACAGATCAAATGACTACGTGTAATGTGAAAGTGATCGCTCAGACTGACAAACCTATAGAGACTTATCGGCGAGCGCTGCTGTTCGCCTCAGTTCTACTGAACCTTTTAGCCTCTTGTTGGCTCGTTGCTTTGATTCTCCTGAACCCAAACTACACTTTCATTTCCGGCCACAGAAGCCACCTGATTGCAGATGGACAAATCTATGTACTGGCAAGTCTACATGGCAGAGTGTTCAGTAGCTAAAGAGTCAGATATTTTTTTTAGGAGGTGGAGACCAAAACAGAGCTAAAAGAATGATTTATTTCGACTTACATTCACCAGATTGCCAGAAATTGTTCTCCAAATGTATGCTACAGCAACTACTTTAAAGAAAAGGTTAATGATTAGTGTTTTCAGCTTGGTCCACTCTCCGTAAGTGGTCCAACATCTATTAATTCACCTGAACAGCTAAACAATTCAGTAAACATCTACATCACTGCAGCGAGAAGAGAGGTAAAACTACTGTAGGTCAGTGAAAACCACCGTCAGCTGGTACACACCTGTACTTTAACCTGTCTTGCCTGATTCAACCTCTTTTTATAGCTTCTTGATGGTTAGATGTTGAGCTTGATGTTAGAACTTGATCTTTATTCTGTGCATCAATTTTGGCCACCTCACATAAAGTAATTGCCCGTATGGCTCCACCCACGTTCAACCCACGCAGGAGTCTAATCAAACCAAAGTGCTGTAAGTGAAAACACCGGCGCTCGTGCGCGAGGCCTTTAAATTGGTGGTTCAAACCAAATGTTATGAACCGATCTCTCGTCTGTCTGCATTCCTTATTCAGAAAACAGGCAACCGCAACTGCTTTAGGAGCTGACTTGTGGGGGGGGGATTCTCCATCGGGGAGGAAAACCACCTGAGTAATAGCAAACTTCACTCTCTGTCAGCACGTAGGTACAGTCTGTTCCTCTGTTTGTGCTGTATTTTCTCTGTTTCCCACCCTGCTCGCACACTAGCCAGATTTCCAAGTATTTTTTTTTTTTTTTTTTGCAAATCATGAAGTGTCGCATTACGAAAAAAAACAGTTTTGAAGAGGGGGAAAAAAAAATAAGATTCTATGCCTGATCCAGCCTGTTTTTCCTCCTTTTGTCACTGAGGAGTTTGCGCTTTGAACGGACAGCGAACAGACAAGCAACATGACTGATGAGCTGTTTTGACTGTGATCCCAGATATATTCTCGTAACTGTCTCCAGACAACACGAAGTACAATACGGCGACGTGAAACATGAAAAGCAATTCTGCGGCTCTGCAGTTGTAAACAGTTTCTTGATCCGTTTTTTTTTTTCTTTTTCTTTTTCCCTGGTTTCGTTTCACCCGACTCAGCCTCGTCTTCCTATTAAACAGCCTAACTATGCATCGACTGAAGACACCTACCATATACTTTGTGCGAGATATTTCATACGCTCCAATAAAGTCGATGGAAAATTCACTTCATTTGCATGCAGTTAGGAAAGTTAGAAAAGTCCCCTTTAGAAACCTTTCGCAAATGGATGGAAATGTTGCCTGCCTTCTCTCGCGCACTTGCCAACTCTCTCCACTCTCTTCCAGACTCTCCATCACACACACACACACACACACACAGAGTCCTGATCGAGCGGCTGCAGCAATGATGACCTTGCTATCGTTTACAGCAGCTGCCAGTCCATTGTGTACTGTGGATCAGCTCAGTTACCCTCCCCGCCACCGCCGCCACCGCCGCCGCCACCACATGCGCTCACACACTCGCGAATACGCCCCAAATGGCATCCCAGTTTCAGCCTGCCTCTCCAACCTCTGCCTAATTATCACGGTACCGAAAAGCTGTCTTAAAAAGCCCATTGTGGCTGCACGGAAGCAAGACTCTTCACAAAACCTCTGAGAGATTGACATTTACTAAGTCGGAAACTTGCGCCGGGATTTTCTATCGCAGTCGCAGGGAGCAGAGAAAGACGGATGTAATGCGGGATAGGAGGCTGCGGACTGCCATGCATTCGTCTCTTCCATATCTGGGTTGCAGAATAACAAGTGAATGATTTATGAACGCGAGCACTTTCCCACAGCGGCTGAGGATTTGAAGTGGAAGTGAAACGACAACAGGCTCAGGCAGATTGTTGTATTTACTCAGCAGGAATTCGGAGTGTAAACTGAGAGTGGCCCGTTGTAATGACAGGTTTGTTGCTGCCATTTATTTATTCTTAGCGTCGGATATTAAAAACCTTGTAATCACAATCAGTTAGCAAGTACAAAGACTGCGCGGGGATTTGTCTTTTGTGACACTGCGGAAAACAAGCTTGGCAGCTCAGTTAGTGTGACGGCACACACCAACAGTCTGGATGCATTTCAATCAGCAGACCCAAATGTTCCCTTTGTGGGTCAAATAACTGGGAAGTTGTAACTAAGAATCAATTTTCCCTCAAATATTAGTACTGATACTGTTGTATCAACTTGCAGAGATATCTACTAAAGTTTGCTAGCAGGCGGCCCATCCTGTCAATACCACTTAATTTACATCAAGACGCGACAGTCTGATAGCCGCATGGATTCAACTGGGACATTTACACCCGGGGTGAGTTTGCTATGTGGTCTCCTAAGTAAACAAAATAAATCACAAAATGTCAAGACAGGAGATCATTTTTACACCCATCCTCCTTACTAAAGAGAAAAATACAGCCGCACACCATCTGAATTTAAGTTCCTCACTTGAACTGAACTGAGCCCCGTTGCATGCGGCGACTCCCCTCCATCATCGCAGGTCGCAGCGAGGGCAGACTCCCGTCAGCTTATAGCAGAGACATTATGGAGAGGAGACAAATCACTTAAAGCATTTTAAATCGGAAAGTCTCCCCCAAAAAGCCTATCGTGGGTTTTATCACCTGCCCGCGAATCGCGTTGTTGCATTGATGGGGGCGCACAGTTGAGTAGTTCATTTGACGCGGCTGCAGATGGACTTCTAATAAGCATGGAAGAGGAGGATATGACACCCTCTTTCCAAGAAAGGTGAGGTTATTCTAACATTTGACATTTAACTCGTATCTGCTTAAGTGCTTTGGTGGGATGAGCCGATGCCGCCGTATCGCAGCACTCTGTAGTGGTGTGGTGCTTAAGAAGTTGGTGTTGTTGTGAAACGGTGCAAATGTGCAGTATAAGTACTCAGAGGCAAAGTCACCAGACTCTTTAAGCATGTTTTTTATCAGATTTGACAGTAATGTGCTGACGATCATACAAAGTGACGTTCTGGTTTTCTCCCCATTCACTTAGATAGGCATCTGGTCTTGTTAGCCCCAAATAACTGCCTGGGGGCATTGCCAAGATGGCTGCCGTGTGGCAAGACTTCATATGCTGTGTCTCAATTCAGGGTCTGCATCCTTCGAAGGCCGCATTTGAAGGCCAATTACATCACAGCGCCGCATGAAGTTCTGTCCCAATTCGAAGGCTCCTCCAAATGCAGCCCACAAATGCGGCCTTCTTTTAGATCTTTTTGGAGGATGCACCGCTACTATCCTTCGTAGCCTCCCATATCCCAAGATTCTTTGTGCGCAGATCGTCGCTTTCGTGGGCCTGGGTGTCAGAAATCGTGACATAAGGGTAAGAGCGGGAACATCTGGTGACGCAACCAGGAAATGCTTCGAAGGCTAGACAGTCCCATTTAACAGCGGTTGACGCGGCCCTCAAAGGTCTCTCTGAAGGACCCGCCGGGTCCTTCGAAGGATGCAGACCATGAATTGAGACACAGCAATAACCAAGGATACCAACCACAAAGAGTAAAATGAGCTGCAGATGGCGGTCACGCTGCCCCCTGTGGTTTTGGAGCTACCTTTGAATTCAGTCTATTGCAAATGACACCTTTAATAGCCACATCAAGCCAAAGGTGATCCCAGAATGTAAGAATGTCATAAAACAGCCTTTTCTCAGGTCTCTCCCTAGAACTTATGGAACTTTTTTCAGGTCTTTTCCATTGGCTTGTTTGCTACTGTTGGTCTATGAATCTTTCAATGGTCTGTCTTTTAAACATATAAGCCTACTGAGTCTCTTAGATCATGTGGTAACAAACTAAACATGGAGGAACCAGTATTTTGTTTTTTTATACTCCACAGAGCTGGGGGAAAAAAATGCCAGAGGATATATTTGATCTATTTCTCGTTTCAACTTTTTAAATGTTTTTTTTCCAGTTTATTAATACCTTGTGCTGTATTCCAGTATTACCCACCAACGCTGACAAGAAGCAGAAAAGTGAGTGCCGGCCACAAAAATCCAAAGTTTGTCAACAGAAAATCCAAAGATTTTGTGCTGCCCACACTGTTTGACTGACAGCTGATCTGTGGGTAGTGGGCATGGTGGGGACACATCAATAAGTAAAGAAGAATGTCAAAGATGAATCCTTTTAGATAAACTGCAAACACGCAGTCCATGACATATTCTGACCAGCAGACTCAAAACACCCTTAATCTGCCGCTGTGTGGGTTTGAGGCAGCGCGGCATCCAGCCTGCTTCCAAACCATCTCCAGGTCTGAAGTCCGACCGGCTCAGATTGAAAGAGTATTGACCCCGGGCGGGGCGTGACACGCCGTGGCACTGTGACCATTATTAATAATGAGCATGACACACGAGGTGCTGGCTCGGACATTTCGACAAACAGGTCCGTGACCCCCAAAAACAATTAGAGGCGATTGTCGTGACCTTTATACGCGAATCGCTCTGGAACCCGGGATTGAAAATAATGAGTCTGGCCGCGGTCATTACCTGTAGTGGAGGCGTGTGAGGCTGTGTGTGCCCTGCTGTCAGAGAGCAATCGGATTACAGATACACTCGATGTGGTGCACGTTTTTTTATGTTTTGCTGTCGAAAAAGTTGCATTGACAGCTCGCACAGTATTGTTGTGATGTCAGAGCGTTCCTGCACGGTTCCCCTTCACGCGCAAGTGGGCAAATTCGATTCCGGACCGTGTATCTGGTTTTTGTGTCTCCAGATTTCACTGAATTTTAAGTTCTCTCCAACTTGGCTGATGTCAGCAAGACCCTGGCAGGAGGGAGGGCTTTGCGTCCGAGCAGGCACACAACTGTGGTGGTGTCTGAAGATTTGGACAAACATTTCGGTCCTCCATGTGGGCATCCAAGTCTTCTTTCTTTCTGGCTCTCGTCTCCCGTCTGCCTCTTTCTATCCTCCCGTTTCAAAGTCGATCGGTTGTGACAACGCCAAGCTGCGTGAAAGTTACGAACAATGTTGCCAGTGCATCAGTTTAAAAGATCAGCGTCTCTCCCTCTCTGTCTGTCTGTGTATCGCTCAAACACACACACACACACACACACACACTCATTCCCTGTCTGTGTGTTTACAGTGTGCTTGCCATCCACAGAGCAGGCTAGTAGCGCTTTGTTGTGCCTCTCTGGTCCCCTTCCTCATTTGCCTTTGACAACACTGATAATCCCCCAACAAGATCCCCCATTCATTCCCCCACCTACACACACACACACACACACGCACACACACTAACAAACACTTCCAGATGCTCAGAAGCACATTCACATACACAAAAACCCTCCACACACAAATACAATCATGCACAGAGCGACACGCACATTCACTAGGTGCCAACCATTGCCATGGCAACTCCAATCAGCAAAGGCTCCCTTTCCCCTATTACAGCGGAGATATGACAGTTTCTCTCTCCTTCTTCCTGCCCTCCTTGCATTATGATTTTTTTTTCTTCTCTTCCTACGTTCCCTTTATGTCTTTTTTTCTTTATCTCTTACCGGCCGCCTCCCTTTTCGTGATTACAGTCCCCGTCTCATTCACACCGGGTGATATGAATCCTCACCGAAAGTCAAAAAACAATATATGTTCATTTTAAAAGGCCCGGGTCAGCATGATGGCACTTGCCTGAGGAGAGCTGCAGGGTGGCCACTTCGGTTCAAATGTTGGCAAGCAAGAGATACATGTTTTTCCTGCCTGCCTGATCCTAATTCTTCATGTTTGGATCCTACTTTTGCTCTGTATTCAATTTGGATCCCAATTTAATTTATTCCAATGTTTGAAAACAGATCTATCCAGCATGATGAAGCAACTTATTCATTGTCTGTACCCACTTGTGCCATGCAGGGTTCAGGAGGGCTTGGAGGCCATTCCTGTGCATGTTGGGTCAGAGATGTCGGTGTATTAAATGATTCTGCACTTCACATTATACATCCAGTGCAGATACAGGAAGTCGTGTGCTTAGTGACTTATTTTTATGCACTTTGCTCAATGAAAGTGGCGAAATTCTTTCTAAATAAGTCCCTGACATATTTGACCCATATGACTGAGCTGTTTCTGCTCAGAGAGAAGAAGAAGAGGAAGTTGTTTGAAGAAGCTCTCCAATTTTGTCTCAAAAGTGACCAAGGTGTCAGGTTTCAGTTCTTCTTCTTCTTCCTCTTTTTGTCTGAAATTTTGTGGCAGTTCTGTTTGCTCCCGGTTGGCAACTCATACTAATTCTTCTTCTTTGTTTTTTTTTTTGTTTTTTTGCAGCCACGTAGCCTATACCACCAATTTCTAAAACAATGCATGTGTAGCCCAGTTTAGTCGCTCCAAACCAATTAATGGAAAAGGTACCCAATTTCCTTTTTTTTTTTTTCCTTTTCTGAGACATTTAAAAAGGGTTGCTTCAAATGACTTGATAATTAAATGGGAACACAGCTTGTGTGAAGGTGAGGTTGGTGTACAGGTGCACATCTGGCTGCAGGAGTTGAGCGTTTGCCTTCCATCTGCCTTAATCTGAACCATAATGTTTTCCTAACCGAAGTCTTTCAAGGGGAAGTGGACGCCAGGAGCTAATGCCTTCCGGTCCAGTTGCCTTGCTAAAGTTAAAATGTTCTATTAAAGGCATACTGTCTTAAAGAGGGTTTGATTCAAAGAAGCAGTTCAGCTGGGGAAGATGTATCTATTTGCACGGCTTCCCCTTCTCTGCAGGATGCAGCTTTTGCAGTTGAGATATCTCTCAGCCCACTGGCTTGTGAGGTCCCATCGCCTCCAAGCCTGCCTCCCGCGGTGGATTGTTCCCTTTGAAGCACAGACAGTGGAGAGAAAATACCCAGATTTGTCCAACACTGGCTTTCCTGCTCTGGTTGATGAAGCTCCCTGTTGGACGCCCCAACCTCTCAGGCTAATGGCTCATGAGCTCCCAGTTCTCAGTGTGTCCCGAAATGCAGTGGTGTGATATACTGCATACGTGGCTGTGCTCTGCATTTTTTGGAACACAATGTCTGCCAGTTGCGTTTGATGGGCTGTGCAGCCAGATGATTGACAGCTTACTCAGTTTATATTGAGTGCTCTTCACTCGTCGGCGGTTGATTTGGGGCGATTTTGACAAGGTTTGACAAAATACAGGAGATGGATTTGCACTTGGGAAATTATACTTAATGGGGAGACAAGGGTGGAGGGAGTGAAGTTTTAGTGTTTACCACACATCAATCAAAATGATTGTCAGCGTTTGTTTTGCAAGTATAAAACTATTTTCAAGTTGCAATACAGATTGAAGCCACAAATGGTAAATACAGTTAAAAGTAACACGTTGAATGCACGGTGTGTAATTTCAGCCACGGGGTGAGTTACATCATAATGTCTTCTCCTGCACACCTGTCGACCTTAAGGTACTGCACTCTGTAAATGTACTTATAACCCGAATAAGATCAATCAGACTATTCAAGCGCATATATTAGTACATCCTTAGCGATATGCTTAACAAGTACAAACTTACTTGAAGTTGTTCCACATTAGCACATAAAAATACACTTCAAATTGTGCTTATCTGCGATTTAATTACAACTAAAATAAATCACCTTGAAGCTGACCAATCATTAACATACTTGAAGTGTTATGATGATTAGTCGGGCCACAAGTGTGCTTAAGCATGCTAAGATCGGATTTACTTTTCTGGGGGGTTGTGTTAAGTCACACCGTATTTGGCACATCACAGTTTGAAAGTACTGCAGCGAAGCAAAGTTGGCCCTTCACCACAACTGCTTGACTCCCCCCTCCTCACCCCTGATGGCCCCTCCTCTCCCTC
>CAEMYA010000158.1:6084132-6104132 GCA_903131615.1 Diplodus sargus
CCCTGATGGCCCCTCCTCCCCCTCCTCCCCTCCTCCCTCCCCCGACTGGCTGTTAAAAAGGACCATTTAGGGTCCATTCACATCAAAGACCCCCCTCAGTCACTTAATGGTGCCATTGTTGTTCCCTCTTCAAAAGAAACAGAGGTGAGAGGCGGAGAAGAAGAAAGAAAGGGAAAGGAAGATCATGTTTTTACATAACCGCTCTTAAAACTAGCGCTTTCCCTTTCTCTCTCTCTCTCTCCCTTTCTCTCTCTCACACACACACACGCACACACTGCAATAAAAAAATGTCTTGGCTCCTAATCAATCATATATTTTAATGCAGTTATAACACTGTTAATTAGCTGACAGTTACTCTGTTTCCAAATTAAATCAACTTTTTTTTTAAAAAAGAACTTTTTCCACTCCAATGACATTATCTCCTTCAAAGATGGCCGTTGGCTTTAGCAGCTACTGAACCACATCTGACTCTCAACTGGGCTTGTAACCATAAAACCACACACTGTTCACTTACAGATGGTGCGCACACACATACACTCAGACACTCATGAAGCCGGTGAAACCCAGCCAATCCGATGGCGACGCTTCCAACTCGCAACTCTGATGCGGAATTCATCTCGAGAGTATCCAAAGTGAACGCTGACACACATCAGACTCCTCTCACAGGATTTAAAGTGTATACTTAGCAGCTTTTCACTAATGAGAACGTTAATGGGAAACTGTGGGTCTGCGGTGGAGGCGCTTCGCCGCAATTAGACAGGAAGTGTTTAGGGGGAAATTGATGATTTAAAGATCCTTGTATCAGAAATACTGTTAAATTGTATTCTACAATTGTTTTTATTGCAGTGGTGGTGGTGGTGGTAGTAGTGGTAGATGTAAATAGCAGTGATACGAATAAAGGCATGTAAAGCATTTAACCTTGACTAACATAAAGTCAAACTCAACTGATAGTATCTCACCAGGAAGCTCATCTTCTTTCAATACATCGGCTATAAAGATCAGCAAACTGAATATTAGGTCATTCAATCAGCGAACGCTGCCCGAGGAGTCTCAATAATTTACTAATTAATTGATAATTCATTAAGAAATAAATACTATTATTTCACGAGACTTTTGACCTCAGGGTGGATTCCCATTATGTCAGTTTTGCACCACAGGAGCTTTATTTTAACGTCTCCCCAGATTTAGCCCAGATCAGAGTTCATTATTGGCATGAGACAATTAAAAGTATAGAATGTAGGAACATTTAACGCAGAGAAAGCTACAAAGAAACAATAAGCCAGCATGGTGCCACTATCTATTTCTGTCCTAAAGTTCTTTTTCTGTCGATATTTCCAAAGAACTTGTCTTCACATTGTCTTAAATTTAGACTGGGTCATGGTTTCTGTGTAGTTGTAAACATTGTTTTTATATAGCCATGATTTGTGTTCCAGTGTAAGCATCATTTGCTTTGTAAGTGATCTGCTAAATAGCTCAAAGGAGTTTTGTGACGCTCGACTGTAGACAGAGCAGAGCTGCTGGGAGTGAAACTACACACCAAAGAGTGCAATGTGCTCTAGGGTGACATCCCTGTTTACATGCAGAGGTGGGTACACATCAAGTCGGATTCAAGTACCGTATATTATTACATCTGTGTAGGTTTACATGAATACAATATTGTTCAATCGAACCTTTAAAAAACATTTTTGAGCATTTACCACCATGACGTCACGCGCTGTTGAAGCCTTTAGTTGAGCATAATGGCCGTTTCCATCATGGTTTTATGGAGCCAGAAGTAACCATATTTGGGCGTCAGGGTGAAGCTGAGGATGCGCATTGCTATGCCTCTGTCTTATGTGGATCTGACGAAGAAACCCTCGGTGACGACTTGTCAATCACAAGGTATCAACGCCCTAAAGCGTATCCTGCTTTACTGTCTAATCTATTATCAATGGGAGCATAATTTAAGAAATGAACATCATGCTGTGTTGAAGACAACTTGACCCTAGAGTTTAACACCATAAACCCTTTTGGAAACTGTTTATTGAGCTAATGAATCAAGTGAGAAGTAGGGTCATTTTTTCATAAGCTTACATACAAATGGACTGCTTTTTGCAACCAGTGGAGGCCCTTGAAGCTGCACCAGGCACTCCTGCATTAGCTTCATCTGTCAGCCCCAGAAGCCCCGACCATATTTAATACAGTCACTGGTGTTTATTAATCAATATTGTGTCTTCCAGAGTAGAACAGCATTTAATAAAGTTACTAATGCAGAGCAAACACTGTTAGACCTTGAAATGTAGGAACAACTTACGAAGCATGCCTGAATAATTAAATTAATGAGCATCGCCATGGAGCCACGGAGGAATGTCCATCATTAGGTATAATGATCAGTCAGATTAGATTTGTATAACTGTGCTGATTGTACTGATAGGGAGCTCTCCCTTATACCTATAACAATAATAACATCACACATACTCTCCTTATTTAGATGGGATTTATACGTCGTTCAAAGAAATAATGACAGGTTAGAAAGTTGAGCTCTCTTAATTATATTTCATAATTAAAGCCTGTGCAGACATTGTAATATTAAGGCAGACAAGGATTCTGCTAATCTGGTTACAAAAGAACGTCACTTCTAAAGCCTTTCTTATTTCTTAACAAAGCCCCACTTTAGAAATACAAGTCAGACACTTACTTTTTGACACTTTCCTCAAATTCAAGCACATTCAAAAGGAACAATGGTGTCAAATCAGGAGTTTATAAAGAGGCTTTGGGTTGTTTTTTTTAAAATATACATTCATATGCACCCATACTTCTGTAAAGTATTTATTTAATTGAAATGTAGCGTCACTGGGACATTGCTGTAAGGTGTTTTTTTTCTTCCTTGTGAAAATGTTTCCCTAAAAACCAAAAACTGTCTTCCAGCAAATGTCTATATATTAATGTGCCATGCGTTCAGACAGAAAATTAAAACGCGCCACACCAAGAATCAACTTATCTAGGTCAGAGCCAAACATGAGTCAAGTCTGGTTTGGCAGAGACAGCAGTCACATGTCTCATTCATCACCGTGGCGGTAAACCCATGACAGTTTCGCCTCGCTATAATTGATATGGTATAAAACCATAACCATGTAGCTGCAGTGAGCCCATGAGGTCACCGCAATCAGCCAGAAGCACCGGGCCACATTTGGCTGGCAATCACAAACTCTGTCCGGTCTGTTGGTGTCACATTTTTAAGAGATAAGTTGAAAATTCTTGATGTGTTGTCGAGTTAAACTCCACAGAGTTAGTGTAATGGCATTAATCCTGACGTGGGTGGTGAATTGGGACGATAAAGTTGCCGTCTCTCTATGCCAACTGTAAATTTTTAGTCTTATCATATTCTTTTTGTGGACACCAAATAAAATGTTCCCTTGAAGGTGAAATGAGTCTTATGAGTTTGGGTGTTTGCCATATTTAAACTGTGGTCTAAATGTAACTCTGTGGTGCTGCGTGTTGGGTGGAGGTGCATGGCCCTTATATTGAAATACTACTAACAAACACATATGTTCCTGCCCCTACAGACCTAGACTCGTTATGTCAGGTGAGTTACAGACACAGGTGTATCTAATTGAGCGTTGAACAGTTAAACGGGACATTTCCTGTCATTTAACAACCTTCTCTCGAAGATTCAGACTCACTTGGGCCCGGGCTGTAAAAGCCGAAGCAGCTGCAGTGCCAGGGACGACACCTCTCTCTGACCTTGGGTTGTGAGATGTCCATTCGCAGGAATTTGGTTTCGGATTTGCCGCAAAGTTTGGAGAATCCAAATATTTTAATCGCGTTCATTTGGAAGAGAAGAACAGATGCTGTCTCCAACCACGACTGTGAAGGTAAAAGCACAAATTAATTTGACTGGCGTGTTTTTTTGTGCCAAATAGTCTGTTTGTTGCTGAGACTTAATTAGCCCACTGTGTGCTAATTAGTGACAATGCAGTTTAAACACAGGCATATCAACGGTATCTTTTAGCACCTGGCTGTTGATAGCATAGGGGGAGACTGCAGTAACAAAACATGTAGTTAACAGAGGCTTGCTGATGACCTGAAATGTGAATTCGTCATTTAAATAAAATACTATGATAAAAACACCTCAAACCTGCAACAAGTGATTATTTTGGCAGCTTAGAGGCAACAGGAACAAGCTGTGATCACAGCACTGACATCTTAATATCTTATTGGCTTTTAGGTTGAGATAGCGAATGTGTAGGCTAACATTTGGCTAGTCACATGAAGCCTGATGAGAACATATTCAGGGCTTTCACTCAGGAGGCAGCTGTTTGTGTCTGAAACAAACCCCAGGTTATCAGTGAGTTCTTTAACTCACATATGCAATATATTTTTTTCCTTATTATAACCCAAGCCATGATCTTTTCCTAAACCTGAGTAGTTTTTGTATCCCTAACCCCACCCTTAACCTAACAAAGACGTTTTTGTGCCTAAATCTAACAAGTACTTATGTTTGCGAAACTTAAAAAGTCATTTTGTTAGCTTAACCTAACCAAATATTTGTTGTACCTACACCTAACAAGTTATTTTGTTAGCTTCACCTAACTAAGTGGTTTTGCTCACATGTCAGGTATGAGGAGCTAAAGCTCCCTTTTTTTCTGTTAATCTTTAACCCCAGCTAACATCCAGATCCTGATGATGAAATTCTTAGGGACGATCAGGATACAGAACCAGTGCGAAGGCAGTTCAGGCACAAAGAAGTCAGCGCTGTGAAGAGATCTTTGTTTGCGTGTATTTGTTTTGTGATGTGTAGTGAAGTGAGGCTCATTGATTAAACATGGCATTTGCATAAACTATTCTGGGACCAGTCAAGGAGGAGGAAAACGAGCAGCAGCAATGCTGAATGCAAACTTGGGAGTTTCTTGAAGACGTGTCCAATGTTGCCTCACGTATAACCTCGTGTGTGTTATAGAGGTGTGACATGACCTATTCCCCCTTTTCCTGATAAACGTCGTCGCTGTGTTTGCCTTGTGAGCCATATATCATCATCCATCTTTACTTTGGTCGAGCATGGCTTCACTTAAGGTCAGGGCGTGTTTGATAACACCTCGCTATCTCCTCCTTATCTCTATCTAAATTACAACTAGCGCGGGGGGGCCACCTTACGGAGCTGCGGGTGTGCATACCAAACGTACCCGCTGCGCCGCCCTTTCTCTCCGCTCCGTTGCAGTGCGAGACTCAGCCAAAGGTTGATAAACACTGACAGTCGAGGCGAGGTATTTCCATGACTGACGGTTATTGACTCGGCGATATGGTGATTTGTTTCTGCGCTGCGGCACAATTGATTAGCCATAAGGAAACTCAGGAGACGTTATTGGATTACTATTCAGAAAGATTGAGTGTCAGTCTCCATCGGATTCCATATCTCATCCATCTCTCTTTCTCTCTCTGTCTCTCTCTCTTCAGAATATATTAGTCATTTTCAATAATAGCAGGCTGATATGGAGGCGTCTCCTGTCCCCCATTTGATATTCTATATCCATGGCTAAATAATGATGGATCCTTGGGCTCGTCTTGTTCACCTCATCGGCCTTTTCCTGCTTTCTCCCGTGCCCGTCTTTCTTCCGGTCTGTCTGTCTGTCTGAGAGACTTGAGACTTTCATCCTGAAATTAAGGGAGCACACCACTGATTTCACATGTGGGGAGTATACAACCCAGCTTGTGAGTCGTACAGTGTCTTCTGTGGCCTTGGAGGGGGATTTCTGAACCAAGATAATAACCGCTGATGATATCATGACAGTGGCTTCGGCTTAAAGACTGAGTTAAGATCTAGTGTTTTTCGACCGTGAACCCAGACATCGACCCCTTTTTGCGATTTTGACCATCCTTGTTCTAGTGTGTGTGTCCCAAGAACACCCAACTGAAGAAGTGTGATAAACCCCTGTAACCTCTAAAAACCTTGCTAACCTGCACGGAGTCAGTGAGGTCTTACTTATAAAGTGAACATTCTAAGATAAAACACAAGAGTGACTAATAGTCAGTCTCTTGTATTTTATGTTTTCTCTCAAAAAAAAAGAAATACAGCTCAGTATTTCCTATACATTTCAATCTAGAGACCACCGTCCCATCACCCCCAGTGATCACACTAAAGTTTTTCAATGACCACAATTGTTATTGTCTTTTTTTGTCCCCCAATACTATAAGTACCACCTTGAATGTATGTAATTAGTGTCTACCTTTGCCTTGAAGACATCCGAAAAAGTCTGAAAAATCACTTTGCTATATCACATATACAATGAAATGTTCAGCAAGTATTCTAAAACTAAATTGCACCAAAACAATGTGTATAATAACCTGTGAAAAACCTGCCGCAAACAGGTCAGATGCCAAGATTGATTAATCTTCTCCTAACCTCCTGGAGGAAAAGCCACCTGAAAAGGTCCAGTACTGAAAACCACAGTGCATTCTGGGTGTATTTTAAAAACAATTTAAGATATCACAGCTCAAAACGTGCTCTGACACATGGATAGGAAGACGGTTAAATTCTTGAAAAGATGCTAAAACGACCAGATATGTCAGCTCGAATGTGTGTACAATGATGCGCGTGTATGATATTCCCATTTGATAGAACGCCGCAGCTATAAAACGATCACTGTTGCGTTACTGGCGTTAACTGAGACGTGACAAGTTAATGCACAACATAAATGGGATATGTCTGGCTTTGTGTGTGTGTGTGTGTCTGGGACTCTCTCTTGCCCCTAGTTGCCACTCCGTCTCATCTCAAGGAGACAAAGATATGGGCCATATTGCATCCGCTGGTGCATATCAAGGTCAATCAGTGGCAAAGGGATGCACAATGAAGCAAGTGCCATTTAAGACTGCGTGTCTTTGTGTGTGTGTGTGTGTATGAGGTGACGCGGGGCATTCACTTACACGACTGACACAGATGTTACCTTTGTGGTCAGAAGGCTGTAAGTCAATTAGGTTTGGCTAATGGGGCCGAGTGCTTAGCTGCCTCCGACATGCACACGAACACACGCGCACACACGATATTGATAAGATTACCATGGTAATGCGAATGCACCAGGGTTAAACCACATTAAGGGAGCCGCCTTTCACAAAGATCTCCGCTTTTTCTTTTTTTCTTTTTCTAAATTGTCAGCCATCTTATCCTAAGTGCCATGCTCTGCTGCTCTCTCTGCCTCTTTCTGTTAATGTGACTTCTCTTCTTTTGTGTGCCCTTCGCTGCCGTCCATCCTCCATCCTCCCGCTCCCTCGGCAGACGCACAGCGAATCTCCAACTTTCCCTTCCCTCAGCCCATCTGTCTTCTCGTCTCCGCGACTTTTTCTTCGGAGACACGTACAAAATGTTTCAAACCCCGACACTTTATAGAGTCAAACTCCACATTCTCTCTCTTTCCTCCTCTTCCCTCTCCGTATCAACCTTTTCATCGGTTGTCAAAGCGGATAAATTAAGGGGGAAATAAAAGAGCAACAGCTTGTCATTTTTTCGACCAAAGTGTTCAACATTTGCTGGTTCCGGCTTGTTGAATATAAGGATTTGCTGCTTTTCTTTGTCATCATAGTTAATGAAGAGTCTTTGGGCTTCTGACTGTTTGGTTGAACAACAGAAGCAATAATTTGAAGATGTCACTTTGAGCTCAATTACATTTTACATAATAATTACATTATGGGAACGTGCGCCACAGACAGGGAGAGACAGATCAATTCATTCTCAGTTTGGGCCTAAACCCTATAAGGTTCTATAATAATGGCAGTTTAAGTCTCTGAGGAAGATAGTTGCAGAAAGGTAATACAATTCATCCATGCACAGTATAAATAGGTAAATCTATACCAAAATTACCCATAGATGATGTAATATTACAGCATGTCTTTGGTCACAGTTACACCATGCATACATAATGTTTAAGCTCCTGACATCATACGATAAAGACGTGATACTTCTTCCTCTGCTTCACAGATGAAGCTGTCGCTCCTAGACGTGCAGCACTTTTATCTCCCCCCCCAACCAAACTCTCTCTCTCTCTTTCTCTCTCTCTCTCACTCTCTCTCATTAGCATGCACTCGTCCTCCAGTGCTTTCTCTCCCCGTTTTTTTGTCAGGCGCTGATCTTTCTTCGGAGGGCCGAGCGATAAAAAGGCCCCGCGCGGTAAACAAGCCGTGGAGAATGGCCTCTTGTCTTTTTATTTATTAGTATTATTATCGCCTCCTAATGCTGCACTCACTCCTGCCATGATGGAGCAGGGTCGGAGCAAACAACCCCCCCTCCCCCCATGTCAGGGAGGGGATCACTACTGTACACACTCCTGTACACACACACACACACACTGAAATATGTAAATTTACATGCGCAAATGCAATCTGAAAGTGGATTTCTCTCACTTTCTCTACCCTCAACAACAGCTTTTATGTCAAAGCATGAAAAAAACATTAGCGGTAACATCTGCATGGAAGTTTTATTTTTTTTACGCACTTGTATTTCTATTGTTCAAGAAAAAGTGCTCAACATGACAGGTATTATACCGCTGTCTGGAAAATATGTGTTGTAAGCCTCCCCCCTTCTCCGTGTCTCTCTCTGGTCTTCTAGACTAAAAAAAGAGGGGTGGGGGTTTTGGAGGGAACAGGGTGGCGAAGGTCACTTTGATGTGACTATAAAGACGCACAGCAGGGCCGGTGGAAAGAGATGAAAGAGACGGAGCAGAAGTAAAATAGATCCTGGTGGAGGAGCGCAGGGAGAGGAGACGCGTCCTCTCCTCTGCCTCCGCAACATACAGAGGATAATGATGCTGTATCACAAACAAAGGGGTGGCCGGGGGAATGGAGCGGGCGTCTCGCAATTAAAGTGAGCAAACAACATTTTATGAACCACGCTGACAACAGCTACGGGGTAAGATACACAGCAGCGTGGCCATCTTTGGCGTGAAACGAGCTCAAACGCGGAGCCGGGTTGATGAATTAGCATTCATCAAAATGGGGCATTTGGCAAATCATCCGGTGTGAATTATTTACTGAATGATTTATCAAGTCTGCCTTATTTTTTTCTATCTGCACTTTGAGATGCTTTGGATATGTTTAAGCAAATGAGATGTGCCTAGATAGCCGTCACAAGGGGCCTGGCACGCTGGTCTTAATATCTCCATCACTTTAATGCATAATCTAACATCAAGTGTGTTTACATGTACGGCATGTTGCTAAAGGTTTTGCCTGCTGGAGCCCTGAGCTTGATGCAGTTGCCTGCCCCCATTAGGCCGAGTCGTGTACTGCGAACGAACCACCCTGCACTCGATCTGGCTCCGAGCAGCAGTCACTGGGTATGACTCCACACTACACTCAGGGTTTTGTCATCCCTTTTGAGCGAACGGCTGACAAACTGATCTCAGCAAACCGCAACATGTCAGATTAAGTACGTCAGAGCGTTACAACAACACCGATGGACAAAAAAAAAAAAAGAAAACCTGAAGAGCGAGATCACGAAATCTTGTGTTTTTTTTCTGGGCGTCTCCTGAAAAATCAAAACAGCGTGTTTCTCGCACAGCTCCACTTTGAGGTTTCCTTTTTCCTGTCTGGGTGCGTGCGCTGTTTCTAACTGCAGCTGAAAGTGTTTTGATGATTGAGCTGTTTTTGGTGGTGAAGGTAAAAGAACAGAAGCTCGCGCAGAGAGAGGAGGAGGAAGGGAAGGGAAGGGAAGGAGGAGTGGTAAGACGGCAGACAGACACCAGATGTTTCCATACAATCCAACCAAGCAGCCAGCATAGCAGGAAGATTAGTGTATGCCGTACAGTAGGTTGGAGTGTGTGTGTGTGTGTGTGTGTGTGTAATTATTGCCCTGGCCAGGGCTTGCCCATAGCCTGGGTGGCCCATCAGGAATTTGACAGTCTAGAAATAGCACCAGATGTGAGAGATCTATGATTTGTGCCTCCTGGTGCAGAAAGGAGGAGATGCTTCTCACTGAAAGAACTGGTGTGGGAATATTTGAGAATATCTCGGTGTGAAAGAGAGTGTGTGTGTTAGTCTGTGTATGTGTGTGTGTGTGTGTGTGTGTGCAGGCAGATGCGATTATAAGATAAAGATCAGATGAAACTTTAATGATCCCAAGGGGGAAATTGGGTCAGAGCAGCAGCGAAGAAAAGGGTGAAGGAAGAAGAAAAAAAACGTAACGAACTGAGCATTTTCGAGATTAAAGATGCGGATCCTATTGGCTTTGAAAGAGCTGCCGCCAACCTGTGCCTCGGTGTATGTGTGTGTGTGTGTATAACAGTGATCACTGTGTCACTGCGCAGGTGTCATCCCTAAAAAAAAAATGGTCGGAAAGCTCTGTCATTGCTCGAGGTGTCACCCCAATGTGTATCAAAGGGGATCCCTGCTTGACCCTCACTTCTTGACGTGCTTACAATGCCCAGACCCCCTCCCACACACACACACACACACACAGACTGGAGATGCCGATAGGGTCAAGTCGAGGCTATCTCTGGCTTATCTCCCCCCACCATTAGATCTAAAGCCGCGTCTGTCGGCGGCGAAGAGAAGAAAAGCTGAAGGCCTCGACCGGGATCACAGGAAGACTTTCACACAGTTTCCTCCTTGAACCCACACAACTGGCTGACGGGAGGAGAGGTGCTGAAAGAGTGGAAGAGGCAGAGAGGTGTGTGTCTGTGTGTGACGGGGACGGGGTGGGGGGAGAGAAAGAGGGAGAGTTATCAGTCATGCTGTCAGTCTCCGGGGCAGGTTGTGATAAGAGAGGCAGTATGGCAGCGGTTGGTATCTATCTCTCCCCTCTTCTGTCTCTCCCTCACACACACACACACAAACACATAAAGGAGAGGGGGGGAGAAAGACCCTGTTGTGTTCCCCTCTGCCGCCCATGAGTGAACACAGCGCAGGTGTGCCGGGGTGAGGAGTTGGACTGTGTGGCAGCCATTTGTCGACTGTATTCCGGGGCAGAGAGGGAATACAGATGGTGGGACCGGGGGGGAAAATACATCAGGAAAAAAGGGGGTTCACATATTGCAGCTGCAGGTTAAGTGTTTGATTTCACTGCCGCGGTACTAAAAGTGCCTGTGACACCGAGACATGCAGTGTCCCGTGGCTTTTTTAAGCCGGGGCTCATACTATAGCATGCCATGTGCTTGCAAGGTTTTCATTTCAGGTTTCATGCAGCATATCTCCCCATTACTCTGTGATAAATGTCCATGTTCCTCCTCTCTAGCTCAGCTTTTGTATACATACATATGTATGTATAGAGTTGCATTTGATGTTCACAAAACTTTATGATTGCTCAGTAAATAGTCTGCTGACAGTGAAATAACTATTAGCTAAAGTTTAATTAGCTTTAATCTCACCATGTATTAATAATGGTTGTATGTGTTGTTGCCAGGGAATGTAGCAAGGTACATTTACTCAAGTACGGAGTATTTTCATTTTCTGCTGCTTTACACTTCCACTCCACTACATTTTGGAGGCAAATGTTCTGCTTATTACTCTGTAGAAAACTTTATGTTGCAGATTGCAGGCGTCATCCAACAAATCTTCATACCTAGAGGCAGAATAAGTCGATTGCCAGCGATTCCCATGAAATATCATGGCCCCCAGCTGTTGCACTGTAACGGTGAGAGCTGTGCAACGCGATCACAGTTGGTTTTCGGTTTAGGCAGGAAAACTACTCGGTTAGGTTGAGGGAAACATTGCTGTTTGGGTTCAAATTGCTACGTTACTTTACATCTTTCCTCTTTATACAACTGCGCCTGACTTCCTCCTTAGCAGTTGGAGGTCGCTACCTGACAAGAGACATTGTATAAGCCAGCTTTCATAGTTACATGGTTGCTCTGCTGATGAGGATGGGTTGGCTGCATGAGAGCCTTTTCTTTAGTATTACAGCACATTCTTTAAATCAGTGTTTTTCAACCCTGTTCCTTTGGGAACACTGTCCTGCATGTTTTAGATGTTTCCTGCTCCAACACACCTGATTGAAATTATCAGCCAATCATCAAGCTCTGCAGAAGCCTGACGAGGAGGCATTCATTCAGGTGTGCTGGAGCAGGAAACATCCAAAACATGCAGGGCAGTGTTCCCCGAGGAGCAGGGTTGAAAAACACTGGTTTAAATTAATTGATTTCATATGAATGTATCGTTTTGAAAAAAGCTAAACAAAGAAACACTGATTTTAATCATCAGAAAAATTCATATTGGATCAGATAATCAGCCAGGCCAATAATTTGCTGACTCATAATATACAGTGTATACGTACATGTATGATTTACTGTACTTCTGACACTTAAGTACACTTAATATCATAGACTTTTACTCAAATACAATCTGTATGGGTGACTTTCACTTTTATCGAAGTAATATTTTTACAAAATGTCTTTACTTTGACTCCAGTATGACTCTTGGGTGCTCTCTACAACATTAGGAAGGGTTACCATAGTATGATTGACGCGTGGTCTCCGGGAAGTGCGGCATAGCATTTAACGCGTTGCCAAAACACAAATGCCAATGCATTTACCAGCCAAGAATCATATACAGGGAGGCTGCAGTGTATGTATTCCCCCGTGGGATAAATACAAACACATTCCACCCACGACATTCCCTCTGTATCTCTATCTTTCTCGGGTTCTCTCGTGGACTGTTGCCCTCCATTAGCCATGCGTTGACCCAATATTTTGGGGGGGTTGAAAGCTGATGGCGGGGGCAGAGATGTTGACAAATGGGAGAGGGGAGTATCGGATGACCCCTGGGGACTGGGAGAGGAGGGGGGGGGGGCAGAACTGAAAGTGACCCAGTGTTGCTTGAAGGTTTTTACACTGGCTGGTGTTTTCTCTCTTTATCTCTCTCTATCTCTGCGAGGGGGTCATTCTGGGGGGTTAAGCGTAGATTAGCCTCTTCTCATCAAAGAGTTGAATCAATGCTTGCTCATTGATAAATACACAAATGGAGCGCAGACTAAAACATGTGGCAACACTTTATCATCAATAAATGGTCAAATTTAGCATCTGATGGTGATGAAACCTTAACAATTGCTTAAAAATTATGTTTAAATTCACCATTCATTACCGCCGGTTCATATAAAGTGTTACCAAACACTCTTTTCAAGCATTAAAACAACTCCACAATACCGCGTGTGGCAAACTGGTTTACGCCAGCGTGGATTCCCCCCCCCCTCCCCTTCACCCCCAGAGGCTCAGATTAGCCAATCACGGAGACGTCTGACAGCCGCCGGTTCCCCCGGAGCTAGAGGTGGGCTTAAAAATGACTGACAGGCTGCATGAAAGCTGCAAGTCGATGGCATCTAGTCAACCTGGGGGGGGGGGGGGGGTTGCGGAGCAGCAGGGGATGACGGTTGACTGAGGTGACAGACAGACACGCAGACAGACAGCCAGGCAGTGACACTCAGACCTGTCATGCAACCTTCTGTCAAGGGCGTTGGGGTCTTTTGTTGACATTGTTTACAGCTCACGACTGTCACGATCCAGGGAGAATAGAGGCGAGACGTCGACTCATCTACAAGGCGCCGACACTCCCTACTTTGAGTTTGAACTCCCCTACAAAAAAGCATGCTCCTATACATAACTATACGGGGTAGAAGTTCCTGCAGGAAGGTGTATATGTTGCATTGCCCCAAAAAGTTCCCCCCATGTGTCCTGACCTTTAGGAATGCACCTCGCCGTTTCCAAATAAAGATGCCAGCGAGGCTACATACTGTACCTCATTATACAGCCAGGCCTCAGCCAGGCCATTACATTACACGGTAATACAAGCCATAGGCAGGGCACATGGGCTGGACGCTGCGGAGGCCTTTCTCAGCAGATTATTTTGGGCTCGCTACTGTGTCATTATACGGCCTCCCGCTCTGTATTTAGGCCTGTTGATTGTAGGGCTGAGATTGGGCAGGGCTGAGGTGGGCTCTCCCCCTTCGATTGAGTTGAGGGCTCTAACACTGGCTCAGCACCGTTTCATGTGTCTTGTGGTGAAGGAGCGGCCTCGTGCCCCCCCCCCACCATCTAGGGTACATCCACACCTCCTCCCCCCCTCCAAGTCACAGGCACCCCTCCCTCGTCTCACTCTCCCTGGGATTTTTTTTCTTCTTTTTAATTCCTCATCTCTCCTCTCTTCTGCTCCCCTTTGCAAACAGCCCCAGGAGAAGTTCTGCTCCCTTGCTTTACCATTACAATATGTCTTATCTGGGTCTTATCTGTGGAGGAGTTCATATCTGTGGTATCTTCTGAGGGGGGGGGGGTGCGCCTGTGTGTGTGAGAGAGAGAGGGTGTGTGAGAGAGAGAGAGAGAAAGGAGAGAAAAGGGGGAGACAAACAGGAGCGCGTGCACGTGGTTTCTCTCTCTCTCTCTCTCTCTCTCTCCCCACAATCAGCGAGCGACGGGAGGGGGGCGGAGCCGAGGCGCCGTGACTGTAACGCGATAGCTGCTCGGCTCAAAAAGCGCGATCACTCACACACATGCTCCACACACACCTCCCAGACGCGCACACGGGAACACACGCCGGTGTCGGAGCGCAGCGCAGGCAGTACGGAGCCGCTACCAGAGAGAGAGAGAGAGAGAGAGGCGCACACACACGCACGCAGGCAGGAGACAGTAGCGGTGCCGCAAGGAGGTGGCATGGTGTTTTCTGGGAACACTTTTGCCTCAGTCCTCATATATCTGTGACTTTGCAGCTCAAAAGCAGCTTGTGACACTCGGACCGAGGCTGCCGTGGACTTTAGCGCGCCGCTGCCGAGCCCCCTCTTCCAGGAGAAAGCGACCCCTTCTTGCGCGCAAAATACGCGGGGGACGCAGAGAGGGAGAGATACGAGGGGGGGACCGGGAGCCTCTCAGTCGGAACCTGACGCATCCTGGAGCCGCTGTCCAGACCCCTCCCGGAGCGCAGATAACGCCCGAAGCCTCCCAGCTGCGGAGCGCACGCAGTAGTATCGATCAAAGGAGTTTTGTTTCTTCTACTCGTTTTTTTTGGATGAGGCACCGCAAATGAACAGACTTAAAAAAAAGGCTGAAGGGCTGCGCAAACCATACAATCCCCGAATTTCTTCACTGACATGTAGTTGGCATAGTTTTCGTCCACCAATGGTGTAACAAACGCCGCGGGATTATAACTGAACTGGTCCAGGTTTTCTGGTCCGAAGGCGGCGAGGATTCTTTTTTTATTTTTTTTTTATTTTGTTTGGAGGAGCAGCAACAAAAATATATAAATATTTACGAGGTGGGGAAAAAAAAACATCAGAAACTTCAAGCTCTCCTCGACTTTCTGAGTCATCCAAGATGGATTTTGTGTCGCCGCTGATTGGATTTTTAATGGCAATGTGTCATCTGGCGTCGAGAGTCAGGGGAGAGGACGGTGAGTTTTTAGTTACTTGTTTGATTTGGACGCACGCATGGTCTCTTGCCTCAACCTAAAAAACACGCCACATTGGAGGGGGAAATGGTACTCAAACCCACTGGAGCACGAGTGTGGTTTAAACGTCACATTTAGTTCAAGCTGCTATGCATGACAGTCACATTTTAAAATCGTTTTTTTGGAAAGCTCTGCGTGTTAATTCAGCAAACAGCAGCGTCTGGCACATAAAGCTGCTGTTTGATTACCAAATCCATGTGTCCCATTGATAGTTTCCTCATAGATAGATAGATAGATATATAGATAGATACATAGATACATAGATAGATAGATAGATAGATAGATAGATAGATGACCTAATGTGTTTCATCCTGACTTTCTTTTTTTAAATTGAGCCAGTGACTAATTCCTCCCTGTGCCAAGCCGGCTGTTACACATATAAAAGCTGAGGAACTTAGATGCTCTCATCAAATATTGATCAGCTCGGAAACAGTTATCTGTCCCAGCTAGACCGGGAGCAGGAGAGAAACCCTGCCGTCAGCTCACTGGACTGTGAACGAGCTCATTATATGCATGAAGCTTTTTTTTCTGGAAAAAAAATTCACACACATTGTTTACCTCCGAGTTGCCCGTTGTTTTCCTTTCATTGAATTATTCATCAAGGGGAAATAAACAAACCCCTGCGCCTAATTAAAATGCTATTTCACATCAGAGCTGAGAAACGGCTTTTTTCTTCCATAGGCGTAGGCTTTGGCTGCAACCCGCTATTTCTTTTTACAAATCCGCGAACCCGTGCGTAAAAGCGACGCTGCCGTCGCCGGGTCCGACTAACACGACCGTAATCATCACCATTATAATCATTATCTTCATCAGCCGCCACGAGTCTCCATCATTATCTCCTCCTCGTGCTCCTCGGGGTTTGGTTTATGCGGGGCTGCTGGTGGTGGCTGAGCGCCGGCAGCTCCAGGCGGCGGCGCGCTGTCACCTCCTGCACTTCTCAGCAATCAAATAGCAATAAACTGGGGAGATTATAGTGCGGGGTGAGCACGCCGAATCGCAGCCCCCCGCAGCTGGTGGAGCTCCGCAAGCCTTGCTTCAAGGCACTTAAGCAGGGCTGATTCTCGCGGTAAAGTGCGGAGACGGCGCTGTGGCAAATGGGTGCGTAACAGCGCCGCAGTTGTTCGGAAGCCTCGTTAAATGTGGATTTAACATCGGGGGAGCACCGGGTATCCATCTGCTGACCTGCATAGTGATTATGAAATAATAATAAAAATAATAATATTAACAAACGAGCTCGTGAGTAGTTGCCGTGTCATTGCGTCACAAGAAAATGCGCATGTGGACGCGTCTGGAGAGGGTCGCGTGTAGGGGGCTCACCTTACGGAGGAGTGACGCCACTTGGCGGGGATGACACGTGAGCTCTCGCGCACTCACCTGCCTGCTTTTTTGCCAGGTGGGAATTTTGCGCAAGGTGCAAAAAATGAGAGTAATATTTCTGATTTATCTGCATGTTGTGTGTCTGCTGTACTTTATAATGCCTTTTGTGCGGTTACCAGAAGAAGGTTCGCGATCCCATGATGACTGCTGCGCCTTGACAACACCACCCACCGGTCCGCCCCATAAGGGCAGTTGAGCTCTCACTTCATATGTGCTCTTCCTCTTGTTTAGGCTCTCTTTTAAATAGGACAGTCATCCCAGCCATCCCTCTGTGTTCCTGTGTGTGCGTGTGTTTTACTGGCTGCCTGTGTACCCGTTGATCAGAGACAGATGTGGGCCTCTTGGCAGCCATCAGGCCAAGCAAGATCCCCCTCCACTCTCTCTCTCCCCCCCCTCTCTCTCTCTTTCCCCTGCCAAGACACTGCACCGCATGTCCCTGCCTCCATGCTCCCCCTCAAGAGCCACATTACACACAGATGCCAGAGGAAAGAGAGGCTGAAAGGGGACCAGAGCGGAGACAGAGCAGGGGAGGTTCGCAGAGGCGAGGAGGAAAGAGAGAGAGATGTGAGGGGACAGCAGGGGGAGAATGGAAGGCAGATGCAAAGCCAAGGCGTAGAAAAAGGGGAGCGAGGGAGGAACAGACAGGAACAAGGAAGGGTTGGAGGATAGACTGACAGAGGAGGAGGAAGGAGGGGGGGCTGTGCATCAGAGTGTGAGAGGGAAAGGGCAACATCAAAGCGTGCCGGGGTCACGGAGTTAAAATGGCACTGGACTTTAGAGGGGAGCAGATCGCATTAAGGGGTTTATGAAGTGACACCGTCGTCCGGGGGGTGTGACGCAGCCAGAGTAGGGTGAAGGCACAGCCGGGGCTCCACAGAGAGGCGAAGTGTGCCCGCCATAAAAGACACCGACAGCCCTGTTACAAAACGAGGCTCCCGTGAAAGTTAAGCACATCAGAGTCACTTTTAAAAAGGTTTCCAAAGAGCTCCTGCGCTCAAGTCGAGGCCAGCTGTTCTCAGAAGTATTCCATTTTTCTTCCGTTTCTTGCTGCAATCTCTCGATCCAAAATGGGAAACTTCCACTCCACTTGTACTGTAATCACAATAGTTTGACTCGCTGACATGTACATCAATTACTCCCTTCCCACCAGCATTAATATTCAGGCCATTAAGCAGGCTCATTTGCATGTTTATTGAGTGGGCGGCTGTGCATCCTCTCCACCTATGGTATCGACTTCTCCCAGAGTTGGATTTCCGCTCATTTAATCATTTCTTTTTCCAAATGTTAGCTCCTGGGTGAACGGACTTTCTCATTTTTATTCTCTTTGTTGGCCTTTTTCTTTTTTTTCCCCTTCTCTATTTGTTTTTTTTCCTCTCCTCCTCCCCTCTTCTGCCGCCCGCCTTTCAATTCTTTGCATTTCTCCGTGTTTTAATCTGCCCCAGCCTCTGAGGTATCAGCTGCGAAAACAAGGTCACCTATTAGCATTCATAGCCAAAGACAAACTGAGCGGCCCCCGTTCAATACCAGTCAGGTATGAGAGTCACAGGCTCCCCAGCATAAGCCCGTGCACAGCCCCGCCGCACTTGGGGGTGAAATTAAAAACAAGACCCCCATAAATAAAACAAAGCTGGGGCTTTCACTCCGCCGCATTAGCCGCACAGGGGGGTCTTAACTGGCGCTCGGGGACGGGGTTTAGATGGGAGCTGGCAGGGGGGGTTAGCATTGTCAAGAGGCTACACGTTTTAAATTTATTGTAATTCACAAGCAGGGTTAAAGAGGAGACGGTACACGAGGGGGAAGAGTTACGGGTGTGAATCTAAAGGAAAAAGCTGCTTTTGTGAGAGCTGCAACTCTTCCAGAAAAGGGTTCTTAAGCAGTCGGTTCCACTGAGAGGTAGCATACTGTTAGGTGGTGGTGGTGGTGGTGGAGGGGGGAGTGTAGAAGGTGGCGACAAATCACCAAAGACTCGTGCAGCGGAGCTCGATTCCTCACAGCTCCCTCTTGCCGACGCAGGCTCGGCTGTTTTTTCCACTCTCCGGGCAGGGGCATCCTCTGTGAAAAGTGCTCCACGGTGCAGGTTCGACGCCACCGCACGGAGACAAAAGAGTGCAACCAGGGGAGAAGGAGACATGATACTGTCAGGTAGTGTTTTGGGATTAGGGCCCACACCATTAGTCTCCCCCAAAGCCACCAGCAACCATCTGTTTACCTGATTGATCCATTGAACCATTGATCACCATGGCCAGCAGTGTGCATTTAGCTGATTAGCATGGGGCACTTATCCTGTTAGGGAGGGGAGGGGTGGGAGGAGAGAAAGAAAAGGAGGCTTGGAGAGAGGAAAAGAGGATTTGGGGATATCATCTGCCTTTGATGCAGCTTTTGTTACTTCTTAAAAAGAAAAAAAAAATCCCCCCTTAAACACATTTAACAGTGTTAAACAAGAAGCTTTTGTCCGTGTGCGTTGCATTTCCAGGCTCATTGTTGTATGCTGGTATGCTGAACCTGTCTTAAACATCAGTCCCTGAGTTTTTTTAACATTTTATCTAATATTGTGCAGCAATTGTTGATCATATATAGGAAATCCTTCAGAGAAATTCACTTCTTGAATTCCTCACCTGTGGCGGCTTCGATGGATCACATACATTTTACATCGCGAGCCAGGAGCGTCATTCTACAGAAGATTATTAGGGCCGTTATGAAAATATATTTAACTTCTAATGTTTTGAACGCTAGTACACTTTTCACAGTGACCCGAATTCCACTTTTCAAAAGTACAATTTCATTTTTGATTTTGAGCATACATTAGATAACAATCAATATTCAAAACAGGAGTAGGAGCAAAGAGTTATGGGTGTGGATATACAGACGAATACATCATTAACTTTGTTATTCTACGTTTTGTTTCTTCTTTTGGTCAGTAAATTACAGTCAAATTATAGGTTTAGTGTGGTGGATAGAGAGTCTGTGACTTTGCAAAAGAACCAGTTTGACTTGATGAATCACGACCAGGCAGCCAGATGACCTGACTAACAACAGATTCAAAAGGCCAAACATCTGCCAGCAGTGTGTTACAACGTTTGCGTATGTGTGTAGTTAGCATGATGTCAACACTTCTTTTGTTTTTACATATCACAGATATCATCAATATCAGTACATCCTGACAAACCCTGCACGTGTGTAGCATAAACCAGTTACACCCACCACAGCATTTATAGCCTGAACCGTTTCCAATGCCT
>CAEMYA010000158.1:6105821-6119958 GCA_903131615.1 Diplodus sargus
ACACACACACACACACACAGTCCCCTTAACTCCATCTCTTCTCCACTGCATCTCTCTTCCTCACCCCTCTGCATTTCTCCCTCCTCATCACCTTTTGCCACCTCCTTCTCCCTGTCAGTCTTCCCCTCTCGTCCCCGCTCTTCCCGCCTATCGTACATCAACCACACCCACCGCCTTCACCCCTCCTCCCCTTCTGATCAATCTTCTCCCCTTCTTCCTCAATCCATCTTTTATCCATCGCCTCGCTGTCTCTCCCTCTGTTCTCCTCTCCCTCCTTGCTTTCATCCTCCCTCCCTTCCTCTCCTCCTTCCCACTATAATCCCCCCTCCCTTTCCCTTCCCACTCCCTCTCTCCCCTCTCCTCCACCCGCCCCCCCCTCTCCTCTTCATCCTCCTTGGGGGCCACTGAATGGGCAGCTCAGGGAAAAAGTGTCGAGGCTGCAGGATTCTCCCCAAACGGCTTAATCTTCCGGGGCTCTGCGTGCTGATAGCCTCCTGCACACCGTTCCCTCCATAGGCTCCCCAACAATGACTGTCTGTCTGCACAGGCGCAGCAGATAAAGAGATGTCTGTGTGTCTGTGTGCGTGTATGCCTGTGTGTGTGGCTTTCTGTCTGTCATTCTTTGCCATCCCAGCTATCTTTTTTGAAATTTTTCAGTTAGCTATTTTCTCCCCACTTCTGTCGCCCCCCCGGTGATTGACAGGCCCTCTGTTTGTGTTTGGATGTGTGCGTGCATGCGTGGGTGGCCCGTTTGAACATGGAGCAGCGGTTGTGTGTGTGTGCACGGAATGCGTGGGAGTGTGTTTAAGCATGCGCCCCTGTACGTGCCGTCATGTGTGCACGCGTAGCCGACCTTGTGTGTGTGTGTGTGTGTGTGTGTGTGTGTGTGTGTGTTTTCCATGTAACAGCCCGTACGTGTTTCTGTGCGTGTGGGCGGCTGGTGTCGTGCACTCACACGAAATCACCGGCAGCTGTGTGTGCCTGCTGCGCGAGCGTGGGCATCGCTCCTCTCCAGTAACAAAGTAAGGAAGCCATCGCAGCTCTATCAAATGTCAGAGAATCTTAAGTGTGCCTTTTAAGCACAATAGGCGGTGGAAATGTCATCACTTGAAGGGTCTATTACACTTCAAGCCTTTGGTGCTGCTCTTTTTTTTTTCTTCTTCTTTTTTTTTTTCCCTTTCCACTTCCTTTATTGATGCTTTCACAGAAATTTGTCGGAAAAAATACAGGCAGGAATATCAACCCATTTATGTCAAGAATAGATTCAGCTCAGCGGCTGAGTGATTAAGCTCACCATTTGGTTGGTGCATAGTTAATGGCAGTGTACCATAATCTTTAGTTTGTGGCCTGATGTAACAGATCTCCCTCCTCCGTGTGTTGTTTTCCTTATACGGCCGGCGTATACTTGCTACAATATTAAGAAAAACATTGGTCCCTCCTTGGGTTCAATATCACCAAGTTCATTACATTTAGAGATCCCCCTGGTGCATCGGCAGCCACATATACACAAACACGGAGAAACATATATACAGAGGTAGGCGGCTAAACCACCCGCCACTGTTGTCATGGAGAACATGTTTCGCTCTTTCCCCTCCGTAAAGAATAATAATGCCTCCAAATCTATTGCGATGCAAAAGTAATAAAAGAGCGGTTCTGCACAGTGCAGTGTGTGTGTGTGATCTCCCATTGGGTGTGTGTGCATGCAGAATACCCATATGCATGTTCCTTTTGTACGCGCATGTGAGTTTATGTGTTCAGCGTGTTTATGGGAGATAACGCGACGCGCGAGAGCCGCCTTAGCTGTCGGGGCGTGAGCAGAGAATAGGGCCTTTGTCGCCGCGTTAGCTTCTCATTACAGAGTCGGGGTGACCCCTAGAACCCCGCTAGACAGGCCGTCTGCGTGTCACTTCCTGTCTAAGCCTGCCGAACGATGCCATTGGCAGGCTATTGTTCCTGGGAGAGCCTGATAGGATCAGGGAATGTGTCCTAATGTTTGCAGATTGGCTTGCCGGAGCAACAATTACACTTGGAGAACGCTCCCCACGGGGAACCAGAGAGATAAGAGCCTGGGTGTGGAAGAGGGTGAAAAAAGGCTCTGTGTGTTTCCCTATGTTCGTGTGTGTGTGTGTGTGTGTATGTGTGTGTGCCAAATGCAGAAGTGATGATCTTTTATTGTTTTAATAGCTTGCCCATGTGGTCCCACTCGCATTGAGAATCCACAATGGAGAAGTTTTTCCAATTTCCTCCTAACTGACGGCCTAAATTGCTTTCTTTGTTTTACTGTTCATTTGTTGCTCATCACATCTTCATACAGAGACAACAAGGTAAATGAAGGAGCGTCCTCTGAGTCAGTCTTCTAGGAAGCGTGCCATTTACTGGGGATTTATGTGGCCTGACGGCAACCTCCCAAGCAAATGACAGATGTAGAAATGCAGCCATGTTTGCAATATTTTGTCTAATTTCCGATCAATAACCATTACCTCCTGCTTTGCCTCACCCTTCTGTCTCCTTCCCTCTGTCTTTATCACAGCGGCAGAATGCGGAGGCGTCTTGGACGCCAGCGAGGCCGGTTACATCACCTCCCCCGGTTATCCTCTGGAGTACCCGCCTCACCAGAACTGCCACTGGATCATCACGGCGCCGGAGCCCTCGCAGCGCATCGTCCTCAACTTCAACCCGCACTTTGAGATCGAGAGGCTGGACTGCAAGTAAGACAGGGGAGGGGGCAAAACGGGAGAATGGCAGCTTTTTTGGAAAAGGCGGAGTCACGTCCTGATAGTCTATAAATCACCCTGTTCCATCAGAGTAAAATTGCTCTGACCAGTAAGACTTCATTGCGTATTATTATTCTGGCCGAGTGATGATTTGTGTTGACATTTTCATTAGCATGCTGCAAAAGCATTTGTATCTCAAATAAGTAATTTCCTGTTCAAGCACTCTGATTTTTTACATACTATTATAATTCACTGCTGGCGGTTTTGGCCCGATCCCAAGTTGCTGGAACATTTTTCCGCATTTTGACCACAACAGGTCAATCGCGAAGGAAATTTTAATTGTAGATACAAGCTTTAACTGCGAAAACGCAGACCATTAAGTGGACTGCGGTTTTTCATCTTGTGAAATAATTATTTACTGAGGGAACTGCAAGCACATAGGCTCCATTCAGCGCTGTCCTTTTTTCTCGCATTCACACCATTACACACATTATATCCCGGATGCTGCCCAGTGCAACCACAGACTTTCAGTATCAGCCTTTTTATAAGGCTTCTCTGAAGCAATTACTGGGTTGAGTTCGTTGCTCAAGGGCACGTCTGCTGCACGCAACCTCAGCAGTTCAGAGGGCAGAAAATGTCCCTCATTTTGTTTTCCGAGTCCCACGTTTTGGGTCTCCCTCGCACGATGGTGGATACAGAAGGAGCAGGTCACAGTGAAGACAGAACGGAAAAAATGATTCAAATGGCTCCATAATGAATACATGTGTTTCTTCAACTGCTTAAACTGATGATGCAGGTCAACAGAGCTGAAAGATGTTTTGGTTTTGTTCAGCTTGGAACGAGATGATCAAAGTTTCTCACATGATGAAGGACAACACATTGCGAGTGTATGCGCTGCTTGTTTGTATGTTGTTGTTGTTTTTTATTATTACTACTATGGAGGCAGTTTTGTGTTCACAACATTTAAATCCAAGACAGAATATACCAATGGGGAAAATAAACTGTATCCTATCCTATCTTATCGTCCCCTCCCCTATCCTATCCTATCCTATCCTATCATTCCCTATCCTATCCTATCGTTCCCTTTCCTATCCTATCCTATCCTATCCTATCGTTCCCTATCCTATCCTATCCTATCCTATCGTTCCCTATCCTATCCTATCGTTCCCTTTCCTATCCTATCCTATCATATCGTTCCCTATCCTATCCTAGCGTACCCTATCCTATCGTTCTCTATCCTATCCTATTCTATCCTATCCTATCATTCCCAAACCATACCCCACCTGTCCTATCGTACCACATCCTATCCTATCCTATCCTATCCTATCGTGCCGTATCATCCATTTATTTCTAAACCACAATCAGCAAGTTTGGATACATTTTGAGAATCATTTCTGTGTATGCGTCTGGGTCCAACAACCTATCTGACATTATCAGGACTGTCCAGCTGTAATCCCCCTCCATCTGATAATCAAATGCCAAGCAGCATTTGAAAATCTGTATGTGTGTGTTTGGACAGGGGAGGCTCAGATAGTGTGTGGGAAAGGCCAAACAGATTGGATGAACAAAAAAAGAATCATGATGTAGTTTGAAGTCTGTGGGGGGGAAATGGAGAGATGGAGAGAATAAACAGGGAGTGGAAGGAGAAGAATAAGAAGAGAACGAGGCCCAGCTGCTTGTGTGGATATGACTGCGTATGGTCAGTTTCCTTTCTCAGAGAATTGAATAATCCAAATCATATGGCCTTCTATTGTCTTTGACCTCAGAGGAAGGAGAAAGAAGTCACGGTTTCCACTGTTTAATCCACTTTTATACAGCTGAGTCAGAGAGATTGTTACACACATTGACCATTCTGAGACGTTTCATTGTCCGTTTGGTCTGTTTAAATAAAGGTTTATCAGTGCATTCTCTGTAATTACGCTCGTTTTATTTACTTCCTAGCTCCATCCCTCCCTTTTCTCTGTAAATTGGAGAATTAATAATCCTAGATGTGCATTCTGCATTGTTAACTGACAAAGCACTTCGTCTGGCCAGGAGAGAAAATGTAACTTTCATGAGGACATCAATGGCTGCTTTGGTGAAAGGCTTTTTGCAATGATTGTCGGCTCTATTCACGCGACTGTGTCGCGTCGCAGTGAACTGGAAATGCTGTTTTTTTGATGTCTCGGCTTCATGTCTCCAGGTTTCTGTTGCTTTTGTCAGAGGGGGAATGTTGCATAATTATCTCCCTCGCAATATGTTTTTCTCGGCAGTAGCGCTTTTTTGCACCAGCGACACAGTGTCAGCCCTGTTAGCGCACTGGACTTCTCCGCTGTAGTGGTGTACAGAGAGGAATGGCTCAGCTGTTGATAAGCAGTGTGTCAAGCAGTTTCTCACAGCCCAAGGCGTGCAGGGCAGGAGGAGGCCAAGGGAGGAGGAAGAGAAAACTGAAATGCCTCCTCTTTTCTCCTCTCCGCCGAGGGTTTTATTGAGATGGGGGTTATTTTTTTTTTTTACGCTCGCCTGGAGGGATGGAGGCCTTGGCCTGCCCTCTAACACACACTCCCACTCCATCTCCCTTCATCCTGTATGTATGTGTGCGTGGTTGTGTGTGTGAGAAAGAGAGTCAGTGAGCGTGGGTGGGAAAAACATGTGAGTAACTCCGCAAGCATGCGAGTGAGTGTTAGTTTGTAAGACTAGCCGCTTCCCGTTTCCCCTCCATCCATCCATCCAGCCATCCTCCCAGTGATATCCCCCACTTTAGATTCCCATTAGAAAAATAGCGGATCATGCCGACATTTATTTATGCATAACCTCTGACGCTAATGTGTTTGCCCTTCTGTCTTTCGTGGAGGATGCATTTTCCTCCGGGCCACAGAAACGGCAGCAGAAATAAGTAGGGAAAAGCCAAAGCACAGCTCGATATTCCTGCTCTCTCCGTCCTGTGCTATGCTTTTTACCCGGATTGATCCGAGCCCTGTAGTGCCGTTATGGGTAGCTTCCTTTTTTTGCCTGTATGATTAGGCACGGCAGTGTGAGTGTGCAGAGAGTAGATTTTTGCATGTTTTCACGGTCTTCCGCGAAGGTTAGGGCGAGGGGGAGCCGGAGGGCTGCAGAGGTGGAGGGCTCCACCATCTCGGTCAAGGCTGAAAATCCGCGTGACAGCTGGGATTACAGAGACGGCAGCAGAGAAAACCGGAGCTGTGTGTTACCTGAAAGACGCAGAGCTATGTGGTCTAGACTGCTGATTGTGGAATCACACGACGGAGAAAAAAAAATATGCACGATAACATGGTCATGAAGATTGTAAAAGGACATGTGTTTTCAGTGGATACGCTTAAAAACGCACGCACGTACACACTTAAGCATGCAACCTGTCAGCGTAAAAAAACGCTCATCAGCCGTCACACCCCCCCCTTGGGCACTTTAGGCCCTTATAAAATTGAGAAAAGTGCTTGGTCAGCCAAGCAAGGGGTCTGAACTCTGGCTAATATCCCCGTCCAGCTGCAGATTTTCCCTCAGTGGGTTCAAACAGTCAGTACACGGACGATGTAACGTAGCCAAACCGCGGCTCTGCTGCAGCAATCAAATCGGCAGCCTTATGCAGGCGCTCCATGTCTGAGGTGGCACTTTAATTCAGGATTTCATTTCAGGGGGAGTCCGGCCGCGTGCCAAATAGCTCTTACCTCCAGGTTGCCAGCCAATTGATGTGAACTAAATGTAATAAAGGCTAGATGAAATATCAGGCCCATATCTCTAATGCAATCTGCCATCACCGAGCCCCAGGATGCTACCTAGTGATATACCAGGAGCTGAGGAGGAAGAGGAGGAGGAGGAGGAGGAGAGAGAGAAAGGAGTCTCCTTTTCTGTTTCTCGCAGGCTCTCTCTCTCTCTCTCTTTCGCTTCATCTTCCTCCCTCCCTTTTCTTGATCCATCTCTTTTCCTCCCTTTTGTTCTTTCATTCTCCCTCTGCTCTAGCCCGAGGAGGAAGTGTTTTATTTTTACACACTTGAATTAAACATTGGAGCGGGCAGAATCGCATAGAGACGCCCTCACAAGCACACACACGCGCCATAAAACTGTAAGCATTCGGGAAGATCCATTTCTTCCACCTTTGTGGTTTTTATTCTCTCGCTTTTATTTGTTATCGAATGTAGCCTGGAGGTGGGAGGGCTGATGATATAACTTTATAACTTTACACACGCACATACAGACACACACACACACACACACACACACACACAAGGCCTGGGTTTTCATGTGCGTGTGTGTGTGCCTGATATCACCCTCTTACTAATACCCGAAGGGGGAGACGAGAGGTGTGGGATCAATGTCTGTATTCCGCCCGTAATGTGAAATCGATAGATGATCAGCAATGGCCGGAGGGAGAAAGCGAAGGAGGTGAAGAGAAGGTGGAGGCTATCGCTGAGGATGAAAGGAGAGACAGATGATCTGCCAGAGGTCATGACTAAAGGGAGTTGTTCAGTTTCCGATCTGTCAATATCTGGCTCGCGGCCGGCGTTTAGGTCAAGATCACAGTCATCAGCGTCCAGCGGTCGTGACTGTTACGCCTGCCTTAATGCTGATATGATAAGTAAAAGGTGGGATTAAATATAAAAAAGCAGTGTTATCAACCATATCGAACACTTTCTTTGATCAATTGCTCTTGCCTAGCAGAGACATTCAAGTTGTGAAGTCATTTCCAGCAACCATCACTCTGCACAGGAAGCCCTGATAGATCCCATTCCAATGTATTAAAATATGACCCATATATTAGTTTGTGTGCGGTCTCCGACTGTTTTGATTATGACAGGTAAGCCTATTAAAGTGCTCCCTGTGATTTCTGTTGCATTTTACATGAATTCTCATGTAAATCAGCATCGTATCAGTTTGCTGCTGTATATAAAGCAGCTGAGCAGACGCGTCCCTCTCAAGCTACGAAAATAAACAGCGATAGTAAAATGCTGAAGAACGAAATCAACAGCTTTCACTATTGATCTGTCACATATTTCCCATGCCAGGCCTTCAACATCTGTACACACGGGATTTTAAGAATCCCCACATCCCACTTTATAGAATTTGTGTGACTACACATTTTGATAATCAACTGTAAACTTATATTTTGTGTCCTAAAAATACCCCTGCTTGCAGAAGAATTCGCACATTATAGTTCTTTACTCCCTTCCCTTTACATTAACATTGTGCATAAATAGTCAAAAGCAATTGTTTAGGTGGAACAGCAGCCCATACAACATGCAATATAGAGAAAACTACATAAACGTGTATAATTTCCAAGTTTAAGCATAGAAAACCTGTTAAAATGATATAATGCTGTTTTAGAGTATGCTGTTTTCAAAGGAGGAGGTGGGGCCTCCTTTATGTGCGGAAGCTTGTTGGCTGTTGCAGGCTATAGGCGGGGCATAGAAGCTCCCATTGGGTCAAAGGAGGTGCAGTCGCCAATCTGAAACCAACATGTGGCTTATATTCAAAGGATAAACTCAGTTACAAAGCAAAATAGGTCAACTATCGGGACCAATATCAGTCTGATGTTATAATTATCATGTTTTTTGTGGTTTATTGGAATGTATTTATGTCAGACCACTGAACTTCACCATCAGCTACACAGCACAAATCGTCAGCGATCGATTCTGTGCCGGCCCGGCTCGTCTCAAACGGGCCGAGTGCATCAAAGCAGTAAGCGTAGGCTCGCGCGGCTCTGTTTTCTCCTCTCTGTGTGATTCTCTGCGGTCCACTGGAGCAAGTGTCTGGATGAGCGGCGAGGAAAATCACCGTCGCAAATATATGTTGATATAGGTCGATTAAAATGCATCCAGTCTGGGGGGGGGGCAGGGTCGCGGCTTCAGCTCAGACGGCAGTTACAGTCTGATGTTTCAGATCGATGGCGCACTAGAAGGTCTGGGGCCGAGCCCAGACTGCCTGTGGTCAGCGGTTTGGCCCAAGTCATCTGTAAGTATGAACCGGTGATGGACAGCAGAGGAGGGAGGTGAGGCATGAGGAGATGAGGAAGGGGGAGTGCTATTTGTTTTGGGGGCTAGATTGAAGCTGGCAGGCCCTGGTGATCTGCGGGGATTTTGCTTGCAGAATCTAGTTAATATTTCAGAGGCACTTATGGTTTATTAGAGTCCCCATCGAGGGTGGGAGGAGTGGGTGGGAGTGTGTGTGTGTGTATGTGGATGCTTGTGCATCTGGGCATGTGTCTACTGCATCCCCCCCCCACCCCTCCTTTACTTAATTTCTGCTTCTGTACATCATCAAGAAGGAGAAGAAAGAAGCGACAGGCAGTTGTTCATTGTTTACCCGATCGGGATCTTGTGGGTTTTCTGCGCTCTGAGACCGGGAAGGGAAAAAAACACACACAACGGAGCAGGAGGGGAAAGTCATTTCAACCGAAAGGCCTCAAGTGCCTTACTACAGCCAAGTTTGGTTTGCTGATATTCTCCAACAGCTGTTGCTCTTTTATTGTCACAAACAAAGTAAATCAGACGAACCATGACGCGCCCACAGCAAATTACGTGTTAATCTATTGTGTAATTGCGACATTCCCGGTGAAGGCTTTATGTATTTTCGCAGGCATTTAGATTAAACTAAATGAGACGCAATATCCCTGGCTGGTTATTTCTCAGACGAGTCGTTAAATGCAGACAGGCAGGTGGTTAAATGAGAAACCGCTTTGCTGATTTTTCACGAAAGATAGAGGAAGGAGTAGTGACAGGGTTTTTTACTGATCTGCGGAGCCCCGAAGGCCACGCGGGCTAGTTGAGAGACCTATAAATATACATCCATTCAGTGTATACACGCCGCAGTCGTGTTTCTCCGTGGTTAGGTGCCGGCGCCTGCAGGAAATGTCCCCGGTCCCCAACAAACAGCAAAGGTGTGAAAGGCAATTAGTTGTTTTGGCGGAGGGGGTTGGAGTGATATATGAGAGCAGAGGAAGCGAGGACATGTCTGGACTGGTGCAGAATTACCGGCCCTTGAGGGTTTTCAGTTTCCTTTACCCCTCTCTCCCTCCGCTCCTGCTCTATTCTCCAGGGGAGAGACGAGGGAGGGGTGAAACTGGTGCCCCGTAATGGCTCCCTAAACACCGGGCCAGTCATGCGGACCCAGACAGACTGCCAGACAGACAGAAGACTGGGGAAAGTGGGGAGGGGGTGCTGGATTGTGTCAGACATAGGCGGGGTTTGGGGATCAAAACAAGCTCCCTAATGGAATCTGGATCAGGATAGGGGGCAGCGTGGATGCTGGAATGTATTTGTGAGTGGTGTGCGATGTTAATGCGTGTCTTCATGGGTGCAGGTTTTTTTTTTTTAATGTGTGGATGATGTGTGTCTATATGTGTGTGTGTGTGTGCCGGTGTCGTGGAATGCGTGAGAGAGAGACAGACAGCGGGCTCTCGCGCGTCAGGCCCTCATGCATGTATTCATCAGAGCCTGGGGAGAGGCTGAAGCGAACAGGTCAATAATCACATCTGAGGAACACTCACTCACTGACGCTAATCCACGACAGGAGAGGCGAGCGAGACAGAAAGAGCGAGGGAGAGAGAAGGATAGAGACCCACTCCAAAATCAATTAAAACCTAATTAGGCTCTCAGCTCTTTCGCGGGCCTTTTATCCTTGGTGTTGGCGATACGGGCGTCGAGTGTGTGCGCGCGCGCCGCCGCGTTTGTCTACATCTGAGTGTGCTCGCGCGTCCGTCTTTTTTGCTCGCACAAGTGTGTGTGTGTGTGTGTGTGTACGTTTGTTGGCACTTGCCCGAGTGTGTGTTTTTCCCTAAGCATGTGTCAGTTACAGCCCTAAGCAGGCGTACTTAGGGATAGCCGTGGCTCTTACCGGCTCACCGTGGGAGCTTGCCTTGCTAAAGCCTCTCCGATCGCCTCTGTAATGCAGGATTACAACCACGACACGGAGAAGAGAATTGGACAGCGACTTCTTTACTCACTAGCTCAAGTGCTCTTCAGGGCCTGACTTCGGGCTGATTCGCTTCAGCTCCAACCGTCACGTTTTTTTTAAAGGGCCAGTTCACCCCCAAAACCAAAAACACGTGTTTTCCCTCTTACCTGTAGTGCTGTTTATACACCAGTATAGAGTATAGCGGGACTAGATGGCACTCAACTTTCCGAAAAAAAAAAACACATTTGAAAAGCCGACATGTATTTTTGATTTGTTGTTCAACCGTCCTTTTAACTGTAGCGCGTCACAAGTATGTACCGGGACACTTAAACTCATTAATATGTCTTCTTCTTACCAGCGTCTTGGGACAAAGTCTGACTGTATGGATTGCTTAAGAGGGGGATCCGTTTTTGAATAATTCACATGTGTTCTTCCATCCTGGTGCACAGATATAATGTGAATTGATGAAAGAGCACTCAAGAGGGTCGGCGTGTTGCACTTACAGCTGAGGGGCTCCTGAGAGACAGACGGAGAGACAGAACAGTCAAAACTGCGGCAGCAGAGGCCGATCAATGCTCACTTTTTAGCAAGAAAACACTGCAGCGCCCACAATCCAACTTGATCCCACCTCAGATTAGACCCTCCATCCCCGATAAACAACCCCATCTTCGAAAACCCCATGCCACACCTCAAGAACTGTCGTCTGATTGAGCGATTTTCTCACATTCGATACATTTTCAGCTCAGTGAAAGAGGCCGCTTCCTACATATTGTCGTCATTTCGCGACGCTAACAAAGTTGTGGTGACATTACAGGCCTCGCTGCAGCATTTCGCACACTTTTGATCCTCACCTGTGCCATTCTCACTCAGATTAATGTGGTTGGGATTATCCCTCCATCAGCAGTCTTAGCTTGAATGCTCTGTATAGGAATCAATACATTGCAGGAATGAGATAGACCCCCAAAAAAAGAGGCTTAGTGACTCTACTTAATCCAGGTTTAACTCCAAGCTGCGCTACAAAAGCAGTCTTAGTGCTTAGGAGGCGCAGAGAAACACAGCCCGCCGTAGATTCGCACCCCTCGGCTCTACTTAATACTTTTCAAGTTTGAGGAAGTAGTGAGAAGAAGAAGAAAAAAAAGAAACGGCAGACAGCCTCCTGTTTAGAATATTAGCAAGATGCCGTGTAAAGTGACTCGAAAACCCAGAGACGTCTGCGATGCCTTTTTCAGCATCAAAGAGCCCATCACAGTAATTAGCGAGACAACAGCGGCCCCGTTGTTGTTTCTGACAGCTTCGTCATACGGACTAATTGAGAAAGAGTGTGTTCGAGTGCGCGCGCGTCGGCAGGGTGTCCTCGGCGTAGCTGCGGGGATCCTGCTGCGATGCAGTTAGTTACGCAAGGAATCACAATAAGCGAGGTGAGGAGAGAGAGAGAGAGAGAGAGTCGGGGATGAACAGTATGGAGACGGAATTACAGGGGAATTATTCACAGTTTCGCGGGAGAATGAGGATGCGCGCACGTAGAGCAGCGTCACCAACACACGCTCGAAAAAGAAAAGAGGTCGAAAAGGTTTAGGATGATTGCCCGCGTTTCGGAGGAACATTACATTGCTCAAGAAAAAAAATGCAGCGCAACGTACATAAAACAGCACTTAAGCTCTGAGGTGGCGGCAAACAGAAATTATGGAGTTTTTTTTCCACACCTTCAAATATTGTCCCGGGCCCCAAAATTACTGCCTTTAAACCTGGTGGTTCGCTGTCGGCTGCCAGGCGTGAGAGGCCCTTTCTTAATCCTATCAACAAAGGCGATGCATAGGAGAACTGTGTTTTATGGTAAATAGCAGCTTTTACCGCACGGCGCTCACCTGCCTGAAAAATACCAAATAAGCGGAGGGGCTGAAACTTTCTTTGGAGTTGGCATCCGGAGGAGCAGATGGCTTTGAGAACATAGACGCAGTTTTACACACACTGACAGTGATGCAAGGCCTGCTTTAACTTTTGAATAAAACTATCGTTCATTAGTCACGCTCTGCTGTACCCTTCACGTCTCCCACTGAGGTGTTTGTTCTCTAAAGGGAGGGGGGGGAGAAAATCACAATACGGTACAGTTTTTAACTCATAATCATCACCGTGAAACTCTCCCGGCTGATTAGCTGCGTTAGGACGATTATTTTCTGTGTTACAAAGTTTTACGAAGTCGTCTGCTCAAATATGCAAAACGAGACGCTGTCCAATTAAGAATGCGCTCATTTGCATACATTTCAGGGATCCGGAATAAACACAGGGTTTATGTTTTCGTCTGAGCTTTGTGAGGATCGTGAAAATAACCAACTTTTGGATGAATTAGTAACTAATAGCAGAGAGAGACGTAAGGTCCAGTGGCAAAGTGCATTTCTGTGATCTATATTTGACATGGCGACAACACCATGTTCTGCATATGAACAAGCAGAGCAGACTGGAACCATGACAGCATTGATTCTTGACTATTTAAAAACAAAAATGAGTCAAACGTGCGTCCGAAGTGCGCATTTTCCTGCGACGGACTGACAGTTGAGTGTGCGACGCCTCCGTCTGTGACTCCCTGCCTCTGCATGAGTCTATTAATGTTCGAGGAACGACACGCAGGGTTATGAGCTAATTCTGGATCAGCCAGGTGGGCTCGCTCTTGGTCCCCCCCCCCACACACACACACACATAAATACACACAGGCGCACACCGACCTGACAGTTAAGAATTTGCTTTTATTATTCAGGGTCAGTCGGCTAGTCGGAGGTCAAGATGAGCTTAGAGCTCAAGCATGTGGAAGCGAAGAAGAAGCGAGGGCGTCTCCGCATTTATTTATCCGACTCCTCTCTCAAACCCGCCCGCCCGCCGCGCTCACTAACGTCCTCATCTTTCCTCTCCCCGAGCCCTTCGCCTCTTCATTTTTTCATGAGCTTCTCTGTCTATTTTTGTGCTTCTTATTAACGAATCCATCCAGCTGTCTGTTTGCCTGCATGTGCCCCCCCGAGAGTGTTCGGCTTCAAACGCGGCCCTCCCTCTATTTTCTTTCCTGTGATCCAGGATTGGATGATTTTGGGATTGCTCGCCTCGAGCCGATATAATTAAAAAAAAAAAAGGGATCTGAGTTTGTTGTCCCGAGAAGAAACTGGGTCGTAAGAGCTAAATTTATTGAACGCAGCTGAGGGGGGAAAGAGCACGAGTGAGGGGGAGCCAAGTCCGTGAGAGATCTGTGTCCTCGTGTCTTAATGTTGTGTTGTGTTTCTAAATGCTTTGCTTGGACACTGTGTGTTCTGTCCGGAGGCTGGGCTCTGATGGTAAACAGGTCCACACCTGTCTGGTTTTTATTAGCTTAGCTGGTTGCATAACCCCATAACTATCCATCTATGTTTATCCACCCTCCGCCGCCCCCTTTTCATCTATTTTATTTCTCTTAATCCTTTCCTGCGGCATTAACCTCAATGTAAGCCGAGTGTTAAGATCATTTTACCGAAGGATGCCTGTAGAAAAACATCGTAAAGCAACAGGAAATAATC
>CAEMYA010000158.1:6178881-6201035 GCA_903131615.1 Diplodus sargus
AAAAAAAAGAAAGCTTTATTGATCGCCCCTGCCACTAATGAGATTGGACGTGGCATTCCTAACGCCACCGATATTCTTCGCTCGCTCGAATCAAGGGATTAGATTGGCATGCACATCCGTCTTACACATCCAGCCTGCTCCCGTGCGTATGTGTCGGGCAGCCCCAAGCGAACAAAGAAGCATAAATGAGAATGAAAGGAAAGGTGGGATTGAATGCAAGAAAAGGCCCACCTAAAGGACTTATAGGGCTCCAGCTGAGTCTGTGCGCTGAGGTGGAGGACGCGCCACAAAAGGGGAGAGAAATGAGGGTTGTGATGGGCAGGCCATCACATCCACTGGGAGACAAAGGAGCCGGGGGTGACAAGCAGCCGATGGACAGAAGGTCCATTTCCACTCACACAAAAGAGCCGGGGAGATGAAGCAGATTAGCAGCTCTTTATGCCCATTGTGAAGGCTCTAAATGATAAGATTTACCCCCCCTTTCCATCCCAGTCTGATTCCTGTGTGAGTGTGTGTGTGTGCGTGTGTGTGTGGGTGTACGCTCACACAAGACATCACAAGCTCTTTTTCGCTTCCTTTTTTTATGAACACTCCACGAGGATATGCTTCCCCATTTTTCTTCTCTCACCATGCAGGTACACATACACATTTTTTTCTTTCTGAATAATCTTTTATTCCTCCTCATAGGAAGGACAGATGCGACAGCTGGCTTTTGAGTCACTTCCCGCCTTTGTACTAAACCCTGAATTTACGGTTTGGTGGAAAAAGCTCTTAACTTAAAGCCTCTCGTCACTGGAAGACGGCGTTCTTTTTTTCATGTTCCTTTGACTTGAAAATTACTCTTTTCAGTCGAAGAGGCGCACTTGGTCTGGGTGGCTGTGTTCAGAGCGATATTCATTAATCACTCAGTCACTGGCCTTAATACAGCAGTAAAATTACAAACCGCTCGCACTTAATATCGTGCAATTAGATTACATTGTTATTATGTACAATCTCCAGGGTTGTTTTTTTCTCACCACCTGTCTGGTCATGGGGGTTTTATCTTTATTAACTATTGTTTGTGCATGAGTCTGTTCTCTACAGTGGCCTCCTCTGACTATACCTTAGTATTTAGTGCCATCTACTGATCATCTTGTAAAATTGCAGGCTCTTTCTCCAGTGTTGATGCTTTTTCTATGCCTAGTCCACAGTATTGGAAGTGACAGAAATTGGCTTACTAACAGTGCCACTAAAGCTATAGCTACTGGAACCACATGGCTTTAGCATGGCTCATTACTCTGTGAATTGATTGTATTTTATTTCCAGTGGTTGACTGTCACTTGGTAAAATTCTGAACTTACAATTTCTGACAAAGGCCTTCTAGTAAATTTCAATTTTATGTGACTCAACGGCCATCTCAGAGGAAAATGCAGTCCTTTTTTTCTTTCACTTTATTACACTACCTGACAGAAATGTTTACAAGTTAAATATTTTATCCAAAACACATGATCAGAAAGCATTATCATGGAATACACCACCCAAATTATGGAGTAATTTGAGTACCAAAAAAGGAAGTAGGATAATCATTTTGCAAAATAATTTCACAAAATGCACATAAATATAAAGAGGGATATGATAAATGAAACATAAAAATGATTAATGAATGTTGGGAAATTATTTTTGAATCATTTTAGACACCCTTTTTTCCCTTATCATTATTTAGTTATTCATCTATTTTCCTATACTTTTAATGGCATAATGACTCCATACCCAAACTACTACAGTTTAGAATCTAGCAAAAGATTAGTTTGATTGACAACATTAAAAGGCTGCCTCCATGTGAATGAATTAGTGAAGATATTCAAATATTATCATAACACTGTGGACTGAGCTATTCTGCATACTGAGTACTGAAGCTATATTTTTGCTTGAAAATAGCAACTGAAAGTGTAAAATTGCGAATACAGACCTTTATCTGTGATGGACTATTTTTTACGCTGTGGTGTAACTTTTAAACTTAACGTAACGTCCTTGATTTTCCCTAAATAAATGATCACACTCCTAACTTCCGGTCTCGGGAGTCGTATCCCTTTCCATCCACTGAGGGGCGCTGACTTTCAGGTCATGCAGTCGAACACTGTTGCGTAAAGCGTCGATTGCCGAGTCACGGATCTGTTGTTTAACATGCGCGCAGCAAGGACAACAGCAGCAGCATGAGCGCGCGCGGTTGATAGCAGCAGTGACCGCCGGTACCTAGATAACTATGTAGGCGGTCGCACACTCTCACCAGTCCGTCACGTTTTAATCCGTTTGTGTGAGAGCTGTGTGTAGCTTTGGCCGACTAAGCGAGCTAACAGCTAACTAATAGTGTTGAGTGGACCTGCTAGCTTCTCTTGAGTAACCTCTGTTGCTGACAAGTGGAGGGTCTGCATTGTGGAGAGCCCTGTGAAGTTGACAGCAGCCACCCGGCAGAGAAGGTAATGCTACATATAAGAACAGTGTGTCTCTTTATCTGCAGCCTCTTAAATACATGTTAATAATAGAGTTAAGTTACATTCCTTTTGCCTCCATGAATGATATTGGAGTTATCTCCAGGCATGTCTCTCTGTATCTGCTCTGACCATTCCTTTTGGCAGACATTTTGGTAATGTGTGGCAAATGGGTGGTGGTCATTTATAACCAGCAAGCTAAAACAGGTGCAGTGGTGAACCGTGAGCCAGCAACTAAAGATGTCCCTGAAGTTCACAGCCTAATATAGCAGAGCCAAGCCAGTCAGCTCAGTTTGTGCAGAGACTCAAAAGAAAGGTTCACCTGCTCTTATCTTAGACTGTTCGACTGTATTTGTTTACAGTCGTTTAAGTAGTTCCACTTGATCTTGCACTTTGTCCATTACTGCACTGTGACTAATGAAATAATTTCCGTCCCTCCCCAGCTGCAGCCATGGTGTTCATGCAGAGCTACTGTGAAGCCAATTCCTCCATCTCCCACACCTGGGTGGATGAAGGCATCTCGCCTTGCTTCTACTTCACACTGGTCCCCACCATCCTGCTCACCATCGCCTTCTTCCTCGGCACCATCCACTTCATATTCTATCAGAAATATGGCACGGCAATGGAGCCCAAGTTCATCCCACGCTCCCGCCTCTACGGCTTCCAGCAGGCCATCTCCATCCTTCTCCTGGTCCAGTCTCTGGGTGGGATGGTGTGGCGGGCTGCCAGCGGTGGAGAGCTCCCAGGCTATGTGGTGTTGTACGGCTGCTTCTCCGTGGGGGGCTGGGTCTGGGCCATAGCCGTGCTCCGGGTGGAAAGACGAAGGGTCCTGGTGATGGACCGAACGAGGGGCCACAGCGCGGCCCTGCTGCTGTTCTGGGCTGTTGCTTTCTCAGCTGAGAACTTGGCCTTCGTCTCCTGGTATAGTCCTCACTGGTGGTGGAGCCTAGAGACAAATCAACAACAGGTAGGAATGATTGTTGTCATACGATTAATGTCCCTTCCTGTCTGGTCAGGATCAGGTTCAGTTACTTTATCTGATATTGATTTAAGAATGTGCTGATTTTTTCCCCCCCTTAAGCTTAAAAGGGATACATATCTTTCACACATATCTCTGTCAGTGTTTTATGATGTTGATGTGTGTTTTCACAGGTCAGCCAAAGGTTACATATGTATTAATTGGGTGTGTCTTCTGACTTATCTTTAAAGTAGTGCAGCCTGTGTTTCTAGTATAACAATCAGCTGTCTCCGAGCTGTCAGAGGGAGACGTGCTGGAATGCAAAAATAACAGCAACCTCACCAGAGCCTCTTTTTTTTGCCGAGTCATTGCCCGGTCTGACTTTCAGATCCCCAGAGTGACTCTGTTAACCAATCAAAAGAGACAAGAAGTCTTGCCCCGCCCATGCTGAGTCAGTTTCTAGTAGTTTCAACGCTGTGGTTATGCAAATGCAAGCATGACTTTACGTTTGTGTGGTCAAGGGTACTTCGCATGATTTGGTCTGTCCTTAACTTGCTTTTTTCATTATGCAGTAGTGCTCCTCTAACTGTTTATCCTGCATTTTAATCATTTTGAGTCATCATTTTCAGTGTGAAGCAGGGATGAGCCAATTGTCAACTGAGCTTATTTCAGCAGAACTTTATTTTCATAGCGCATTTTAGACAAACCACATTGGCTCATGTAGCAAAATTGAAACACCACAGACAGCAATAAATAACAATAGATGTACACATGACTAAAGATTACAACAACGAAACAATGATGTGATAAAGATGAATTCATAAAATAAACACCAGGAATAAGATAATGCAGAATCCAATGATTAAGACTTAAAAATGAAAGTCTGATTAGAAGTTAGATCAAAAAGGTGGTCTTTCTTTGCCAAGGAAGTTACATTTTCAACTGTGTCCAGTTGTTGGTCATTTGGTTTCAGCAGGATTACACAAAAACAGCTGAACGCATTTTCGCGAGACTTGGATGGAGGATGGCTCTAGACCAGGGGTTCCCAAACTGCAGAGTGCCGTGGCCCACTTTGAAATCTGAAAATCTCTCGCGGCCCACCCAACAACTCTGATCAACACACAAGACTTAAGATGAATTATTTCTTCTTTTATTTCATGAAATAAGCGGAGAGTCAGCAGCTGGATTTTGCCCCCCAATTAAAATTCCCCCGTCAAGAATGAAATATAAGATAAGTTCAGGCTTACAAATAGGTCAGATAAATGAAGAATAGCAGGTAATTTAAATCACATGACTTTGTTTTATTAGTTGTGATTATTTTTTTAATCAAAATATTTAACCATAAATATTTAATGGTAACTTAAAAATTAATTACAAAATAGAAAATGACCTCTCGCGGCCCACACTTTAGGAATCACTGCTCTAGACACAAAATAGACCCTGTTTACTAGACAGATAAAGAAATGGATCCAGGATAACTTTCTCACTTTTCTTCGACATTGCAAGATAGGCTGTTATTTGAAATGTTCATTCATTTCTCAGGGAATAATGCATAAATCTTGATTTTAAAAAAACTTGTGTATTTTGGTGTCTCATATCTACGACTGAGACAAATTTGATGAGGATCCTAGATCTGGTGATCTTAAACTGTGGTTAAGCAGGGTTATCTCCACCATGGTGACCTAGAAGAGGACAGAAACACATCAGTATATGGTTTTTGATATTTAAAAAGTACAGGTATAAGAATATTGTAAAACAGAAGTGCGCAATGATCCATGGGGGGCCCTAAGGGTATATGATGTAGATATAGCACAATTAGATTTTTGAGTAATACACGGTTGTAATGTGGATATAATGACTAAATGGGTGAAGATAAGAGTTAGAACAAGTAGAAAAGTATGGTATGTTCAGGAAAAAACATCTCTTCACTGTAACGCAGCCTTTAAAACCAGGAAAACACAACACTTGTGTCATATTATGATAAAACGAAATGTGAAATCCAATACGATATTTAGTCTTATATCATGCTAACAACATAATATCTATACATACAATGTATATTGGTTCCAAATGTTGTTTATCAGTCTCCTTGATTACTGATTAGTCAGGCCTGAAAAAACATATCGGTCAATCCCAGTCCGAAGTTCCTTTTTGAAAGGTGCACAACGACTATTGTGAAATATATAGCAGTCACTTGTATGGTGATATATTGATATGACTCACTCAGAGGCTCGGCCACTGAATAATGAATGACACACCCTAATGCAGTCATCAGCTGAGTCACTGCATCATGCACAGCTGTTTTATTAGCATTTCATTCACATCGCCGCCGCTATCACACGCTGATTTACCGCAGATGTGCATGTCCGTATTAACTGCCTATGAACCCCACAGGTCCAGTTTGCTCTGTGGCTGATGCGCTACATGGGCACCGGGCTGCTGTTCTTCATCGGCCTCAAAGCTCCAGGGTTGCCACGGAGACCATACATGCTGCTGATAAACGAAGATGAGCGGGACGTGGAGAACAGTGGGCAGGTAGTGGAGTTAAAACCTGACACTTTAATTTCCCCAACAGTATTTCAAAGTTTAACCACCTTAGACATGCCCTCTGTTCCACTGTTATACACTATGCAACTCTGTGTTCGGTATACCTCAGAGCCTTTTGGGCAGAACAGAAGACAACCCGTCCACCTGGCAGGGTTTCAGGAAGAAAGTCCGTCTCCTGGTTCCCTACATGTGGCCCAGGAACAACATCATCCTCCAGCTCCTGGTCATTTTCTGCCTGGGGCTGCTTGGAGTCGAGAGAGCCATTAATGTCTTTGTACCCATTTTCTACAAGAATATTGGTGAGCAACCTCTTACCACCGAACCCTGTAGACACAAGTGTTTTGTTTATTTCAGAGTTAAATGGCCCAATACTGCAACTACACACCAGAGCCACAAGCTAATAGTGGTTTTGACTCGCTCAATTTGAGCCAAAGGTTCAAAAGCCTCAAGAGCCAGATAAAAACATGCCAACAAGTGAGCTTGAATACACACCGAGAAGCTTGGAGACAGATTCAAAAAAATTAAACACACACTGTTCCTCAGGATGTGCAATGTGATATAACTAAGACATCCTTCGCCTGATGGTTTAGTACTGCCAGAGGGCCAGAGAGACGAATAGAAAACACCCAGGCGTCAGGCAACACCTTCCAAATTTTACGTGTCTCGTTTATCATCTTGTTTATCAACCACATCTTCAATTCAAGAAGCCTTCAAGCCTTTGTTCTCATTTAACTTTGTGTTTTTCCCTCCCTCAGTGAATGAACTGACTGATGGCAGCAGCTGGAGAACTCTGGCTACCACAGTGTGCCTTTATGTCCTGCTCAAGTTTTTGCAGGGCGGCGGGGCAGGTAAGACCAACTCGTTAATGTTGTGGATGTATAATGTAGAGAGTCTGCTTTTCACAGAACGACAGACAGACAGACAGACAGACAGTGGTGGCTGTGGCTCAGGGGTAGAGCCAGCTTCTATCAGAAGGTCGCTGGCTTGTTTCCCCTGGTCTGCATGTCGAAGTGTCCTTGGGCATGACACTGAACCCTAAACTGCTCCTGATGTGCTGGTCAGCCACCACCATCAGTGTATGAATGCATGTATGAATTCCTGTAAGTCGCTTCGGACAAAAGCATCTGTGAAATGCAAATGTAAATACTCTACAAGCAGTCCAGCACATTGATTTTCTGTCTTATATCACGTTTCACATGAGCGGCTCATCTGACGCTTCCACCGTTACCTTCTCCTCTTCCCAGGTGCCTCAGGGTTTGTCAGTAACATGCGCTCCTTCCTGTGGATCCGGGTGCAGCAGTACACTAACCGCGTGGTTCAAGTGCGCCTCTTTTCCCACCTTCACTCCCTCTCCCTGCGCTGGCACCTGGGCCGCAAAACCGGCGATGTGCTGAGGAGCATCGACCGCGGCACCTCGTCCATTAACAGCCTGCTCAGGTAGGGTGGCGACATTATAGACACATTTCAGCAGAAAATTCCTGATATGTGGCAGGACCAGGGTTTGTTCTTGACTTATGCATTTCCTGAAATTGTCTCAATTGTCCTTTTTTTCCCCCCCACAGCTACATAGTGTTCAGCATCTTCCCAACCATCGCTGATATCGTCATCTCTATCATCTACTTCATCACCTATTTCAATGCCTGGTTCGGCCTTATTGTCTTCGTCTGCATGGCGTTGTACCTCAGTGAGTAGTAACCATAGCTACCCAGAACTTTATCAATTTATTTTATGATATTAAATGAAGTCATTAGTTGAACATGAAGATTTCTGATTGCCTGATGATATCCCCTCCAGCTCTGACCATCATCATCACTGAATGGAGAGCCAAGTACAGACGCGACATGAATATGCAGGACAACAACGCCAAGACGAAGGCTGTGGACTCTTTGTTAAACTTCGAGACGGTATGTTAAAAATGTTTTTGCCCATCTGCCGCTTTGGTTCATGAAGAAGTTTGATTTAATCCAAGATGTCGAATTTTATCCGACTTATTTTTTTCTTCGCTTTTGTCTGTTCCATAGGTAAAATACTACAATGCAGAGAACTACGAGGTTGGCCGTTTTGAGGATGCCATCTTGAAATATCAGGTAGGTCAGAGGTATTGACATAAGTGTCTATTTTGATCCTCTTTCTGTTCTGCGCAGACAGGTCAACTCCTTAGCACCATGTTAGATTTAGAGTTGCAACGATGAGTCGATTTATCTATAAGTCGATAACTTAACTACTTTGATAATCGCTAAATCATTTCAGTCATTTTCAAGGAAAAATGTAAAACATTTGCTGGTCTCATCTTCTTAAATGTAAGGATTTGCTGCTTTTCTTTGTCATTTATGATACTATTTGAAGAGTCTTTGGGTTTCAGACTGTTGGCTAGATAAAAGAAACAGTCTGGGGATGTCGCTTTGGAAATTGTAATGAACGTTTTCACATTTTTTTTTTACATTAAATTGACTATTGGATGAAAAAAATATGTCAGCAGAGTCATTCATTGTCAAATTAAGCCTTAGACTAAAATTGTAACAAAGTGTTATTATTCTGATAACAGCTGGTATAACAACTGAAATTTTGAAGCAATAAAGTACAGCAAGCTACTGCAGTCGTCAGCACTTTGAAGCGGTATCTTGAAACACCTTATCTATAGATAATGGTTATTGGCAACCTGGATCATTTATCATTGACCCACTATTGAAAATTAAGTGAAGTCAGTGACAAGACTCCCATCCTCTACATTGTCTACAACTTCCTCTTCTGTTTTAGTTTAACAGAATACTGAAGATAAGCTTCGCCTTGAGGAGAATGTCTGCTTATTGTCAAAACAAACCTTGAGGATGGTTCACTCCTGTCCGTGTCTAGTTATTGATAGGAACACCGAGCTGCACAAGGTGCTGCGTGGAAGCAAATCTCCAGCTTGCCTAACAGCAGATAGATAAACTCTCCAGGAGATGTGATTTTTTTTTTTTTTTTTTAGGTTTCAAAAAGTGGCATGTGCTATTTTGGCACAAGTCAGTGTCCAGCTCTCGGCTGGATATCTGCATATAAACAAGGAGCAGTGAAGAAGTTATCCTTCTGTTGTGGCTCCTAATATCACTCTCTATGTTGTTGTTGTTACAAATAAATCAGTAGTTGTATGTTTCTCTTCCTGTTTTCAGGAGTCGGAGTGGAAGACCCAGGCGTCCCTGGCCTTCCTCAACCAAACACAGAACGTCATCATCGGATCAGGCCTGCTGGCTGGCTCCCTGCTCTGTGCCTACTTTGTGACTGAAGGAAGGTTTCAGGTACCGCTCACTTACGAAACTCATTTCATGACTCTGAGAGGGATATATTTGAACCTTTCCAACAGAACAATGCTAACATCGTGTCTGCATGCGAGCGTCTGTTGGGAAGCAATGTCCAGGCAACAGAAACTGCCTGGAGATCTCCCTCAAGCCAGCTGGCACCTTTATATTGATTTTTGTATAAAAGGAGACGGTATCGTGTTGAAAACTCCTCCCTTCAACTTGCAGCGCAGAATTACTCAGGTGCAGTTAAGACACTCCAATAAAAGACAGTCGAATTGGGCTGAATTTGTCACTGATGCCCGCTTGTGTTGCATGCAGTTAGGACAGTGTGTTAGATGATGTGTCTCAACAAACGTCAGCATTTATTGTATGTTTAACTAATAAGAATGTGAAGAATGAAAGTGCAGTTCATTTCATTAAAACAAAAATCCACTTTTCTAGGTTGGAGATTTTGTTCTCTTTGGCACCTACATCATCCAGCTCTACACCCCCCTCAACTGGTTTGGAACCTATTACAGGTAGGAAGAGGCAGGAACAGCTTGTAATACATTTAAATGGATGACAGCATAGTAAAATACATCGGCTTTTAAAGGTTGCTATTTATAGGAAAAGTTGTTTTTTGAGTCTCATTCCATCTCATCCTACGATCCCAGAGCGCCATTATTTGACCTTATTCTTTTGCGTTTGGTTAATTGTTTTAAACTGTTGGCTCTTTCTTTTTCTTTTTTTTTGCAGAATGATCCAGAATTCCTTCATTGACATGGAAAGCATGTTCAAGCTTTTTGAAGAAGACGAAGAGGTACTTTTAAAAACTCGTCAATCTTTGGTCTTTGTCTTTTAAATGCTGTTTTACTGTCACGTCTTAATGTCGTCTGTATTTGCTCTCTTGCGCAGGTGAAAGATGAAGTAAACGCAGGGAATCTTCTCTACAAACTGGGAAAACTGGAGTTTGAGAATGTTTACTTCAGCTACACGAATGGGTCAGTTCACAGTCTATTATTCTAGCCCGGTCGGAACCAGAATTGTGTGACGTAGTTATCTAGATTCAAGACAACATGTAGAGACATTTATTTTACAGGACATTCTTACTGTTTTTGCAGGAAGGAGATTCTCAACGATGTTTCCTTCACTGTACTTCCGGGACAGACAGTTGCCCTGGTAAGTCTAAGGAACCGCTTGAATTCAAAAGATAGATTTTGCCCTCTACTCACTCACACAGCTGATTCTGTTGGGACTGTGCAATCTTAAGTTTCTCTTCGTCTCCACAGGTGGGACCGTCGGGCTCTGGAAAGAGCACCATCGTTCGACTCATCTTCCGTTTCTATGATGTTCAGGGAGGCTGCATTCGCATCGACGGCCAGGATATATCAAAAGTAAACGTCTGCCCGCCAGAACTTGTACATGAGATGACAAGGCTCAAGGATCTATCAGTAGCATAGCATGAAAGCTTTACATAGTGCCACCAGAACTCATTAGCGTGGTCTCATATGCATTAGAAGGCATTGTACATCATTCCATGTGCAAATGAAGTCATCTAACTGCTAGAGTATGAATTAGCACCTTGTTATGTTGCCCTCGAGATTACCAAGAGCAATATAAGAACAAGTTCCAATGTCCTTAACATAGCTGTATGCAGCTGTGTGTGTTCACAGGCACACTCTGGACGAGTAATTACTGCATCTTTGTCGTCTCTCCTCAGGTGAAGCAGGTATCTCTGCGAGCTCATATCGGCGTGGTTCCCCAGGATACCGTGCTTTTCAACGACACCATCCAGAACAACATTCGCTACGGCCGCATCTCTGCCAGCGACCAGGAGGTGGAGGAGGCTGCTATAGCTGCTGACATACATGATAAAATCATGACCTTCCCTGAAGGTAAGCAAGAGATGAACTCTCCCGGGTTTCTGTGAGGCTTGGGTTTGTTTTTACGGATGCGTCTACTATATTTTCTATTGTGTATGTTCAAAATGATTTGACAAAAAAAGAAGTCCTCTGTACGATCTTCTATAATGCACAAACCTTCTCATCTACATTTATTTCTGGCAGGTTATGATACGCAGGTGGGTGAAAGAGGTCTGAAGCTGAGTGGAGGAGAGAAGCAACGAGTGGCCATCGCCAGAACCATCCTGAAAGCGCCGCAGATCATCCTGCTCGACGAGGTAAGATTACAAAAGGGAGAGATTGTATGCAGACCGATGCTGTCATGCTACTTATTGAATAACATTATTGACTCCGACGCATCTTTGTTGCCCTTTTGTGTATTGCTAATTGTTAATTAGTTGCTGCTCAGCTTTTACTTGAAGTATTAGTTTGCCCCAAAAAATGTTAATTCACTAAATATCCTACTAAATATACTAAATCACCTCCATACTGATGTTGTGTGGCTAAAGTTACTGCTCCTATTGCTGTTTTAACAAGTATTGTCTCTCTTTAGGCCACATCTGCGCTGGACACACAGACAGAGCGCAACATCCAGGCTTCATTGGCTAAAGTCTGCGCCAATCGTACAACAGTCGTTGTCGCTCACAGGTAAGAGTCGCATGTAGTGAAGGCTTTGATTTACAAAAGGTTTTTCCTGTATTTCCTTTTGTTTTAGGATATCAGTGGTTTGTCTAAAGTGCTGTGTGAACCCTTCTTTTTTTTATATTAAAGATTGTCCACCATAATCGGAGCGGACCAGATTCTGGTTATTAGCGATGGCCGGATCGCTGAGCGGGGACGGTAAGTGTGACCTGTAGTTTTGAGTGTCATACTTGACAACCATACGGTAAATCCTTTTCTTTTCACCGAACTCCAAGTGATTCACTTTCTCTCCATCCAAAGACACGATGAGTTGCTGCTCAAGGGAGGCTTGTACGCCGACATGTGGATGAACCAGCAGCAGGCCCAGGACTCAGACTCCTCGTCAGAGTCCGAATCCAAAGACCGCAAGTCCGAGAAGCTGCAGCCGCCGTCCACCTCCTCAGGGGACCACGGCCACTGAATGTGTCGCTCTGTGCTTCCTTTTAAAAGAGAACTCTACATTTCGATTCCCCTCTTTTAATGTAAAAAAAAAAAAAGCAGGTGGATGACATTAACGCAAAGGAACACTCATTTAAGATGAACGTTTTATTTATTTTTTAGGAATTTCAAACTGAATGTGCAATGGCAAGTCATGGAGATAAGGGAAGGTGCTTGTAAAGATAATAAGGTACAAACTTAGGTCGTGTCCAACTGTGTCAAAAGACATTTGTTTTTACACCTCGAGATATTGTGATTATCGCCAAGATTTTATTTCATTTTCGCACAAGATTTTCTTTTAAGAATATTATTTTAAGAAGCGCTCCTGCCACCTTTTTTTAAAAAAAAATAAAAATGTTTTAGCCTTTATTTTCCATATTAAACTGACTTTTGTTTGTTTGTCTTTTCACAGTTAAACCTGAAATAGTCTGTGACAGGGACATTATTTAGAGATATAAAATTGCAAGAAATAAGGAGGTAAAAAAAAACGCTCTAATCACAGCATCAACACTGCATCTTGTTGAATTCTGTTGCGCACCGAATAATATCACACGACTGACATCAAGTTGGCATACGAGCTGTCAGGGATTTCATTCAGCTGTGTTTTATTTAAACGTTTTCGGTAGTTGATTTTCTGAGCTGTTATTTAAAGTGATGTTTTTTATATATATATATATATAAATGTGTAAGCTTCTGTATACTTTGGATCACTTAGGTAAAGCCGGGTGTGCTGCTTGTCAGATCATTGTGTTTTCTGCATTTTTGTCGGAAGATTAATGAATACGCTGTTTGGCAATTGTGTTTTTTTAAAATGATTTACATTCACACAAGGTTGTACAATCCACGTCTGCCTATCGTGGGCAGTTTAAGTCAATAGAAAAAACCATGAAAAAGACATCCCATCAAACTAAAACAGCTCACGCACCATTATTCTCACTCACTGTAATATGTAATTATATGGAGTCATATACACAATATCTGACTAGGAATTTTCTGGATGTCTGTTTCTACCTCATAAAAGGTGTTGTCCATGATTATTACATTTTGTAAATGTTCCGTTGTCTTGCATTGAAAGATGCGAATAAAGGGTTTTTTCTTCCCCTGGTGTTCCAGTTTATGAAATCAGAACAATTTCCACTCCAGTTTTGATAGATCATGTTAAGATAGTAGTGAATGTATAGCATTCGCAGCTCTCAGATTATTCCAGTTGTACATACTTTTGCATCAGCAGGCGTTGATCATACCAGCCTAGTATTATTAAAGCATGCATCAGCGTAGTACAGCTAGTTTCCATTGATAAGACACCATCAGTAAGATAAAAAATAACTGGTTCCTTTGGCCGATGGGAGTTTACAACTGTTGTGTAACAGCTCCTCAGCTCCCCCTCCCGGCCCCACCATCTGTACTGGTCTGGAGAGAAAAAAACGAGGCAAACAGCTGACTGACAGTCGCGGTCAGGGCGTGTTGTTTAGCAGAGCTCTACTTAGCCAGGCGGGGCAGCCAGGCCGAGCAGTCGCCCTTCCAACACACGGTTGACTTATGTTGAATCTATAGAAGATATGGATTTCGACGCGTTATTTAACGAGAAGACCTTTCGGTTCTCGGACTTCCAGGAGTTTACGGTACGTCCTCGAGTTAAGGCCACGCTGGGTCCAACACAATACGGAAGCTAACGCTAGGCGCACTGGGTTAGCTAAGTAGCTTTGTTTAGCAATGTCAGCTAGCGAGTCCCTTATTTGAACATGATGTCCCAGGACGCTACCTAGCCATTGTCTGTTGTTGGCAAAGTGAACGTGACATTGATAAGTATTATAACTCAAGCTTAACAATGTGGCGTTTAAAATTTTCAGATGGGAAAAATAAAAAAAACGCCTTCAACTAACTTAAATAGCTGGCGCTTGTAGTTTGTTAGCTAAACTGTTAGCTACACTCACTTCGCCGTTCACCAGCCATGGGCATAACGTTAGCTTAGCTAAAGTTGGGAAGTACAGTGTGTGGGTTAAGGCTGCTTTAAATGATAAACTCATGTGCCTAGTGTTGATAGACGTGTATAGAAATGTGCGTGTTAAGGTTAGCGCTGAGCATGCTGCTTTGCAGGTAACGTCATCGTTTCAGCCGCCGTTAAGCGGTTCGGTTGGCTAACGTTAATGCTTCCCAACTGACTTGACCTAGCTTGGTTCCCTAATGCTGCAGCTAATCAGGTAGCTAATGTTGTTGTTTTGTTTTTTTCACAGTTTCTTCCCGCACACCAGAAGTTGACCGAACGAGTGAGAAAGCGACTGTACTATGGCCTGGACAAAGACGTTTCTCTAGATGCCCTCTCCTGCCCTGTTACAGGTGAGTTAAAGTTTAGCTTTTAAACCAGAGTAGTTAAATAGTAGCATGAACTGAGCTCCTCTCTGATGCTCCTTAATAAGACTCTGGAAGTCCTTGCCCTTCTTTCTGACTTGCTGCCAGTCAGTGTCAGAAAAAAGGAGCAGCTTTTTGACAACTTAAAAGGATTTCCCAACTTGTCACAAACGTGGTAAATGTACAACTTAAATTGATAATCACTTGAGTTCACTTTTGTCTTTTTGATTCTTTCATGTTTTCCAGATATTGCTGTCGAGATCTTCCAGAAGTCTGCCCCGAGCCCCATCCGAAAGCTTCAGAAGAAGTATGCTGCTCACGTGTCCAGGTTTGTACTGCCTATTACCTATGCACGGATCAAAACAAAGCACCGCCAGTCGTAACACTTTCAAACAAACCTGTTTCTGTCCTCAGGGAGGCTTGCATCTCTCCGTGTGCCATGATGCTGGCTCTCGTTTACATAGAAAGGCTCCGACACAGAAACCCCGAATACCTACAAAAGATCTCCTCCTCTGACCTCTTCCTGATCTCCATGGTATGTGTGTTCGGTTCAAAAGGTCATCCTAAATGCGTCGGTGTTATTTCTAGCGTGTTCTCTGCTCGTTTAAGAGCCTTGTGTTGCATGTTTTTGCCGTTAATCAGGCAGTTTAGTGACATCTTTCTCATCTTTCACATCTGATTAGATGGTTGCCAGCAAGTACCTGTACGATGAAGGAGAGGAAGAAGAGGTTTTCAACGACGAGTGGGGAGCGGCCGGGAAGCTGGACGTCAAGACTGTCAATAACCTGGAGATGAACTTCTTGAACGCCATTGTAAGCGTGTGCACGTTTTTTTTTCACGGGGCGTTTGTTCATGTGTGTGCGTTTTGCTCCACGGCCTCTGTTCTTACCGGCATGTCGTGTCTTTTTAGGAGTGGAGCCTCTTCACGGAGCCAAATGACTTATTTGACATACTAAGTCAACTGGAAACCAGGTAGGTGGTCGGCTACGTCGAACTCAACATTATGCTAAAATAAGCAGGCTGGGGACTTTATCAGCAACTGCAGTTGCGTAACACAGTTGGCGTGATTTTATGATTCTGCCTCCCGCAGCATCGCGGAGCGGCAGGGGATGAAGCGCGGCTGGTTCACCTACACCGACCTCTGCGTTCTACTGGAACAATCGGCGTGGAGTCAAGCTCTCGCAGCCATCTGCCAGCACTTTACCAAGGTGAGAAAAAATATGAGGAGACGTTTATGTGCTCGGGATGTTTCAGATGCAAGTTTTCTTCATTGTGTGGCACTAAAATCAAAACTTAAAAGTAGGAATCGATCGCAGCGGAGATGATGTGATTTTGCAGGCTAACGTGGAAATTAGCATCACCTCGGTTCCCTGGGCAAGAAGCCAAAGGGAATATTTTTTGGGTTATTGCAGGAAATAAGCTCTGCGGCAAACAAATGCTGGCTTTGATAACCCAATTCAACCTCGTTCTATTTCCAGGTATCCTGTATGCTCGGGCTCGTCTATCTGACCAGCGTGGCTGGTCTCATTGCCACCAGCGCTGTGCTGCACCAGCTCAGCCTCTCCAGAAGCGGCCAGTCCCTGCTTCCACCTCAACCAGAGATTAGCCCGGCCCACATTCAGACCTCCGACCTCAACTCCGCCGCCCCGTCTGAAGCCCAGCACGTCCCCTGTTGCCTTCTGGCCAACAAGAGTCTGAACCACCAGACAGGAGAACTTGGAGCGGACCAGCACCCCACGCAAAGCCCCCCGCCGGCTTCCTCGCAGACGTCATTGTTGTGTCTCTGGGGCTCCCTCCTCGCCTCGATGGGTCACACGCATCCTGAAACTAATTCCGACGTGGAAGCGCTCCAGACTTGGTCTCCTGCCTCCTTCCTCTGTCCTGGCTGTCTTGCAACCCTCCCTCCTCTTCAGTGTGGGCTTAGAAACACCTCAGCACTTGGCCGTCACGGTCCTCTTGACAACCACCAGCGTCACGCACCATGGCTGGCCTCCAGCCTCCTCGGAGGGGCCGAACCAAGTCTGAACTCTCGCCTGGGGGTGTTCCCCCCTGTACAGCTTGGACCCTGCCATCCAAAGTCTATATTACCCGTCGACAAAGCCCAGGCTCTGCTCATGCCAGGCTAGAGACTGCGGACCTCCCCCTGCTGTCAACCTGTTGCTCTGGACTCTTGAAGTTAAACCAGCGTTGATGTCATCACTCATCAACTGCTTTGTGTCCTGTTTTTTTTAACTTATCCACATCTAGAATACAGGCACAGAGGCAAGAGTTACTAGGCACATTTTGACAGGGTGAGATTTTGATTCACAGGATGGAAATTCACTTATAGTCCTGCAGAATACATTTGCCATAATTGCAACGCCATAGTGTTCAGTTAAACGCCCTGCTTTGTTTTGGCTGCGGAGGGAAGATCTGAAGGGATTCTGGGAAAAAAAGAAATGTGATTTGTTTCTCTTTTTATTTAATTTTTTCTTTTGGCTGCAAACCAAATTGTTTCGTTACCAACGTCATCGCTCAGAAACTCAGACCTGTGGTAGTTGATGAAGGGCCCTTATGTTGAGCTGTTATATTAAAGCCGGTTTGCTACTCGGCAGGTTGATGAAAGTGTGTGTGGAAGTTTGGCAACATATCTGAACGCAGATAGTTTCACAGCAAGTTTTTCTTTCCGATGGGACGCTGAGAGGGATGAACTGAGTCGGTTCACAACGCCTGCTACATTTTTGGCTTTAACACATTTTGCGCACTGTTACCATGTGTTTTTCTGTTCTGAACAAGGAGCTTTACATCGTTCACACGCGAGCCACAAGCACTGATTTTGTACACCAGATTTGTTACTGTCTCCTGTCCTTGTTAACCTCTATGGAAGGAACCTGTTTGAGTGCAGACAAGCATCTCCATACCTCAGTGTAACTGTTATCAAACACACGGAAATGGAAAAAAAAGAAACTCCTTTTTAATAGCTTTGGTTTTTTTTTTATGTGGGATGTCACATAATCCTAAAGCCACTTCTGTAACAGGGTAATGTAGCCAAATTTAAGAGATTAATCTAGAAGTTTCTCCAAGGGGAAGAAGGTCTGCATAAACAAAAGATGTGTTCCTGGGGGTTCATTCAGTTTTTTTTTTAAGATAACGTGTAACATGTCGAAAGCTAACAACAGTGTTTTCTCTGTCTGGAATTTGCACACCTGGCTCCACCTCCATTGCCACAGGACTATTTCACTCCATCATTACTGCATCAGTCACCAGAGGAAAAATGGAAAGAACGGATGACTTTGTACGTACACAGCTACACACGGTCCCAGGGACGTTTTGCTTTGTAAATTGAACCTTTGACAAATTGCTCTGGGGGTTTTGAATTTGATACACTTTGAAGCACGAAGTCCTTCAATTTTTGTACATGGTGTATAAAAAATAAAAAAAATGAAAATGCAAATCTGTAGAAAAAGGAGCGAATAAAGAATGCATTTGTTTTGGACCTTTTGTTTGTCATTATCTGCGTTGATATTAATGAAAAACACACTGCAGTCAGAAGTTTACAGCAAACGCTATGCTTTGTATGTGTAGCCTCTCGTAAAAGCCTCGACTGTATGTAGCCTTGACATTTACTCCATATAGACCAACAGTTTCTGCCTTGTAACGTCTGACACGGCAGGAGAAATACTGTTCCTTCTTCATACATGTTCTCTGCAAATCATGTAACCCAGATTTTGTAAAAACACCTTTTGAAGGTTTACTTTTTACGACAAAAGTCCACTTTGTGTCCTGCAGCCAGTAAACGGTAGCGACTGAATGTGATCAGCAGAGACAGTAACAGATTGGGAATGCATTCCCTTTCAAACATCCGTGAATGCATTGCGATGATGGTTTTGCGAGGATGGCTGTGCGCTACAGAGACAGGAAGCAGGCGTCCGGGTTTTGGCAGAATGTGGCCGTGTCCCCTCCCCCCTGGGCCCCGAGCCAGCCCCTCTCACCCCTCCCCGTTGCATACCGCTCGAGAGATCCTAATATAGCCCCGACTGCTTCATAGGAAAGGGTAACAAACCACGCAGGAGTCGTCAAGAGTTCGAGTTTGCTGCTCTGCAAACCGACTTTTTCATGGACACACAGGAGAATCATGGAGCCTCTCTCACAGGTGAAATGTTACTTCAGGGTGAACATATAAGCAGGGTGGGGGGGACTGAGATGAGTTTAAAGTGTTGCAGGTGCCGTGGAAGTGACACGTCTTGTGGATTTGTAAATTATTGTGACAATGTCATGTGAAGAATGCTTGGCCTCGCTGTGTTGCAGGTGTCATTCCCAGTAAAGAAGCAGGAAATACAGAAACAAGGTACGGTTGCAAAAATTTGGCTTGTGTGTGTGTGTGTGTTATGGTCTGTCTTTAGAAATAACCGGGCTGTATGAACACATGTATATGCAGATTTTAATAACATAAGCCAAAGTAATCATAATACTGTGTGGCAGTGCTCTGTGATTTCAATTTATAATTAAGGTATTAAAAAGAAATATGAAATAATAATTATAATTATGATAATAATAATAATGATAACATGTGCTTTCTCACAGAGGCTGACGACACCATCTACATGAATTTCATGAAAAGCCACTGCTGCTATGAAGCCATTCCAACCAGCTGTAAACTGGTCATATTTGATACCACATTACAAGTAAGACTTTACACACTTCCTGTATCTCATATGGAAAATATAAAAGTTGAATATGTGTGTGTGTGTGTGTGCATCTTTTGTGCGTAAACCCCTACATTTTATGACTTCCCGAAAGGTGAAGAAAGCCTTTTTTGCACTGGTGGCAAACGGCCTGAGGGCGGCGCCTTTATGGGACAGCAAGCTGCAGAGATTTGTGGGTAAGGCGAGCGATTGATAGCAGAGCACACGGAGGACCAAAACTACCCAAGTCAAAATTAATGTGCCATCGAATGCAACAAAAACGTTATTAGAAATAAATGAATAAATGTAGGCAGCCATGGATTTATGGATTGAGACATTTATCTGTATTTATGTTTAATTACCTCTGCCGATCCAGATAAAGGGACTGGGAACTTTCCAGGTATTTTTGTCTCCCTTTGTTCAACATCGTGCACAGAGCACAAATCTCGACAAAACAAAAAGAGGTGTGTTAAGATGGCTACTAACTTTGAGTGAGTACAACTTCATCCAGATCCAGTCAATCGGATTAGACTCGATTGAATTAAACGGGACTTGGCGGAGGTATGCGCTCTACTAAGTGCCATTTTGGCTCGATTTGAACTTTGGCAGATTTGGTCATTAACAGACACACGGCCACCGCTGGAGCAAGATAACGGGAGCGTAAATCTTTTTCTTTTCTCCCGCAGGTATGCTGACGATCACAGACTTCATCAACATCCTCCACTGCTATTACAAGTCCCCTATGGTGAGCACGAACACACTCAGTGCATACGTTGATATTTATATAATTGCCTTTATCTTTCCTTCTGCTGAAATAGTCGCCCTAACTTGACATTTCCCTTTTAAAAAAAGGTTCAAATGTACGAGCTGGAGTGCCACAAGATCGAGACATGGAGAGGTGACTCATTTCAAAGTAAACGAGCAATACAGATCCACGATATTGACTCTCCGCATATTCACCTCTGTGGATTACCATTAGAGCGCTTCTCTCTCTCTCTGTTCCTCTATCTAGATGTCTACTTACAGTGTTCCAATCACTTCCTCATCAGTATCTCTCCGGAGGCGAGGTGAGTGCAACGCGCTCCGATGAGATCTCCAATGGTGTTTTATCTCTCTTTACATTCCACTTAACCCGTCTAGCCTGCCACGGCAGTGAAGATTCTCTTTGTTGTGTCTCACTCGCAGCCTCTTTGATGCCATCTACTCCCTACTCAAACACAAGATCCACAGGCTGCCGGTCATCGATCCGCAGTCGGGGAACGTCTTGCACATTCTGACCCACAAAAGGATCCTCAAGTTCCTCCACATATTTGTGAGCGAGCTTTTCACTTGGTGTGGTTTTAAAAAAGGGGGGACCGTGGCATCAATGTTCTTCTGCTGTGGTGTTGGGGTGTTTTTTCAGGGGAAGAAAGTGCCCAAGCCGGCGTTCCTCGGGAAGCAGATCCAGGAGCTGGGGATCGGAACGTTCAGGAACATCGCCACCGTTCCGCAAACGGCGACGCTCTACGACGCCCTCTCCGTATTTGTGGAGAGGCGGGTGTCGGCCTTACCTGTGGTGGACGACCAAGGTACGAGGGCTGCGCACAAAGGATTATTTTCACTGTCGATGAACCTGCTCGTCCATTTGTAGCGTGAAAAAGGGGGAAAAATGTTCCCTTAAATGTATTGTTTGGTCCACAAACCAACACATTGTTCAGTTTGCTATAATTCAGGGGTAAATAAACCAGAAAATATTCACATTTTAAGTGTTCAAACAGATATTACAGCACCCTTCAATTTCTTTGTTGCAGGCAAAGTGGTGTCGCTCTACTCAAGATTCGACGTGATTGTAAGTACTCGAGACAAACAAGGTCTCGCTCAAGAAATCGAACATCTTAATGCGTCTTTGTGGGACTCCATTCGCACACTGTTCATCTGAGGCAACTGTCCTGTGTTTGCTCCGTGGCAGAATCTAGCCGCCCAGAAGACTTACAACAATCTGGACATGACCATGCAGGAAGCCGTTCGCAGGCGCAAGTGCTACGTCGAGGGAGTGATCAAGTGCTATCCTGATGAGACCTTGGAAACCATCATAGACCGCATTGTCAAAGCTGAGGTAGATATATGTCTTCCAAAGAGTTACTGAATGTTTTTTTGTTTTTAACATCAGAGAATAAGATTCTTTCCTTGTCACTTTCTGGCTTATCCCAGGTCCATCGGCTGGTCCTGGTGGACAGGGCTGACGTGGTGAAGGGCATCATCTCTCTGTCTGACCTGCTGCAGGCCATGGTCTTAACCCCGGCAGGTATTGATGCCCTTTTGTCCTAGCACCAAGGGGACGGAGGGTTCCCCTTCCCTCCTTTACCACCTGTGTAGGCTTGAGTCCTGGTCATGTATCCAGCCAGGTAGGCCCTGGAGCCTCTTTGCATCCCCAACTTGTCCCCATCTCCCCCCACAACAACAACCCACCCTGTTAACTGGTTACCAGCACCCAGAGGGCTTAAGGGAAAGGTTTTCCCAAAATTGAAAATTCACTCATCGTCCACTCAGGTTCAATGCCGATGGAGAGTTTGGCAGTCGACTTCGCAGTAGCTTCACAGCACAACGTTGTTCCAGTATTTTCCCCAAAACTCCTTAAGTGAATGAGGACATGTATAAAAGCGCAAATTACCACCCAAAAAAATACAGCTTGTTTGGCGTAATCCAAGTCGCTGGAAGCCCCAAGATCCAAAATTGATTTGAACAGATGGTGTGTACGCTAACGCTTTTAGCTTAGCAGATTTTGCCTTGTAAAAAAGGGTGTACGTAATGTCTTATTGAACCAATTTTTGCTGTCAGGGCTCCCAAAACCAAAAAAAAGCATATCCAGTGTAATCCAAGTCCCTGGAAGCCCCGAGAATCCCAAATTGATT
>CAEMYA010000158.1:6201617-6231046 GCA_903131615.1 Diplodus sargus
CACAGCACAATATTGTTCAAGTATTTTCCCCAAAACTCCTTAAGTGAATGAGGACATGTATAAAAGCGCACATTACCACCCAAAAAAATACAGCTTGTTTGGCATAATCCAAGTCGCTGGAAGCCCCAAGATCCAAAATTGATTTGAACAGATGGTGTGTACGCTAACGCTTTTAGCTTAGCAGATTTTGTCTTGTAAAAAAGGGTGCACGTCACGTCTTATTGAACCAATTTTTGCTCTCAGGGCTCCCAAAGCCCCAAAAAAAAGCATATCCAGTGTAATCCAAGTCCCTGGAAGCTCCGAGAATCCCAAATTGATTTGAAGAAATGTTGTTTTACCTCCTTTTTTTCACATTTTAAAAGTACCCATCGACTTCAGTTGTTGTAGAGAATGCTGCAACGCTGTTTTGCTGCGAAGCTCCAGAAAGAAATGTTTTGCGGGCCACAAAACATCACCCGGCCCGTCCGTTGGCATGGGTGATTCGATGATGACTGGATTTTCACTCGTGGGGGAACTATTTCCTGTAACCTCACTCGTCACTCTTCCACGCATGTGCAATACGAAACCGTGAGCTGCTCTCACGTTGCTCCACTCTTGTGTGAAAGCGGCTGAATCCGGCGCACAAACCCGCAGGCACGCGCGTGCTGCTTGGCTTGATGTTTTTCCGATGATGCTCGTCATAGTTGCTAAGTGTCCTCTTGTTTATGCCTTTCAGGAGTCAACCCACCAGTGAAGTGAGAGATCAGAAAGGAATGACAATTCACTGGCTGTGCTGCTGTATGAAACGTCTTCTCTGATCTATGTGCTGTGTTCAGGTCACAATAATGGACAGTGAGCTGACCATGATACTGTAAATGGCTCTTTAAAGGTCTCCGGCACAATGTCCATATTGGCTACCTTTGATCAAATTGATCAATATATGTTTTCTTAATACTGTTTATTTCTGTATTAAACATTTGTACGAAAGCTTGCTGGTCTGCTCAGTGCACAGTTCCTGGAGAAATGCAGAATGTGGACTATGGCTTAAAGGGAAAGTTCAGCCCAAAATCAATCAATCACATTTTTAGAATAAAATGAACTAGATGTCACTTGTGGTGCTCAAAGCAAAAATAAATACCTTATGAAAATAACTCAACAGCATGGTTTCTGTCCAGAAGGGATGACACAGTCACTCAATATAATCAGATCATGTTGGAACTTTTGTCTTTCTTTGCATCTAGTCACGGACAAGACGCTTGTGCTGGTGACTGTAGCCAGCCTGTCACCCATGATCAGATCCATGCGGGTGATATGGAAAGAAAATAGTTCCCGCATGAAGCTGCTCACAGCGAAGTCTGTGGTTTATCTTGAGTAACCAGATCATGATTCATGGAAAAAGACATTCCTTTTAAGTTTTTCAAGTGTGTTTTTTTTGGGCGAGTGCCATCGAGTTCCATTATAGTTGAGGGAAGGCACACATCTCTCTGGCTGATATCTACCTAAAGTGGGCAACTCACAACTAAAATTCTCTATGAATAATTAGCACCACAGGTAAGAGGAGTAATGTGTGCTTTTGATTTAGAGATGAACTGCCCCTTTATGAATTTTGATATAGAGGAGATTACAAAGTAGGAACAAAAAACTAAACACACATCAAAATGTATAGCATATAAATGATCAGTAATGTTAGTTACTGGTAAAGGGAGGTTAAACATGTTGGAGAGAGCTTTAATTTTCAAGTCTTGAGTGTTTTGCGCAACAAATCAGGCATGCAGCAGTTTCCTCAGCCACACGGTGGCGCACTTGGGCTTCCGCCCCATTCTCTCTATACAGTAAACAAGGAAACACGTGACTGTATTTTTTTTTTTTCCTCATCCGTGACGGGCCTCGAGATCCGTCCGCCCATCTGTGTCATTGGTACATCAAGCTTGCAGAAATTATTAACACTACGGCCGGAAATTGTATCGCCTTCAGAGTAAAGTCAGATTGTGAACATAAAAAATATGTATAATATGTTATATTTTATTCAAATGAAATCATTTATAATATAAATCTTTACATAATATCAACTTGTTTGAAAAAGAGAACATTAGTTTGATTAACCATGACAACATGACAACATGTATCTGTATGCTAAATATGGACTTAACTACAACCAAACAACAACATACAAACAATTCTAATCTTTTTGAACATTTTGGTTTTACATGTGTGGTTCCATCATCGCCATTTCAGTTCCCAAAACGTATATAGCCATTCACCAAATAAATCTCCCGTCACCTTTTTCGCTTTCGTACCTTGTGTACTTGAGCTGAACGGAGTCGGTTTTATTTTGAGAGTCGCAACCGGAAGTTTGCGTTGTTTAAAAGCCCGTCACGCTTGACGCTGGTCTTCCCATATACCCCGTGATAGCCAAAACAACATAACAAAGTGGGGGAAACATGGCGAGCGAAGAGGAGGCCAGAAGACGCCCCTCGGTTACCTCGTCTTCGGTCGGCCTGGAGTCTCTGTTCCCGGCAGGAACCTCGGAGCAGTCCTGCGGGGACCTAAACCCGGAGCTCGTCCGGCTGCGTGAGCGTCTTCAGGGCTGGCTATCGCAGTATGAGCCCCTGCTGCTGTGGGTGCAGAGGCTGCTGGTCTGGGAGAGGCCGTTGTACAGCATCTCTGTCGCCCTGACACTCAACACTTTATTCTGGTAAACGTCGAATCACGTTTTTCCGCCTTTTCGGCAGCTCGATAAGGTTGCATTGAACACCATTAGCGAGCTGGCTAACGTCGGCGACGCTGTTACGAGTGAATGTCAGGATAAGTTAGCTAATCCCACGTCTTTAGCTCGATGCTAACGCAGCTTGTCAGCAAGTCAACACTTTCATTGTCAGCACGACAAACATGGCGTCATGTGTTTAAAAACTCTGTTTGGGAAAACATTAATGCGCCGGCTATATGGACAACCGGAGTTGTCGTGACATGTTCCACTTGTTAGCGTCAGGTCAGCTTAATCCCAACAAACACTCATGTCATGCTGACTGGCCCAGGCCTTGTGGACCAGCTGTCAGTAAACACAGGTGCCTTGTAGAAGGTATTCACTGAGTCTTGTGTGGAAGTGAGTTTGGTGACGTCACATGTATGTTTGTATGTTATATCACGTGTTTGTATGTTGATCCTGAGCCAACTGTCTCCACAGGCTCCTGTCATCCACCTCCCTGCGGCCTCTGTTCATGTTGAGTGTGTCCCTGCTGGGACTTATGCTACTGGAAAGATGGAAGCCAAAGTTGCCCATCATTACTGGTAAGAAATCGTGTCTTCAGGCTTTGTCACACAAGGAAACAGCCCACTGTTATAGAGCAAACTAAAGTCTCTTTAAGTAAAAATGCCCCTTTTTATGGGATGGAAAAGCCTGCTATGACTGTGCTGCTGTTTACACAGTGTGTTTGTCTGCTTTAATACTTCATGTAACTTGCAAAAACACCATCCTGGTTGGGGGGGGTTTGGTTTCCAGTGGAGACATCGGGTTGATTCATGATACTGTAAAGTTCAAGAGCATCTTTCACTCAGGAGGAGTTTTCATTAGAGCCTGACCATCAGATTTTTGGGGCTGATAGTGGGGGGCACAAAAATTCAGATATTGCCACGTTGACACTTGTCACACTAATGTGCCAATACCCTGCTGCTTTTAAAGGAAAAGCTCACCCAGAAACTCAAGAGATCCCACATTTGCTTGATTATTCTATAAACATGTAAGACAACACACTGCATTATATCCACTGTATCAGATGTGGCAAAATAGGCTCACTTGCACAAACCTTTAAAGCAAAATGTGTAATACAACCATTTTGCCCCTTAGGATCCTATGTTAATGAAACCTTGTCATATCATTTGGTTATTTAAAAAAAAAAAATGTTTCATGATGTGCTGCTAATTGTGTTCTTCTCCCATTGCAGTTCAACATGCAGATGCTCACCCCGTAGAAAGGTGTGTAGTGTGTACATGATAAACAAGATTACCTGTAACATTGTCGAAGCGATGTCATTTTTTTCTTGTGTCTTCGTATCCTGTAGCAATTCAAAATAAGAGCATCTGCTCAGTTCATCCTGCCTTTCTGTCTATGGCGTCTTCTTGCACGTTCCACACAGTATCATCAGAACTAATTGCAGGCTTCCGCTCGAGTTTCGTCTGTTGTGTTTGCGTTCATCTGTGCGTGTCTCCCTTACTCCACTGTTATTACATGACCACAGAATCCACCTGCAATCGTTTTAAGTGCAGTCTGAAGCACTTTTAAGTACGTATTTCCGTTCTTTACAAGTCCTAATTTTGTCACTCTCTTCCCTTGTTTGTTTGTGTTGTTGTTGTTTTTTTGCATACAGTGAAACAATGAGCACGGAGCAGCGTCTGCTCAGCATTCCTGAGCTCAGCCACCACCTGGCTGAGAGCTACCTGACTTGCTGTCTGTACCTGCAGGAGATGCTGCAGTACAAACACCAAAACCACGGAAAGGTACAGTGCTTTGACTCGTCGCATTGAAACACAAGGAAAGACACGTGCAAGAATTCTGAACAGCAGGGCTCCTATACAGTATGGACAAGTGTGGAATTCGTTTTTAGTGATTTCCAGGTCTGGACGAGCATGGACGAAAGGAAAACAGAGAAAATGGAAAAATATGTGTAGAATTTCTTTAAAAAAAGAAATACATTGGTAATGCAGGTTTTTCATGGCGGTTGGAGCAGGCAGCCAGCGCAGCCGTAAAATTAAACTCTTAGTGAGAGAGAGCAGGCCGGAGCAAAGTTGATTTTGTTTAAAGTCAGGCAAAGAAGTATGGCACGCAACGGAACACACACTCCTACACAGAGCTGCCTCTACATCTGGAAGTCACACCTCTGCCCCAAGGGTCTTCCCAATCCGGACATTTGCAGCTAAATTACTTTTGAAAGAAGGTGTGGCAAAGACAAATATCCTGCTTGTATAGGCATTTATGAGTTCTCAGAAAAGAAAACGAAATGAAAAGGAAACTTGTAAATTCATTGTTGAATCTGGAGGAAATAAAGAACATGTCAATTAACAAATGCGGCCGCCACTGGATGAAGATCTTTAAGAGAGTGCTCGTGCGCCGTTCAGATATCTGATCCCTAAGTCTCTTAAGTGTAACTCTGTAAAGCAGGGGTTTATTCAGCCTGGACTATCTGGTGTCTTTATTTATAATCTGCCTTGTGCTTTAGGGTTGTACTACGAAGGAGGATTAATGGGTTAGCAAGGTAAGCAGAGTCTAAAGCCAGAGTTTTCAATCTCTTAAAGGTGTTTCTTTTAAGCTTCTAGATCAACAAAGTAACTTTTGCTGCACTACAACCCGAGCGGATACAGATTCTCAGCAGACGCAGTGTAATTACAGCAGCACAAACTGAATGTATCGGGTTGTGTTTTTTGCCATGGGGACCGCCATGCATTCAGTTAGCCATGCATAAAGCCTTTTAAACATAAGCCCCATTTGCTCCAGGTAATGGTTCAATTTAATTCGAAGTTTCGTTTTCTGATTAACTTCCTAGTCCGTGACAGAATGTCAGGAAGTAAGAGTCAGTTGAGTGGTAAAATAAATGTTAATTGATTAATTCACATGATTATGTTTCTTAGATTGAACATGATCAGTCCATTTTGTGAGGAGGAACCCCCTTTTTATGGGCACAGGCACATTAAAAAGAAAAACGTTATTTACAAAGAAAGTTGAAAACTATAGTAACAAACGCAAAAATAGTCTGGCTACATCAACTTCTTTCGTAGTATACCCGTCAGGTCACTGAAAGCATACACAGTCAAATTCAGAATGTAAAAGCCAGCGTGTCTAACAATATGATTTGAATGAACAACAAATGACAAATTACCAGTAGACTGAAAACATAATTCTGAGTGTGAGATTTTACAACCAGGATGCAAACTGTCTGATCTCAGCGGGTGCTGACTATCGTACACGAACGCACCACGCACCTGCACACATGCCACTTTTTTCATTTGCAGCTTGAACGTGTAATCGGCTTATTTTGCTTACTCGTTCTGTTTCCTAGTTCTGTGTGATGATGTGCAGTGGCTGTTTTGTACTTGCCGTTGTGGGACATTACGTACCAGGAATCATGATCTCCTATATCATAGGTGAGTCTACATAATGATTGACATAAAAAAAAAAACCATTGCGTTGTGTGCATGTCATGATTATAGGTAGTAATAGCAGTTAATGGTGTAATTACATTTTATTGTCTAGCTAATTGATCATGCTTGGATTGTAATATTTTGTAGCAGGTGGATTGTTTTTCTTTTACGTCACCTGTTGAACCCTTTTTCCTCAAACCTCTTCCATAGATCACATAGACTCAGTGTAAATTTGCAACGTCTTGCTTTGCCGCCTGTGAAGGAGCAGGGCAGTGTAAAGTTGTCAATGTTTCGTTTGTGCACCTGTTCAGTCCTGAGCGTGCTGCTGTGGCCGCTGGTGGTATACCATGAACTGATCCAGAGGATGTACACGGGCTTGGAGCCAATCCTCATGAAACTGGACTACAGCATGAAGGGGGACACCGAGCACCGCAAGCATGACAAGAGGAGTGAGTGCTACTGTGACACCTCCAGGATATAGATATCGCCCTAACTCGTGTGCAATAGATCAAATTCATGCTTCTGTTTGTAACATCAATCCAGGACTTTGGCATGAGAGACGGAGGGGTTACACAAGAAGCTTGAGTTTTGAATTGGTGTCCATGACCTTTCTTTTTCCACTTACAGAGACACAAAACCATACAAACACAGGGAGAATAGCCAGTGTAACACACGTGTTTAGTAAATACAGCAGTGCTGAATATCAAGTGTTCTTTTGGTTTTATTAGTATTAGTGTTGTGTCATCATGTTGAGTTCTCATGCATTTCCTTCTCTAGGATGGCGTTTTAAAAGCGCGTATGTGTGTTTTAACAGAGGTTAAGAAGGAGATGGAGGAGGGAGACGAGCCAAGAGCTGAAACGGAGAGCGAGAGCGAGGAGGAGCTGTCCTGTTTCGCCCCGACGGTACGGTCACACACACCTGAAAACTAAGCCCAGATTGCACCGACACATGAGGTAGACTTTTATGAGTGTGTGTATTGCAGAGGAAGGAGCGGTAGAGTGGATAGCAAAGACTGTTGGCTTTGTTATTTTAGCTGGAATGGGAGGGGTGCTCGGCGTGGTGTAGTAAATGGCTTCAAGGAATATACTGCAAGTACTGCCACATTCCAGTAGTGCAACTGTAGTAGTAAAAAATTATGAGGAGAATTGGCAATTTTGATGACGTGCCAGGTCCTCAGACTGCCTTACAGCTGTCAATATCAGTCTTTGAAGGTCACAGTCCATTGCAGTGAGTTAACGCCTGTTTTGTATAATGTAATTTTGATGTGCAGTCTCACATATATTCAGCTCCTTTCTCTTTTTTATTTTAACCACAAGCCTCTAATAAGAGCAATTATGAAAAACATTATGATACGCTCGCGTCTTAGCAGTGATATTACGCTGCGGTTTTGTTGGTCCAGGTGGATGTGAAGACCACAGCTCTGGCGATGGCCATCACAGACTCGGAGTTGTCGGACGAGGAGGCGTCCATCTTGGAGAGTGGAGGGTTCTCAGTGTCCAGAGCTACCACTCCTCAGCTCACCGACTTGTCTGAAGGTAAATGATTACACGTATCACAGTCACGCTTGATGTTATGCCCGTACAGAATTCGTTTTTCAGGGTCAGTCCGCTCTGGAGCCAGTTGGCATTCATAACAGGGTGTTCTTGTCTGTGAATGCATGTTCTTTTTCCACTTTTTCATGCCTCAATTACAAATTACAAATTACTATTGGTATAATGTTTTGTTTACTCTTTTTGGCTTAGATACTTGAGCCAGTTGCGTTCCAGGCTGGACACGCTGAATACATGTTTAACGCTGCTGTGTGGTGTTACTTCTCGCTTCTCAGTCTAACCATGTTAACAGGTTAGACTGGCCACACTGGATGCATGAGTCGCCCTTCTTACCTAACTAGCATATTTCAACTGCATTAGCACACGGTCAGACCTGAAAATGACCTTTACAGTGTCATATGGACATCATACCAGCGTTTCAGTACAGTTTTCATGTCTTTATCTGTAGAATATGTCACAGACAGAAGAGATCGCTCTTTCAGCGGGGTAAAGGAAAATCACGCCTTCATATTTATTGATAATGAGCAAAGTCAAACTCCATGTAAACAGATGGCACAGGCAGGAGCCACACTTCAGCAGCAGCCTAAAAAACGCCAGTGAGCAGCAACTCAGAAATGCATCAGCCTCGCACTAAATAACTATCTTGTGAGGCCAGCCTGTAAGATTTTATTTGCTGTCTGTTCCTCGACTACAGATCTGGACCAGCAGAGTTTACACAGTGACCCAGAGGAGCCATACATGCGGGATCTCCCCGAGTTCCCCTCAGTTGAGGAGTTTCCGTCCATGGAGCATAACCTGCTCCACTTCCCACTACGAGGCCCCGGCCTGGCTGACGCAGCCCAGGCTGGCGCTCAGTCAGAGGGAGAACCACTGAGCCCCGCCAGCCTCCTCATCCAGCACCTAGCATCTCCGCTCCACTTTGTGAACACGCACTTCAACGGACATGGACGACCACCTGGGGGCGAGGAGGGCATGTTGCCCATGCCGGCTGCAGGTGAGGAAGCAGGGGGGCAAGGGGGAGAGGAGAAGGAGGGAGCGGCAGCCCTGGGTGCGCAGCGCTCCTTGGAAGCCCTGAGCGAGGAGATAGTGAGCACAGCGATCTCCACTGTGGTGCAGAACACTCTGTCAGCCCTGCTGCGCTCCAGTGAGGCCAGCGAGGATCCCTCCCTGGCCGAGTTCCTTCCCACCGAAACCCCACCAGGTGCTCTGGAGACCTCCACCCAACCCGCCGACGCCACTGGTAACACTACAATTGCTACAGTAGGGCCGCTGGGAGCTGACGAGGACCTGGACGAGGAGATTATGAAAGACGAGATGCCCGACGACACGCTAGTTCCGACCGAGGAAGAGGACTTTGAGCTTCTGGACCAAAGCGAACTGGAGCTGGTGGACGAGGGGCTGGACCTCAGCTCTGACAGACAGGCGGTGGGAGGAGCTTCAGAGACACCTGCATCCCCTCAGCATCAACCACAGTCATAGCTTCCCTGTTGCCTCCCCAAGCCCCCACCTCCCAACTGTTTTGTTTTCATTTGTATGTTAGAACTACATTATATCCATACATACTGCTATATACAAAACATTTATCAAAGAGTCTGGCGTTTAATTCTGTTGGTCGGTGATTGTGTGAAAGATGGTTGCGATTACTTGGTGCGTTTTCGCTTTTTATAGGCTCGCCATTACAAGGGTGCGTTGAGCCTCGGTACCTGAGTTGTTTCTAGTCCAGGACCATCACATTTAGCGGGATCATCAGCTACTATCAGATGGCATTCACAAAGACACAGTTTGATTCGTACACTTAAATACACACATCAATATTGAAATCATCAGTAACGCTTTTACGGTAGAGTGTTTGTGTGGTGTTATTCTGCCTGTAGGCCTGATAGTATCAGTGAGCTGGATTGGGTCAACAGCTCAAGAGACGTCATTGTTTGTCATTGATTAAGTCCGGTTTTACTCGGTCATCTATTTGTTCGATAAATTGGCTCGCAAATGAATCACTGGGGAGTGAAATTGCTCTCCTCGTTCAGTCTGATGTCACAATAATGATGCCTTTATTTTCTACCTTGGCTCACCTTCCACCTTGTTTTCGTTCAGAAGCAGATGTTTATCTAGATGGTGTTATGAAGAGTTGAAATGTTGGATTATATAACTATTAATATATGCTATAAATTATTTAATTTAACAGCCAGTCGATGAAACTCTATTGTTTGGCCAAGGGGGGAGTTGAAAGTCAATTTAATCCTTTCTGTTGCCCACAATGATTGTGTAATTGTTTTAACGACGACGCCGTGGACGTGCAAGTTGGAAATGTAGTTACATATTCCCAGAGTTACCAATAGTATTATCCTTCACTTTATCCTTACCTGCAAGCTCTCTAAGGTTCCAGTTTGGACAGAAGCATTCGGTCATTAGTGGTCTTTCACTTGTTGCCTGGAATTGGAAACTTTTGACATAGTTGGATGTTGACGTGTAGTAGATCTGAACCCATACACACTTAAGTGACTTTGATGTGGCAAGATAAACGAAATGTTTCCCCGAGTTTCCTCAGCGATTGATGCCTCGTTTTAACTCATATTTGTGAATGGGATTTAATTTCACACATTGATATATAATTGGTCCGTATGTAAATGAATTTCCTCTTGGTCTTTGTTGAGAAACACGGGCTTCTTGGGAGACAGCTTATTTGTACATGTACAGTCATCACTGGAATATGTATATTTACCAAATAACCTCCTATGTGCCGCGACAAGTCCATGCATGCCATGCATCACGCATGTATTTACCATGACCAATATCTGAGGTGAGATTTCAAAAGTGTTAATTTCACTGGAGCAGATTTTTATTCCGTTTTTTGGGAGGAAAGTCATTAAATCACACAGGCTGACACTGGCCGCTGCTGGGGGAAATTGTTGACACGACGTAAAAGAAATTAGCACTATGCTCGACTGTATAAAGAGGCCAGTTTTGCTTTTGTAAACCACTCAGCATCCAAATCTCAGGGGTGGGTTGTACAAATTGAATATAGCATTGCAGAGTATGTGTCCATTTCCCGACTTGTCGTAGTGCATCGTATTTGTACTAACCCTTACTTTTTTTTTTTTCAGTCAATGCCTCCTTGTGTATAGTGTAGAAATGCTTAAAAAAGAACGTGTATATTCTGCATGTAAAAACAGCACTCTGTTCCAAGTTCTCCTTGTCAGCTGACAAAGTACTGCACAATTTGTGAGAAAAAAAAAAATTGAATGTTTTCAGGTTAAAAGAGCCCATTAAATTCAGTTTGTTTAAAATTTAATTACCAACCAGGGGAATACAAGTTTTGACGTGTCCAAATTTTAGAGACTGCCCAACTCTAAAGGGAAATGGGTGGCAAGTGATAACAGCAGATTTAGAGAAGGATATTAACAGACTAGTTTGTGTATGGTAGTAGTGTGTTATATGCTCAAAATATTGCTTCTTGAACTATAAAAAAAAGGCACTTACTGAACTGTACAATTTTAAAAAAAGGAATATATTTTCTAATTTCTCCTTTTTCCATAAAGTACTCAGTTTGATCTTTTACATCTAGAACTATAACGGCTATGGATGAGTTTCACGGAGCGAGGGGGGGGAGAAAGATATATTGTCATGAAGCTGGTCAAATAAAACTGCAACTCAACACCTGTTGAAAGTAAGAGAATAAAAGAACAAACTGAAACAAACCTGAGATGTGGCACTGAAATGTATCTGGATTTATTATTTTTTTACTTTGATCATTTTAAAAGGTCGCAAATGATGCTTAATTAGAGCATTCACTACCCATTGTGTTTCCTTACCAGCAAGCACCACCATGCTAGGGGCCATGCTGTGGGTGGAGTCTGTATAGTTGTGACATCACACCCTTGCGGAGTTCCTGATGGCACGTAAGCGTTAAGTATTTTATTATTTTCACAGTATTTATATAACGCCTGTACCTGATCTAGAAGATGTGGAAATTTGACTTTCTACAAATGGGACCGCTGATCAATTTCTATCCTTCGTTTACATTTTAAGTGATTTTAATGTAGGTGTACAGAAAAATTACGACAAAACACGTCATTTTCAAATGCCTATCAACTGTCTTCTTTATTCATAAGATTCTTGCAATTTTATGATCCAAGTTCTTTTTCCTGGGGGGGGGAAAAAACACATTTTTGAAAAGACCATATGTTCAAGTAGTGACAACATATTGTAGCTATGAAAATGTGTGCCACAATATCCCTCGTTATTTTTGTTTTCCGTACCTGCCTGAGTTCACTTGCAGAGAGATGAAGTCTCTCCTTCAACTCCTCTCCAACAGTCACATCAAACAGCACGGACCACTTACCCTCCGTGAAGGTGACTGGAAGTGAGAGGACGATGCCATCTGGGAGATCATAGTACCCTACACAAGTAGCCAAAGACGATTAACATTCCAACTCTAGCAATATCAGTCAAAATCACAGCTGAAATTTGAACGTTTCGTCACACATTGTGCTTGGCTGCATCTTCACCTGTGCAGAGTACGGCCATAGAGAAGACCTCATCTGGACCACAAATGCCATTCCAAGCTTTCACGACAGTGACGATCCCATTGGCGAGCGACATGGCCGCTGCACGGCAGGTCTTTGAAGCCACAGCTGCACGCCGACAGCGTACCAAGTCTTGAAAGTCTGTTTCCAACCATTTCCTGGAAGAGAGAAGGAGGATTACAGGCTTTTTTTTGGAGGGGCATATCCCAGGATAGGATGCTTCTGATCAGAGCAGTCAGACTGCTGGGTCAGATGAATTGTGCAAGCAACACTGGCACAGAGCTGAGTCGCAGCAGGGTACATTTTGGTAGGCAGTTTTGTAATTTGATGGTAGATGAATGCCAGACCTTATCATGTTCTGTTTGTTTAGCCTGCCAGGTGGGTGGGGCTGACCGGTAAACAGCATGCAGAAAAGTAAACACAATAAGATAAGCCTATAATAGTCCAGTGTGTAAAGCATACTAATAACCACCTATACTTTGGAACCAGGAACCTGAAGCACAACTTCCTTGAGTATTCCCATTTAACGGAACTTGCTTCATACTAAAATACTGTGCTTTTTACTCCTACATTCATCTGAGTGCATGGAGCTATTATTACCTTTTTCAATTTTGGGGTGAATATATAAATATATAGTACACTTAAATACATAACATATGTTTGTTTTTTTTACTTTAGAAAGGACCTGATCGTTTCTTACAGCCCTGGTTTTTACAAACCTTTCATATAGAATCTTTTCGACTGGTTGCGAGAAGAAAGCCGGTCCTTTGATTGCCCCGTCATAGTTGAAAACCCTCGCCCTCTGCAGGTCAACGTAGAAACTACCGTTGATGTTTCCCCACACCAGGACATTTGCAACATCTAGAGCAGGAGAGGGAGAAATGATTCATCTTGCATTGAAAGAGATCGCGCATAAATGCAGTGGGGATGTACGGCAGGTAAATCAGTTTCACCAGAGAGAGAGAGAGAGGGAGAGAGTTTATAAAAGCTACCTGAAGCCTTTACTTTCAGCTTCTTTGCAATGACGGCTCTGGCTTCGTTCTCAAGCTGTGTCGCCGTGGTGACAAACTGGTGGCTGTCGAGGCGGCGCGCGTTGTCCAAAAGGAGCGAGCATCTCAGGTGGACGAATGAGTCCCCAGACACAATAACCTTCACCTCCTTCTTGGCCCTCGTGTCGATCAGCTGCCCGTACTCCCTGTACCTGTCTGAGATCGCCCTCACAGTCTTCTTCTTTTCTTCCTCATCGTCATTCTTTGTTCCATCAGACCAGCACTCATCCAGCAGCAGAATGACATCTGCTTCTTGGAAGGCCTGTTCCAGATCTGTGTAAACGGTTACCTGTTAATAAATAAAAATAAATCAGATGGCTTTATTTTCCTTATGATTAAGTAAAAAAAAAAGAGGGGGGAGGAAATAAATCAAAAAATCCTATACTTGATGGAGCAGATGTAATGCCAGGTCCTCCGTCTCCATCCTCAGTTGCTGCAATTCCTCCTCGTTCCTGCCCACGTCCAATAGGTGGAGGCTGATTGCAGAAACGTGGGGGAACAGCTCGGCAGAGATCAGATTTGGGATCAGGAAGTGGCAGGCCGGGTTGAGAGCACTGGAAAAGTTTGGAAAATTGCAACCTGTCTGCTGACACACTTAACACTTAGAACCTTCCCACAAATTCCTATTTTTCTTTGGTTTTTCAAGTTTTTTTTCCCGACCAACCCACCTGCTGATCCATATGTGCAGGGGCTTGATAAGACTCAGACGATGCTGCTCCTCTACGATCAGGTTCCTCTTGGTTTCAAGATTCTCTGCCGCAACGCTCAGCATTACATCTGTGGGCATGTCCGACGTGATGCTGTAGTAGTCCTGCACGACCACTGATGTAAGATGTTGGCATGTTTGGAAGTATAAGTTAAGAAGTGAAAACCTGAGGTGTGCCTACCTGACAATGCTCCAGGAAGTCACTGTACCCCCCTAGGAGCATCCCCTTCCCTCCTTGGGCCACCAGTTCCCTCCAAACCAAAGGAGACTCTTGGTGCTTCCAGCCATTTCTTTTGCACGTGGCCTCCAGCCATTCCTAACAGGAAACCAGTGAGAGGTCACATGAATTGGAAGACAAATAAGTATAGGAGGAGTACACTAAAGATTCATAAATATAAAGACCAATCAGAGCAGCAGAACGTTGACTGACTGGTTTCCAGGCCAGAAACTGTCCAATCTCCAACCAGTAATGAACACTGTTGTTTCCTTGACAATAAATGTGGAAAGTGAAAATTGTGAGGCGAATTCTAAACAGATTTTCCACTTTTAAAAATAATGATCATGGATTCGTATTGGATTAGTAGTAGTATTTTCAGTTGAATATGTCTAGTCTTCCACACTCATTGGTCCTAAATATCTGACTGAGGTTTGCGCATGTTAGGATTAGGGTCAAATTACCTTCTGATTTGAATAATTTCAAAATAAAAAGTCATACCTTCCATTCATCTGGGAGGATGGAGATCTTATGGACCCTGAAGTTGGGCAGAGATCGATGCAAAGTGTCTGCCAACAGTTCCGCTTTCGCATAATGTGCGCAGTCTGCTCTCCCTAAAGAGGGTGAAATCACAGAAAGTCAGAAATGTTTAGATAGGGAGTTAAATGCTTTAAGATAAAGAAAGTAAAGTCGAACTTTACCAGCAAGCACAATTTTTGCCATTGCGTCTGTTGCTAGGAAACGGGGTGTGTTGCGCTAATTTGAATCCGTGTAGAAGCACCAGACTAAAATAAAATCTAGACCTGCTATGATGCCTGTGCAACCTATCGTCCTATCATCCTATTGCAAAGGGCCACAGGTTGGTTTTATTAAGTATAATGCAAATTATTCTTGAGACAGTTTATATGAGCATTAAACATTATTTGTTCAATTGAATGTACGTGCTTTATCAAGTTGACAGGGGGACTGGAAATGGCGACGCACACAGCATGAAGCTGCAGCGTGTCGTGCGCGCTAGCTAAAATGTGATGTTACTCATGTAGCTCTCTTTCTCAGCTGTTCTGCCAAATGTCAAATGGTACATTTGGTACTATTTGTTACTTCGGGACAATTGTTTCTTTTTGTTCTCTCGGTTAATACGATAAATAAGGTGGGAGGCTAGTCACTTAGCTGACATTAGCCAATGTAAGCTAGTCAGTGTGTTGTTTACTTGAAGGGGGGTGTCTGCTGACCTTGTTGAGCCTGGTTGTAGCTTTTTGATATACATCATTTGTACTAACTATTAGGTATTTTAACAGTGTATGCGGCCAGGAATGTACAGAGGAGTCAGTCGGTCAGTGGAGAAAGTAATGGTAATAGTTGCTATTACTTTAATTAGCTTAATACCTAAACTTTTTGTTTAGTAAGCTAGCAGCTATTTGCTCCACACAGGAGACGTGCTGATACAAATGACGTCGTAGCCTGTTATTTTCACCCTTTTTAGCACAGAACAATGTCTCTCAGGGTGACAGAAGAGGTCATGAGACGGAGCCTGCACTTTTGCAGCCGTCGGTTTCGTTGGCATCTCGGCAGACTCCCGGCGACAACGTCAATCACGGATGCTGTCTCCAGTCAACAGCTGGCGCACACTTGGCGCACAGGGCAAAGTCAGACATGCCTGCCGAGGAGTCTCATCGGTTCGGCGAGGTTTTACTCCCACGACAGTCGTCACAGCGAGGACTTTGAGGAGAAGGAGCCCGAAAAACAAGGACAGCAGCGGTCGTCCCCCTTCCACGACCGCCTGGCGCGCTGTGGCTCCCCGTCGGACGTGTTGGACCTCACCTGTCAGTACGCGCCCACTGTCGGACAGGTCAGCAAATGCCTCGCCCAGATGTGGTTCACCACCAAGAAGATGTCCGACGAGCAGGCTCTCTATGAGCTGCAGCTGATGTATGAGCACCCTGCACTCGAAAAGCTACTGAAGCAGATCATGAAGAGTGCGAGCTTCATGACCGGCGAGGACATCGCTTTTTCTCTCCTATACATGGTCAAACTGGCTGTCCCCCAACGGAGCCGTGTGGTCCAGACTTTCCTCCGGGCCAGCCAGGTAGGCAGTAATAGATTGTCTAACTGCAGGCAAACATGTTTTCACATTGGCATTATCTTTGATGGTTGTGCTGTTCTTATTGTCCTCTATCAGGTGAAACTGAATGACTTGGATGAGAAGGGCCTTTCTGTCTTAGCCACCTGTCTGGATCAATTAGAGGAGAGCACCCCCAATGCTGCTGCACTGAAGAAAGCCATGGGGTCAGTATGATTAAATGATCTTTTAGAATGACTGCAAAGAAACAATCAATGCGTCATCTGACACACTTGAGGCCTTTTTTTTCTTCTTCTTCTTGGGAATCACTATACACTTTTATCTCCACCACTTAAGACTGATTTGCGTTGCTGTTTGTTGCTGTTGTTTCCCAGGCTGCTAGTGGAGACCCGTCTTCCTGGGATCAAGAACGTCGTGCTCCTCCAGACCATGATGCGCGTCGTGGGGAAAGATGCCCCGCTGAAGCTCAAGCGGAAACTAGAGGTTGGTTTACGAGTCTGGATTTTGATGATGTTAGGTATTCAAACGCCTGTGTATTGCTTTCTCTTGATTCTTGACTGATGAACGTTTTTGCCTCTGTCATCACAGTTCACAGTCTGCTTTTCTAGTATTAGCAACCATTCAAAGCGTTTTACACATGTCAGTATTCACAGTTTTTTTTTTAGCCTTTACAGGACTTGCGGCCTAGGAAACTCTCACACCAGTTGCTTGTGTTCTGAATCATCGCACGAGATGCTACTCAGCCGGTGAAATCTGTGCATTTCATTGAGCGTTGTGATTTGAGTCACACGACAGGAGGAGATAGACAGCGTTAATCAAGAATGGACTCTTACATTCTCCATTCATCATAGATCTGAAACCATGGTTGTTATCAACAGGGACAGTGTGGAGGCACAGAAAATCAGACATCTTACGTGGCAGTGAATCATAATGCAAGTTAGAAATTAAGCTCCTCTGGACCTTTGCCTTCAGGGATTTAGGTTTAAGGAAATAGGGGGGTGTTAATAAACAGATCGCATACTGTCTTTATCCACTTCCACTTCCACTCTGCTACCTCCAGGGAAAAGCTTTATCGATGACAGACCAGTTCAGCCTCCCCAACAGCCTGTACATGATATCCACCATGGCCACGATGGGCTTTTTTTCCAAACCCCTGCTGGATGTCTGCAGTAACAAAATCAAAGGTAATATATTTTCTGGCAAGATAAGAAAATAGTTTGAATCAAAACGACGTCGCAAAATTGGACAACATCTTGGCAGATTTTGTCGAGCTTGCAGGAGTGTGCAGTTAAACGTTTGCGTTTTAGCTTTACCAACCTGCTGTCCCTCTTCTGTTCCTCTCCCACATGTTCTCTCTGGTAGAAAACCTCCATTTTATCCCCTTCAACATACAGTATAGACTTCTGCTGTCCTGTAAGCAGCTGCTCTACAGAGACTTGGATCTGCTCATTGACATGTCGGACTACGCCGCATCTATGATGGACATATGGTCCAACAAACAGGTGCTGCGGTAGAAGACTTTTTAAAGAATATATTCATAATTGACATTTTACTGCTTTTTCATGCCTGTAATCATATCGTACGAGCATTTGTTTCTAGACACCTAATTCCCTTTTCCGCCTCTCCATTCAGTTGGCCATCCTCCTATCTGCGTTCGAGAGCCTTCTCTTCTGTCCCAATGCCTTCATGGAGGCGATTGCCGAGAAGGTGATCGCCAATCCACACGCTCTGACACTGAGAGACCTCCTCTGTGTCCTCAAGGCGTACTCCTCTCTTAACTTTGATCTGCAGCACCAAAGACAACGGTAGGTTGCACATTTGTCTCCATCCTACTCATACGCACTAAATGCACAAGTCTGCACACAGTTAACTCAATAAAGACATAATCTGCTTTTTAGTTTGCAGGTACTCTGCTGTCTTTCAACTTAATTTAGTCTTTGCTCCGATTGGGAGATCAGATTTGTGTGTCTAGTTAGTTGAAAGAGGTAAAAACCCAGAGAAAACACTTCAGTATATAAAACAATACTTATATACTATAGATCAACACATTGTGGCTTGTGACATTTATCAGTATCATCATGATGGTAAGGTGTTAACCACCAGGAAGCCAAAAGCTGACACCATTAGTCTGAAAACAGTATAGTGCTATATGCTGAAGTTCCGGCTTTAAACGTTCATCCTTTCTCTATGCACCTTGGAAGACGGTGAAACCCCTACTCTGCTTCTACTATGGTGCAACTTTCAGTCAGTCAGACTGAGTATATAATTGTCCTTTAACATCTTGAGGTGGCAGAACGAGACCACCATGATGACAAGCTAAAAACCTTTAGAATCATATTTTTCTTCAAACAGTGGTTGTTGCGTCACTCCCATGCCTGTTGTTCATGTTGCCGTTCCAGGTTCCTGGATGGTCTCACCGGGGCTCTGGTCTCCTATCTGCCCAGGATGTCTGCGTTTGAGTTGTTAAAGACCGTATACCACCTGTGTCTACTGGGCCACTTCCCCCCTGCGCCACTGGAGCAACTCCTGCAGAGCAGTACACTGGAGCAGCTTCAGACTACAGGCAAGCCAGTCGGACTCACTCACACACGAACGGTCCTGCCAGTCTATACTCTCCTCTTCTTTTTCCTTTTGACTTAATTCCCTCCACCTTTTCATTTTGACTGCTCAAATATCATTGCATCTGAACTTTCTCTGTTTCTTTACAGTGCCCCATTATCTCTGTAACTACGAGAGAATGTTTCGAACGGTGGACGCGTGCCTCCGCCTCGACCGTCCTCCGCTCCCTCAGCACCTGACCGTCCCCCCATTTGTCCTGGGCGACCCCACCCCCAGCAGTCCATCAGACAAGACGTGGCTCTTGCAGACCCTGCGGAGTTTGGTGAAGGACCAGGCAGGCGCAGTGCTACAGGAAATGGTGGTGCTGGAGAACTCGTACCTCATAGGTAAAGACAGAATCTTGGAGGACCAGAATTTTGTTTAAAAAAAGCCAAGACAGACGGCTAATCACTTTCTGTTCCCATTGTGACGATAACCCTAATATCATGCACTCTATTGGAAACTGTGATGCTAGATCTGTCTTTGTGTGTGTTGACTTTTAGATGGTGTGATCACCAAACCTCTGACACACCAACCCTCTGTGACTGAAGCTAGTGAAGCAGAACGTCGCTCTCCAGCAGAGAGCAGTCAAAGGTAAGCTATCAGCAGCGGCTTCAGCAGTCGTATGTTAGGGTTACTGGTACGTTCTGTTTTTCAGTTAATGTGCTTATGTCATGTTTGGTAAAAGAAGGTGGAGAGGATGTTTGGGCTTTCTGCACCGTCAGTGTCGGGCATTGACGCACACCATGATTGTATACGTTGACATACAGCGTTCCGTGACTGTGATAAAAAACGGTCAAAGTATGATCAAATTAAACAGGTGAAATAAAATAGTGCTGCAGAAGGGCAGTGTGTCACTTATATGGATCACCACACTGATAGCACTACAGAGTTTGAATACCATTTAAAAAAGTTAGAGATAAGAAATCAGTCGGTTGCGTTTACCGAGCAGCAAAGTTGTAAAAAAACTCAAGAAATGGTTGAAACATAGGTGTTCAAAAAAATCATGTTTTTTCTGTTTTTAAGGTTTTGTGCAAAAAAAAAAGTGTATCCACTTTAATTTAAGTTTTAGAATTTCATACATTTAAGAGTTTATTTCCAATCGTTGGAATAGTTTGAATATCATGTTGCATTTATTGTTTTAACCATTTGGATTTCTGTTAACGTGTACTTTTTATGCACAGAAGTCTTCTTCTTGGTGTCTATTTATATGTATTTGTGTGTGATGTTAAGTTACTGGAGTTTGTAGCTTCAATATTGAAAATATCTGTTTCATTTCGTGTGAATACCAGGAGGAAAAATTGACACGACATTAAAGGCATAACATTTTAGATTTTTATTTCAAGATAATTGGCGTTTAACTCTTCAGAGAGAGTCTCCTAAATAGTCATTTAATTTAAAAATAATAAAAAATAGCAATACACTTAATTTATAGAGCACTTTTCTTGACAGTTTTACAAAGGGCTTCACAAAAACATAAAGTAAAATCTATAAAAAAATAAAATAGAGATAAATAATTATAGTTAAGATTGAAATAGAGATAAAAGCTTTTTTCTATTTTATTTTTTTTTTTACAAAAGATTGTTTTCAGTAAGAGTTTTAAAATAAGTGACACAGAGTTGCAGAGTTTTGCAGCCCGAGCCGGATCGGCCTTCGTCATCAGTCTTGCTCTGAGAGAGACTGGAAAGCATGTACATACTCACCTTTCTCACTTCTGTACTTAGATCTTTAGTCTGGGCTTCGTAAAATATTCTGTTTTAAATCAGTTATTCAGTCTGCTGGTGCGCGTTGCCTGTGCAAATTCAACCAAAATGTTTCTCACAGCATTAGGCAAACTGAACATTTTTTTAGAAATACGTTTCAATAGTTGTTTGTGTTGCACAATGCCTGCTTTTAACTGTTACCGAAATTTTAATTATGAGTACAGACTGTCGCTAACTGTGCATCAAAGGAAATCAAAACTACAAACGTAGCGCTGTCTCAGTGGAGAGAAAAGCCACAAGTCTGAGTCTCCTGCTCGGGTTTCACATTTTTGACGTTCTTACCACCAAACCTCCACTTTCATGCTGTCATACCTGCACCTAAATTCAAACCTTGACCTTTTAAAGCTGAGAAACCCTTGTCTTGTCCTAGAATCGCAGTTATTTGCACACCAAACCCTTTTTGCCATGGCACGTCTCACCCTCGTGGTCCGCTGGCTGCTATGACTCGTCATCTGAGCAGCCTGGGATATGACTGTGTACCGGTGAGACTCAGAGATCACAGTTTAATATTTCTACATTCTGCAACGAGCTCTGTTATGCTGATGTTGTTGGCAACTCTTCATAATGGCCATCATCAATAAATGGTACATTCATAGTTAAACTCATGGTTAATTCATTGTTAACAAACAGTGAATGCTTTGTAAATCATTTCTTATACAAGATAAAGATTTATAGAAATCAGTTACAACCATATAATAGCCATATAAATAATATTTATAGATGAGCTACACAGTATTTATGAACAATTGACAGATGATTGTGCATCAGTTGCAACTTTTCAAGAAACTAAATGTTTTAGAAAGCATTTCATTGTTAATGCTTAAGTAACTATAAACTAAAGTTGAATTAACTGTTAGTGTACTGTTATTTAATGATGGTTATTTTAAAGCCGTTGCATAACTTTCTAAAACAGCCACATGTTACTTAAGGTTTGATGACAGCCGGAATGAATAATGCACTAATTTCATCAGAAATGCTGTATTTAAAAAAAAAAAAATTTCATTATTTTGTTCTTCAATGACAATAACTCACTGACATTTATTTCCATGGTCCTACTCCTGTTCTCCAGGTAGCGGAGCACCCGCTGCGCGCCATGTCTGAGGAAAAGAGGACGGAGTTCCTCAGCACACAGCTTTTTCCCGAACGCCATGGATCGGACGCACAACCAGAAACGGAGCAACTGGGAGCTTGAGGGCAGACGTGAGCGTTAAATGGCCGCCAAGAGCCAGACGAGGCCCGGTCGACTCTCAACCTGTGCAAAATGTCATGAACTCGCAGATTTTGTTGTGCACATTGAAGGGATGAATTTATCAAAGCGTTTGAATAAATGTGGTATGTTTTGTAAAGCTTGCGAAAGAGTCGTTTCTTCACTGGAAGAGTCACTTTATGGAAAGGGGGAAAAAAATCTGTTAACGTGAGCCTTTTTTGCTTTTAATCACCTCACCCTAAAAAAAAAAAACGGCGTAAAAACCTAACAGAAACAATATGTTAATCTCGCTGATGCTTGCGGTAGTGGATGAGTAAGATCACTCTGCTGTATTACACTCATAAAACCAGTGTGTGCACTTGCAGTAACTGCACAGAAACTGCAAGGTGAGCAAGGTGAACGTAGAAACCCTTTGAATTGGCCACATCTGCAGAAAGCATGAGGAAGGGAGAAGAAGTAGCGGGAGGAAGGCAGGAAACGGTGCAGATTGTTATTGTTTGAAGCGTGCCTCTCCCTCTTGTATATCTGGTTCTCAACATCTTCCGTGATGGTGGCTATCCGAGAACACGCTCTGATTTCTTAGAAATAAGAGCACGCGGGCTGAAGAGAGAAGCGTCATTGTTAATAGGCCGTATGAGATTTCGATTTTTGGAGCTTGTAACGGCTCTTTTTCCATCTTGAAAGTGTGGTCTCCCTTTATCAGCGTGATCTCGATCACACAGGTTTACAAACAAGAGTGAACCCTTTACATGTGGTTGAATCCCCTCATTTCGACACCACCTTCTGTTTCGACCACAAATGCAGGGGTTCCGAATACAGTTTATTGTGTGTGACAGGCAGAAACAGTGAGTAGGTGAAACAGGAAATGAGCAAACCAAAGCTGTTGGGTGAGATGTTTTTTTTTTCTTTTTTTCTTTTATTGTTTTTTTTTTCTTTCTTTTTTTTTCTACAACTGTAAAAGGTTTGCTACTTCTTGCTGAAACTACCGGCAGACACATCCTCACAAGCAATGTTCCATGTAGGGCAAACTACGACTCCGTGTTTTTTTTTTATAAAGTGATGATGAGAGGTGTGCAAATAATCCCATGGTGCACAGGTAATCAGAAGTGTCGCGGGAATCCATTTTGAACGCCTCTTTTCTTCCTGCGGTCCCTTGCTGGTTTGGGTTTGGTGTTCATGTAGTCGCTCTGGGAGTCCGTCCTCCTCAGCTTGACCTGTGACACACATGAAGACTGTTAGAGAAGCGACGCTTACATTTCAGGATGCCAAAGTTACACGTCGACCGATTGCAACCTTTTTTGGGTATTTCAAGGCCGAGTGAAATGAATATTTACAATAAGGCAAACTTGGTTTTAAGGTATACTGTAGTATGAAAACTAACATCTCACATTGCAGAAATTGATGTGTGGGAAACACATGGATGCAATTCTTAATAATATTTTTTGAATGAATTAAAAAGAATTGAGGGGGAAAACAAAGGAATAAAAGCAGCTTGGAGGGCAAACTGAATTTACAAGCGACCTTCTTTCAAGAGTGTGACTTAATATACTGCATAGATCCATCTCTTGTCTGCACCGGCACATTTGCCGGGTCGCAGAGGCCCGGAGCTGAACCCAGCTGACGTCAGACGAGCGGCGGGCTACGCCGATGCCAGTTCTGACAGAAGATTTATAATCACTCACACCTCTGGGCAATTTAGAGTCACCAACTATCCTAACCCGCATGTCTCTGGACTATTGGAGGATGCTGGACTTGGACGCAGACATGGGGAGAACATGAGAACTCCACACAGAATCAAACCGAGCACCCTTTTTTTTGTTCTACGACCACACTACTGTGCCGCCCTATTGCAAAAAAGATCATTTGGATTTGTTTCTTGGCAGTCTGACAACATGTGTTATTGATCTTCATGCAAAATTATACATATCTTCGTACAAACGTATTTATTTCCCACTTTATTCGTAATCCAAAAAATATTTGCTCCCTGTTTCATTGACGGCCAGGCTGAAAAAAAAAAAAAAGCATTAAACTGAAAACACCAAATGAACACAGACAAGCCATTGGAGTCAACGCGCTTCGAGTCAAGTCACAGCTTTTTAACTTCCGAGCTGAGTGTCAAGTGGTTTGTTTTCTGTCAAGTCAAGATGCAAGTCATCAAATCGCTGACTCAAGTCCATATCTCTCCGTTTCCTACACCCAAAAGCTCAAAGAAATGTATTTTCGAACTCAAAATTTCGAGCGTTTTTGTGGAATAACTTACCCAGTTGAAGATGGCGATTATGGTGGCAACTATGCTGTAGAGGCTGACGACTGCAAGAACCAAAATCCAGTAAAATCCACAGTATTCTTCTTCAGCTTTTACAGGGGGCACAAGGGTTACATTACATTGGTGTCCTGGAAGAAATAAGCACAGAGAGGATTCAGTGGACTGGACGATGTGCGCACAAAGGTTAGAGATGTTTGTTTTAAGGGAAAGTTACCTTTCACGAGCAAAAGGACCAAATCACTCGCTTCTGTCTTGAAGGGAGGAGGGAAGGAGACTTTCCTCTCGCATCTGTAGACGCCATGGTCGCTGGCGTTCACTCCGCTAAGCACCAAACTGACCGATTTATTTTCTTTGTTTACGTGCAGGTCCACACTGGAATTGGAGAGTGCCATACAGGCACCGGCTTGACATGAGTGGTTGTAAACCAGTTCTTCATTCTGAAAAAGGTTGTATGTCACCACTTCGTCTTTATCCTTCATCATTGGACATGGCAGGAACACGTCTTCTCCGGTGGACACGCAGAGAGTTATCAGCCTGTCTGGAGAGAAAAGATGTGAAAAATGATTCAGGGTGCAATTTTTTATTCGGCATTGCTGACACACACACACACACACACACATTCAAACAATGTGACTTTTCAACACTTTGAAACTCCCAAACTAGAGAAGAGACAGCGTTTTCTTGTCGCAGTGGGTTGAGTCAGGATGCCTATCACCAAACACCTTTGCAAAGGAAATGGCTTGTCACGGCTCCAGCTCCTGCAAAGATAGATTTATTTGCATTTAATCTCGCTATCTGTGAAATCAGCCCTTCGAAACCCAAACTCGTCATTTCACAGCAACTCCGCCCCCGCGCGGAATTTGTTAAATAATAGCACATCTTTGAGCCCAATTGCCTCCTTTCAAGCAGCCTCACATTTCACCTGAAAAGCAGCGTGAGTGGCGTACTTGAGTCACTCAAAAGGTTGTGGTTGAGGTGTTTTAGTGCCATTCGGTGCGCGGATTCGGGCCTTCTGCGCTATAACCCAAAATTGTATGTTTTTTACAAACAAAATGTGTTTCTCTCACAGTGAATAGACATATTCAGCCAGCATCAGGTACTAATCCAGTCATTAAACAGTCATTAACCAAGAATATCTTCGCCGTACCCTACAAACAAACACAGTTACCCTAACCCTAACCCTTACGGCTCAACTTTCCATATTTTAGGTGCCTAAACTAACCAAGCCTGTCAACCCGGGAAGGCACAATACCGACGAGTACCACTGCAGCAATCCACCCACATTAATATTCAAGTATTACTACATTACTTTTGAGGGTGCTAACCTCAAGAGTGTTGAAACCCACTGAATGTGAAACCACATGTGCTCGGCAGGGATGCAGTCAGTAGGCAGTTTGTACGAGCCATTTTGAAACGATGCCAGCCCTGCCACCACCGCTCTCCATTCCCTGGTAGCAGAGAGAGCGCAGAGACAAAGAGGTCCTAAAGTTGAATATTTTAGCCTGTCGTCGGCCTGAATCCTCTATCTGGCTGGCGTTTGCAGACGGTGGCCCTTGTTAGAAATCAACAAATCGCCTGCTGACTACAAGCATGTGAATCACTGAAAAGCAAGAATCTGTGTGTTTTTCCGACGGAACTTACCATAGCAGGTGCGGCTGCCCTGAGGCTGACTGGCGTGAGATAATCTGCAGCACGCAAGGATCATGAACACCCAGCGAGCACTCATCTTGATCTTTCGCGCCGACAGCGTGAACTCGCCTCCAGCAGCAGAATGGTGCCCTCGAGGCTTCTCCTCATCACCTTAAAAAACTTTCGAGCTTCCTCAGACTGAACGCAGCGCTGCAGACGAAATCTGATCTGTCACCCCGATATCATCAGCCCCGGTTCCATGCGCACGCTCTTCTGACTGTAATGCATCATATCTGCCTCTGATTGAAGCACTCCCACGGTGCTGCGATGACTGAACCGTACACATCCTCTCTTGGAGGAAAACATCCTGTGACAGAGACTCCTCCTCTTGTGAAGTTTCCATTCTGTCCCAGGGTTTTGTGACATTTGAGGTCTGAAGTCGGGTTACTGTAAGAGCGGGTTCCTGTGTTTATGTAAGCTCAAAGGTCACTGCGGGACAATTCTGTTCCCGTCGAGTGAAGTCTTGTGGAAGCTGCTGTATCATCAGCGTAGTGTTTTATACTGGGTCATTGTGTAGAGACAGAAATGTGCATTGTTTGCCTGTAAGTGCTTGTTAATGCTTTTTAATATAATTTTTTTTTGGTATGAAAGCAAAGACCGTGGTCACAGAAGAAAAAGTGCACAGGTGTTAAAAGCTGCAAGTGAGCACTGCAAGATAGATTACAGAAAATATACACAAACGTTCATTTGTAATTTCTGCTGGGTTACGCTACGTGTTTCGGCAGTATGAGAAGAATAATGTTGCAACCACAGCTGGGAGAGGTGGAGTGAGTGACCAAAAGCGCGATGACCCAGTGTGCCACGTGGAAATGTTTGGGAGCACCAAACAGACATTGATGACATTTGTGTCATTGCCTCACAAAAAGGACAGAGGTAGCCCAAAGGCTGACTTGGCAGAGAGAACATGTCGAGGAGATGTGCTCGAGAAACTGTCTCTGTACTGTATGAGTCACACATGAGTGTCTCACACTTAACACACTGACACATGTAGGTGAGAAAAAACAGTGATGTGTTTGCGCTTTAAGAGATGATCATTCCTTTCCATGGTGTAGTAAATTCCGAATCTTTTGACTTAAAAGCCTCACGTCTGTACCCACAAAATGGGGTTGAGTGGAAGAGGCATTAGCGTTCTCGTTCCACTAGATGGCAACACAGCTCTTTATTTTGTTCAGCCTGTTGATAACATGTTATACTGCTGTGAGAGAGGAAGGCAACTTTTGGCTACAGTCTTCTAATTTCAACAATATTTAATTCCCCCCTCCATGTCCTGCTGTGTACAGTTCTAACAGCCCAGAGCAGAGGATTAGAGACCGTGAAAGGGTAGAAAATATTTACTTTGTATGGCAACACATGGTGACAGATTCACGGGATTGTGAAGTGGGGATTATAGCATTTCCAAAAATGTTTGTAAATTCTAACTCGGAAAATGGATGTGGGGGATTGACGGGTTAGTAATTCCATGTGGCCATATGGATGACACGTAATCTCCTAATCTGGAACAAGTCCCATTTGTCTGGCGGTGGTTGTGGTGATGGCTTTAAGCGAGCATCAGCAACAATCCATGCTGAGCTCCAGCATGGATTGTTGCAAGTGTGCAGCTTCACTCATTCTTACTATGGTTTTGTTTATTTTGTTTATTTTTTATTTTATTATTATTATTATTTTTTTTATTATTATTATTATTTTTTACATATTTTACCCTGATTTTGGAATTTTTTCTTTTTTTTGCCTTTTAAGCATACATTGAGTGAAAGAGAGTAAAAATAAATAATTACCATGATTATGATTATGATTATGATTATTATTATTATTATTATTATAAATCTACTACCAGTGACTACAGGGAATAACTACTGGATGCTGATGCTGCCTTCACTGCTCCTGAAAAACTCCGAGTTTGTCCCGTTTGCGTTGAGGTTACAAGATAAAGAAGCGAAATTGGGCATTGAGTTGGCGTTTTTACCTCTTAAGTAGCAAAATATTGGGCTAATCCGTGTCAGTTGGTTAACCCGGTTAACACGGCAATTTCTGTCTTTCTAGGCAATATCCAATATGTACCGAGGTCGTTCCTCGTCTCTCTTACCATCTCTTGAGTGTGATATTTTCGACAGGCAGCGAAGGCATCGTTGGGATCTGGGCTGGACAGGAAACGACGGAGACGCGCAGCGTGTCTCCTCCTCAGCTCCAGGAGAGAGAGAGAGAAGAATGGGAAAGGGACTGGGAATGTATATCTAGAGGAGGCAGCGTGTGAAAACATGACAAGGGGCAGTTTTTAGCTGTATTCCTGTTTGAAACAGATAATTACACATATCACATCAGGAGTTTTCCTTCTTTTTGCCCCTGAGGACGGGGATATCTGGCTGCCATTGGAGAACACAGGAGAAAAGAGGAGCCGCTTTGTGAATCCCATTTGGCTGTAAGTGGATTTTTCTTTACTATTCCGGCATGTTTTAATTCGCCCCCTTTCTCTTTCTTAAGAAACCATACTCAGAGACTTAAAATGTCAGTCACAAAAATACAGTTCAGTATGCCAAACACTGGCAGCCCATCCTAGATTGTGTCCTCTGGAGAGGAGACGCAGGAGTAGCTGCACTGCATGTTCGCCACACTTCTTAAAGAAAAGGACCACCAGTTATGAAGGAACAGCCCGAGGTGACTGCGTTGTCTGTTGGAAACGGTGTCTGTGGTGTGGCTGTGTCAGTGGGGGGCTTGTGTCCCCCCTATGCGGCCATTGAACAATCCCTTTCTTGGGGAGAAAGGGCGTGCAGCGTTCCGGGCCGACTTGGTGAAAAAGAGCCGCAGCTTCCACGGGAGAGGCAAATTGAACGTGAGCCTATTGTTGTGATGTATTTGCTAGTTATGTTGCCAAACCCAAGCGTTGGGACCGCGTCGTAGCCGGTTTGGAGGTATTTTTCAGCCTTATTTTCCTCCCCTGCGCCTAACAGAACAGAGAGGGAGATGTATAGTCTCCACCCTGTTTAACGGGAGGAGGCTATCAGCTTAATGGCCGATGGTTTGCTCGCGCTCATGTTTATATATCCCACCGGGAATTTTTTTTCTTTTACATGCCACATTTTGTGTGCTCAAGAAGCCATTAGCTAGGTGGTGGTGCACTTAATTGTGGCCGGGTCGAGTTCATTATTCGCCACCTCGTTCACTGCAACACTGTTTTAATTCCCTTTGTTGGGTGACGCCGCCGGATAACGTGTAGCCAGCTTGACCAGTGGCTATTCCCAATTATCGCTAGCATCCTCTTTTAGCTCGTACAATTAGCACATGTCCCCAAAAACTATGACGCGTTTTTGTTTTTTTTGTCCAAGTAAAGCCTTGTGGATAACTTAAAGCTCAAACACATGTTGTGTTTTTATTCTGCTGCTGGTTTACTGGCACAAATTACTAATGAGGGGTTCACAAACAACCAGAAAGGCTGTAAATTACTTGAACACTCCTCCTCATGCAGACATTGCTTGCAGTCAGACGTTAGCACTGGAAAGATAATGGCCCTTCACTGACAGTAGGGTTCAAAGGTCATTCGTAGAGGGGCTGCACACCATGCCACTGTCTGGCTGACTACCATATGGGCCCAGGTTTTCATCCAGTAAACATTCCCTGGGTGTGTGTGTGTGTGTGTGTGTGTGTGTGTGTGTGTTATTTACACTACTAAGGCCA
>CAEMYA010000158.1:6236674-6262565 GCA_903131615.1 Diplodus sargus
TGTTATGCATTATTTGTTTTGGTTGTTTAAACATGTAAAAAAAAAATGTATCCGATTACTCGATTAATCGATCGATAAAGTGCTAGATTAATCGATTACAAAAAGAATCGATAGCTGCAGCCCTAGTTAGTTTTATCATTAAGCTTTTTGGCTCTTGTTTATTCATTGGCTCCTCTAGCTAATCCAGTTTTTGCACACATTCATGGTGATGATAATAATAGGCCAAAATGATATGAAAATGCATATTTATTTATTGGAAAATGTAAGATTTATTGCATATTAACTAAGGTTTCCACAAACCTTCTGCACTGGAATTTGTCATCGTCTTGAATCGTAGCAATTGAAGGGTCTCTGCTACACTGCATGAAGACGAAAACAGGCTCACTCTATTTAATTATTTAAATGTTCCAACTGTTTCAAGTGTTTCTGTGTTCAGTTCAAGCCACAAACTAGTAGTACACCAGAAACTGGGGCTGGAGTGGCTTGTTTTGCTATTAAATATGCACTGTAGCCTACTTTTCCCCCCCATCAGACTTTTAACTACACCCTCACTTATGATCATGAAAGTTACCCCAGCTCAAGTAGCTACACTATTAAGGCGGTACTTAAGCGTGCACCGAAACCTCAAGAAAGGGGAATGAGATGGGATCAAAAAGCAGCCTGCCCTCGTCCCAATGCCCATTCATAACATTATAAGCCAAGAGCCACAAGGGTCACCACACATCACCACGTCAGTAGTGACCCCGCGGTAGAGCTTGGCTGCCAACAAAGACTTTGGGGAAGTTGAAAGAACACCTGTGAGGAGGGGGGATGAAAATTTGAAATGGTGAGAGGAAAGAAGTATTGGCTGCAGGAGGGAGAGGACGGGAGAGAGAGGTTTATGAGAACCAATAAAGTGTTCCTCAGAGCAGCTGATGTCATGTGAAATACGACAGCTTGGAAACACTGAGGTCATTCTTCGTTTCCTTGCGTCCTCTGCCAATGTCTGCTAGTCGCACTTTTCTCACAATGCTTGGCTTCAAGCTCGCCCTCTGCATTCACTGTACAGACTGACGTTGGCAGGCTGCTTCATTTTCCCATTTTTTTTAATTTTTTTTTTTACATCAGGGTTCATGTAGGACACTGAAGGGATCGGGAGTTTCTGTGACCTACAACAGAGAGAATACAAGTGAAAGCCGTAGAAGTAGATTGACACATTTTTGCGAGAGAATCCCTTGACAGTCACTCAAACCTGCAGGCCTAATCTCACAAAATAGCACAGTATGTGTGCCTGTGTGGCTGCTCTTGCCAAATCTCATTGACTAATACCCTGGCAGCTCTGTGAGGGAGCCCAAGCCTGTATTGACTGAGTCTCTGGGTTAAGTTAGTGGCTGAGAAGCTTGCTAATCTTACTCTGCTCCACTGATCTTCACTCTCGAGTGATCCTGATTATTTCGGCCCACGTGCCACACAGGCAACTTCACTCCCAGTGACTGAATTGAGATCTACCCATGAGTTTGGCACCATGACCGGCTTTTAGGCAATGTGGAGGTTTCACTGGGCACATTTGTGGTCACTCAGCTTGACCCCTCACCCCGCACTGCTGTAGATAGTCCCTGACGGGAGATTATTAGAACGAAACGGTGTAAATGAGATGTGAGATTTCAGTCTTTAAGCTGATCAGCTGTGAGCAAGCTGTGCTAATGATGAGATTTGAGAGTTGATTTCTTTAGCAGTTAAATGAAACCAGTGCACACACAAAGGACTATTTTGATCCAACACAAGAGGAGGTCCAAATGTGGACTAACACAAGAGACATTTGATCATGTAACTGTATGTGTGTGTTACATTACCCATAAACCCCACAAGCCAGCCACTGAGACCTTCATCAGATCCTGCTGGCCATCGTGGGAACATTCCTGACACAGCATTATTCCATAATTCCCACCATGTGTGGTTTTTCCAGAGCCCGGCGCTCACTGCACAGACCGTGGAGAATCCCACCAAGGAGAGGAGATCAGCTCCTTGTAATCGCAACCAGACTTCACTGTGTGCAAGTGGGAATAGAAAACTTGACAAATGGTAGTGGAGGGTCAGTTCAACAACACCTTCACCATGGGGTAAAGCTCATAAAGAGAGCAGGTTGTTTGTTTTGCCTTGGTACGAGACTTACTTGCCACGTGACCAAGCTGCTGTTTGGTTTCTGTATGCATTGAGTACACTGAACGAAATGAAGTGCCCATCTTGATGGTTGTGTTCAAATTAGTCATGGGTGAGTCACTTAAACTGAAATCCAGTATTTACCTGGAAAGCACCTCCTAGTTCCTCCTTTCCCTTGCATCATACGTCTTGACTCAGCTTGCTAAAGTGTATTCTTTTTTTGTTTGTTTTTTAATGTGGATGGCACCTGGTATTTTTTTTGTATTACCTCGGTCGAGGTCCCAAGCAAGCTGGAGTAAAAACACTGAACACCACAAGGTCAGAGAGTATCATCAGTTTTGCGACACGGACCAACCACAGTCATCTTGTCTGCACTCTGATGTAGAATTTACCAAATTTTCATCAGTCTTGGTCCTGACATCTTGAGCCTTTTCTACAACAAAGTTTGTCTCTTTGCTGGGACAAACAATCATGTACCCGCAATCAAGAGCACCATCCCTTCAATATCCTCCTTAGTTCCTGTGTTTGTATTGCTTTGAAGTTGAAGATGAGCTTTTATGCAGCATCATTTAGATCAACTAAGAATCCAGCCCACATTGAGGGGGAACTGTCTGCTGAGAAAAATGAAATCGAGAACAGTACCTGGTACAGGATGCGAGTTAGGTTGAGCTGTGCCATACAACGTAGTGGCACAGACAGCCATGCCAGTATCCTGTCTTGAAATTCATACATTTGAAATGATTATACAACTTTATTGTTCAACATTTCTCATGTACCATGAAGTGATGTGCAAGTTGAATTTGTTACAGACTTTGAGCGAGGCCCTACCCGACAACTTTTGTTGTGATTTTCATTGAAGCAGCAAAGAGGTAGCAGTCCAATGTGTACCGGTAGAAGCTGCTTCTCTCCTGAGTTGCACTCTACTTGGTATAAAAGCAGTGCACTGATCAATACTAATGCACCTGTTCAGTGAGAATCTGCTCTGTAGTGAACCATCTATCAGATGACTGATCGTTTACCTCAATGCCCTTATGAGAATGCTCAGGGTCAGTGCTAAGGCTTTATCTTGTTCTTGAACCAGATTAAGAAGCTGTCGGGTGCTTCTGATCAATAATCTCAAGCCATTGTTCTACAGATCATTAGTAATATAGGGAGTATATCTATTATGTGTTGTGAATCAGAGTTGAATGGTATTTTTCTCTTAAAACACAGTTTAGAAGTATAACACATTTCCAGATGCTATCTTATCACATGACACAAGAATGAGTGGAATGCCTCTTTAATCATTTATCTGTATTGCCTCACTATGACATAGTGTTTTTGCTATGTTGAACATGCATGGTTAATAGCAGACTGCCCTCTGTGTTTATGAGGTGGCTGTTATTTTAATGTTAAATTGTAAGTAGTTTTATGATCTCTTAACATTACAGATTGTCCAGTTTTTCCAAAATGTCCACAGGCATATTCAAAAATACCTTCACAATGCAAACCCATAGAGATTACAAAAGGTATAGATACTTTTTTACCATTTAATGCAATACTATTCCAGCACGGTGATAGATTACGTGAAGAAATGTCTTGATTCTGACTATAGTTACAGTCATTTATAAGGCTGTGTGTGTTGTGCTGAATTGTATTCTCCAAAGATGTTCATGTTTTATTGTTCAGATAGGTTGTCCCTCCTTAGTGTGACGCAAGTTTAGAAACACAGCTATTGTAATTTGAACACCTTCATGTGTACACTGAAACGCATATCAAAACATCCTTAAAATATGTACAATATGCATCAAAAACTCACTTTTTGTACAAATGAACAGCTAAATTCCCTTATTTTTCAACCTAGGTGTTACTTTTATAATTGAGGTGGTTCTAATGATGGGTCTTGTGTGGGCCTCCTAAAGCTTTCTAAATAAACATCCATCATAAATGATTTTATAAATCTACGCTCTTCTTAAGCCCCACAGATATCTATACTGTAGGTGGACAGTCAAAAACTAGCATGACCGTCTAAATAGAGCCTGACAATACTGGATTTTTGGGGCCGATACCGATACGAGGAAGTAAAAAATTCTTATATTGATCAGCCGATATAAACACATTTTTTGCGCTGATCCCTGAAACACTTCTGCAATGGAGGCAGGATTTTTTTATAATTTAACTATGACTGTTGTTTTAATTTACACCAGTCGTTTAAAACTATTAACTTACTGTGAGTGTAATATTTATAAATTATTCCTAGCATTTGTCTCTGCATTATATTCTCATTTATACACATTTATAACATTGCCGCATATTAGCCAACACATTAGCAGACACTGATATTTCTGTAATAGGCCAATATAGGCCGATAAAATGAGCCAACCAGTATATCTGTTGGGCTTTAGTCAAAATGGCCAACCAGGACCTTTTTTTTAGGCCATCATTTATGTTGATTATATCGGTGTAGAATGACTATGAAAATGTTTTAAATGTGAACGGAGCACATATGGCCAATACTCAGTCTATTTATTATGGTGTACATTATTGCTAATACCCATCGGCGATATCAGATTTGGCATCCCTGAGCAAAACTAGAGTATCGGAATGATACAGTTTATTTTCTAATCTTATGTGTTATGAAATGGAACGTTTTACAGTAGATTAGATGTGTCTGGTATGGTATGAGTGGAGGCATTTAAAATAAAGATATCTCCACTGGAAGTCGAACCATATTAAAAGACAAACAGATGATTGCAGTATAATCTTTCCAAACCTGGAATCCACGTGAATCGAAAACATAATATATCAGTATGAAAGGTATATTATCTTTGAATGGCTAAAACACAAGTGCCAGGGGGGCATAATGTACACTAATCTGGCCAGTGAATTTGGTGTTTCATGCTGAGCAACAAAGAAACTTTGTAGGGACTTGTGTGTCATCTCTGCCTTTCTTTAAAGTCAGTTTCGGACAAGTCTGTAATGTGGTCTTGTAAAACCCATATTACAGTATGTGTCTTTTTATAGATGGATGATTAGTCTAGCACAGGAAGTACTATGATGAGTAGAAAACGCCACATATTTGGGATTTGTACTTGTATCGTGTGTATAGCTCTGCCGGACGCCTGCTTACTCATTATGTGCTTCCCCCTACAACAGTCCTGTCTTTCTTTTCCTGCTGTGACATCATCATCACCCCTGCTCGTTCACCACCCTGCTCTCCTTCCCACTTCCTGCCCCGACAGGAAATGAGTTGCGCCGAAGGAGTGCTGTAAATGGGGGAAGCGCGGGTGGACAAGGACACACCTGTGTCCACTACACAGGAGCCTGTGTTTTCCCCTTGGTCTGTTGTTGAAGTGGGGCACCAATCTAGGCCATATAAAAAGTCTGTTGAAACAGAAAGTTTTCTGAAGGCATGTGATACACAAGGCATGTTTTTGGGCAGTTGCGTGTTCTCACTGTGTATCAACTCTGCATGTACCGGAGCAGTTTTTCTCCTCATGCCCATGCATGTGGTGTGCAAAAACTAATCCTGCTGCAGGAAAAATCTGAATATTCCAAAAGACAATAATACCACTCCTTTTTATATAGTTATTACAGAATTCAGACAATGCTCTATTCAGGCTATGGCTGTGATGTTTCAAGTCAGAATGCTTTCTGTTGCTGTAAAAGCTGACAAGAAATTAGGCACAATAATTTAGCCTTCTTAAGTTTCCTTAAGAAGTAGAGCCTTTTCTGTGCTTCATTTAGTAAATTCTTCTACAAAACTAGGTCAGACACATTAGAGCATTTTGATGTATGCCCTAATACATGTGTGGAGGGGATCTATACGTTGGTTATGTTTGTCTGTGCCGCAGCCCTGCCTTTGTTTTCAGCACAGGAGCAGCTGCCCACTGGCTCCTGGCGCTGTTGTGACTGGAGCAAATGTGTTCGCTGCAGCTGCACAGATCCATGTGTCACTGCCACACCTGTTCAATGGCCTTGTGTTGACTGAGTGATATCACACGTTAACTGTGTGCAAATTACACCAGAGAGATGGGGAGGGAGAGGTGGGGCGCCGCGGTCTGTTATCTGAGCAGGCAATTGTGTGTTTTTGACACATATATGGATGACACACAAAGTACTACTCTTCCTGACACTCTCTCCCTGTTACAAGAAGTCTGTTTGCTGTGAAAACACACACCCGCACGCACACAAGAGAGGAGCCACATGCTGTGGCTGAACAACAGTTGGTATGTAGAAAAGCGATGGAACAGCTGAGGCCAGCGGGAAATGCTTCCGAGTAGTTAGCCACAACATCAGCTGCCTACCACGCGCACGCGCACACGCACACGCACACGCACACGCACACACACTTATGACCAAATTGTAGCTTTGATATTTACCTGCCAGCTCAGCATGTTGTAACCTACAACCAACCTGTGTGTGTGACATGCCCAAATTATGTTCAATTACCAGACTATGAATCAGCATCCAGATTGTTTTAGATAAAACAGGTCGGTATGAGTCAGCACTGTTGTGTATGAGTTGATGATTTGCTGAAATGCCGGTCAGCACTGCTGAGACCTGGTGAGTCACAGTGAATACACGAGTAAGAGTTTTGACGAGGGCTGTGTGTCTGCCCTGACTCATGTTGTGAAATTATTAGCCTGTGGTGGTTACCATGTTAGCTGCCCGTGTGTGAGGTTGCGTGTGGATCTGAAAAGCTCTGTAGTAAAACGAAGGAGGCCTCTGCAGCTCAGATGTCACGTTCTTAATCTTGCTGTAATGACGAAGAGAGTTTATAATGAAGGGGGTGAACTGTGCTTGATTGCTTTCAGAGCTTTGCGATAAGTGTCTTTCTGGCTGTACATGTCAGTTTTGCCTGTGTGTAGTTAAGTCTCTCGCTGAAGCACCCTCCATAGTTAATCCTCTGCATTCTTGTGACAGTGAAATCAGCCTGCGCTCCTCCAGCTGCCAAGTCTCTGAATTCTGCCCCTGCAGTGCGGTGAACACGAGCACATGCGATCCATAAGTTTGGTATTTCACTGACTAATGGGCTTGAGTGAGTGGGCTAAAACAGGGATTGTTTTCTGCTACTAGAATCATAAAAATAGACACCGACTGAATCATTTTGTTCTCCTTTTTTTTTCATCTCCAGGGGATAAAAGCCCAGTCACCGAGCGGAGTGGTGGTTTCATCTGACCTTTAACCTCAGTAGGAAGAAGGGAAAGCCACTTCAGAGGTAAGAGTTCCTGTAAACTTGAGTGAGTTAATGGTGCCATTGCTACTTTCTGTGGGTAATAAATTCGGAGCAGAGGAAAAATGTTGCTGCCAGGAGGCTTTGCAAAACCTTCCATGAACAAATGCCACAAAGATTATTATTTTGACACAAGTGCTGTTGCAAGCTGCCAGCCATGTTCTATTTAAGGTGGTCTCAAGTGTTGCCGTTCCTCTGTCACGCATGTCTGAGGCATCATGTGCTCCAACAAGCTATCATCTGTCATGTCACTGCTGCACATTTTTCCGAAAAGTGGAATCTCCAGTTGACAGAGTGGATCTATGTGTTTGTTGTTTGTAGTAAAAAGGGGTGAGTCCACAGCAGAGAGGCAGGCTTCACCCCCCACCAAAAGCCTCCGTCAGAAGGCCTTGTAAATCAAAGCCAAATGAAAGGGGAGTCAAGCCTCTGAGGATCTTGTCTGGGGAGACGCTTCCTCGCCGAAGGAGATAATTCCTGACTAAAGTAGAACCATGTGAGGGCGAACCGTGGCTGTGGTCTGTAGCTAGGAGATGCTCCTCACAGTGAGCCTTTATTCTCTCACCATCACAGATCTGTGTTGAATTTGCAACCAAGAGTCTCAGTGTTTCCACTTGTATTTATCAAAGGGATAGCAACTTCTTTTTTTAAGTAATTACATACCGTTCACAATTTTAGATTGACTACTCGCACAACAAATAATTAATATTCAGCCTCTGACAGTAAACAGAATCAGTGTCAGATTTGTTACCAATAGTTTTATTCTGAACTTACAAATGAGAAGAAATGGAAATAAAAAGTGCATCATGATGGCCATAGATAGTAAGAGGCCTGGGGTAGAACGACAGAGAACACAAGAAACCTGAACCAGAAAAATTGCAACCTTAAAAACACCTAATATTCTCAAGTCAATTAATAAAATGACCCACTGGCCTTCTAGTTTTCTATCCTGTATTTAATTTGTTATTGTAAAGGAAAACTGGTTGCAGTGGAGGAAAAAGGAGCTTGTCAATTAGAAAAGGAACTTCTGAACAAAGTAGGATGTTCTATATTTTCATCTTTGGAAACAAGCCTGTGATGCGTAAAAAGCCCAGCAGTGGGGATGTGGAAGGAAGGAAGCCGGGCTTTAAACTGAGACCCCAGCGGTGATGGACGCCTGAGGCTGAGTGGAGGAAGCCTACTCCCCTGGACTTAAACTGTTCCAGGAAGTTCAGATCCTTTTGTGCCAGTCAGAGGGGTTTATAAAAGTTTGTTGGTGTGTGTGTGTGTGCCATGTGTGTTAAGGAGGGATGTGTCATGTGGAGATGCTTACCGATGTTGACACTTGCCGTCAATATTGTTCAGCGTGTACGTCCCATGTGCAGGGCTACGGGTCACATTGCATTGTTCAGTGATGTGGTGTCATGGCGACAGTTTCATTCTTGCATTGAGCATCCTAGAAATGGACTGTCCTTGAAACAATCTCCCACGCTGCTCCTGAAGACACACAAGTGTCACAAGTGCAACCATAAAGGCCTTTGGGAAATTATAAAAAAACAAAACATAATTAGGTGCGTGTGCGCAGCCAAACATTGGCAGGATGACAGTGTATTGGGACAGCAGGAATGCTGGAGGTGGTGTGGCAGGAAACAGACTGGCATATTTTTTGTCTGTTTGATGGGAGACACAAACACACACCCAGACAGTTGCTTTGAATATAGATAACAAGAAGCTTTTCAGCGGAAGCCAGTCTGTGGCCAGCTGCAGGGGTTATGGGGCGAAGGACTGAGCAAATGGCGGAGATGAGAAACGTAGTAAGCTAACAGAGGAAGACTTTCCCAGCTGCTAGTGGCATGTGTGCAGACGTGTGCGTATTTCTCTTTGCCTTTAGGTACAGCACATAGCACACGGTTGGCCTGTTGCAGTAAGAATGTGTTGTTCATGCATGGGTTATTCATGCGTGTGTGTGTATTTGGGCACGTGTTGCCTGTGCAGAATGTTCTATCTACTGTACTTTGTATTCCCTAACAGGTGGCAGATGTAAAACTCCTGCTCTGCTAGACTGAGCAACAAAAGCATGGTGAAAAACATTCAGTTGGCAGCATAATGATTTAATTTATTTACAGTAGAGGATGGCATAAGATGAGCTATGTAAACATTTGTATTGATAGAAAAGCCTGTTTTATGCTTTGATCTGAATCTGAAATAATAATAGATTATCGTAGGACACATCGTCTCTCCAGCTGGTATGATTGTGAAGCAGGCTGTGTTCTGTGGGAGCCAAAACGTCTGTAACTTATCTATTCTTTCTGTGCAGTTGCCCTTATCTAAAGTGACACTGATATCTAAGAATTAACAGTCCATAGCTACTTCCTGTTTACTTTTCAAGCACAAACCATTCATCCAAAAAGATTCCAGCAGGTTCTTCATGTTTTAGGGCCACACATTTATTCACACAAATGTATTCCTGTCCAGGTGAATACAAAATGAAGGCTTGCAACACTATACAACAAACTTCCACAAAAAGTAACCATCAGTTGAGAATTTACCTAACATTTACGTCAGCGTTGAATCTCTTTTTCTAACATGATGTTTTACCAGAGCGGCAGACCTCTCATCTTTTTTAAGCAGTGCCAGTTTCTAATGTGCAGCGAGTTCCTCTCAGCAGTCGGCCTCTGTTGTCGGCTGCTGCAGTGCTGCATCATGTTTGAAACTCTGTCTGTGCGTGTGTGTATGTGTGTGAGGCCACTGCAGCATTCAACCTGAGCCCCTTTATGTGTGTGGGTGTATATACCTACCTACGGACGTGTGTGGATGTAACCCGATCTCCTGAGGGCAGGGACAAGACTATTGATTTCACATTTGGACTGCTGCCCTGCAGAGAAGCTGGGAAGCTGACACATCCTCTCTGTGTCTGCATTCAACTGAGGGAGAGGGAGAGGGAGGGGGGACAGTCAGAAACGGAGAGAGAGATCCAAATAAGACAAGAACGGAGACTTGCCAACTTGTGCGCTGCTTGCTTTCTAGCCTGCTTTTACACTGTAGCCGGCCATTTTGCCCATCAACCGCCTCTGATTTTAATTTTTTTTTTCTCCCAGTCTCATGAAGTATTGGGAAATTTTGGAATTCCATGCCAACTGAATGCTCTGTGGTTTTGTGAACAAGCAGATGGACACCCTGCAGGCAGGGATGTGGAAACATCACATCAAATATGTTATGGTAATATGTTGGTAGTGAGGATGTAGGCCAAGCTCACACTGAAGCCTTGTGATAGCCTTATGTCAGTCCACAGCTGTCAACGTGAAGATGTGTGTGTGTGTTGCCATGGCGATGACTGCTCAGCTAGATACAGGGCAGCTGAAGTTTGGCTCACTCTGATGCTGGTGAGCTGCCGAGTCCTCACACCTACCGCCCACCAGCGTGACCATGCATTTTCACTCTCTTCCCTCGTCTCAGTTTTTCGCTGCTCTTCCCCTCTCCGTCTCCTCCCCCCCGCCCTCCCCGACTCCCTCTCCATCTGTCCATCTCTGACATCCTGCTCATCTTTCTCCCCTGTCTCTGTCCCCCATCCCTTTCTCTGCCCCTCCTTCCTAATTGGCTGTATAAGCCAGAGAGGATCTCTGTGTCACGCTGCGCTTGAGTGGGTTCGTATGTGTTTGTGGAACCATATGTGTGTGTTTGTGTGCGTGTTGGTCCACTGCTCACAGGCTGTTGGTCGCGCTTGAGTAATGACACCGGAGCAGTTGTTAAGGCCATCAGGCCCTTTCCTTTATTCACAACCTAATAGCTGGCTCCCTCCCTCCCATTATTGTACCTATCCATCATTCCCTCCATCACTCCCCCAGCTTTACTCACTGGCCTATTTGTTACCCATCTCATCTCTCTTCCCCCTCAGTGCTCTCTTCTTCTTTTGTGTAACGTGTGTCTAGTTTTTTAATGTTTTGTTTTTGACTTTTATAGGAAAAAATGTATCTACAATGTTAATGATGATATAATGAAATGGAGAAAAAAACCTTGCATTGATTGCAGCATTGTAGAAAGGCACACCCATGGTTGTAGTAGGCTGCAGAAGATATGATAGCTGTTATCTGAGTGCTGACGAATCCCCTCCACAGCAGAGCTGGCAGCATTTTAACTTTCGTTTTGAAGCCATGCTTTTTGCAGCTGTAAAATAATATAGATATTATCAAACTCCTATTAAGGGCTAAAACTAACAATTATGTTCATTGTACATTAATCTGTTGGTTATTTTTTTGACTGATTGATTGCTTGCTCTATAAAATGTCATAAAGCGGTGATATAGGTCGATCAGTGTATTCTGTTTAATGTCGTAGAGGAGTAAAGAAACCAGAAAATATCCACATTTTAAGAAGCTGGAGGAGGTTTTTACTGAAAAATATCACTAAATCAATTAATTAATTATTAAAGTAGTCAGCCATTAATTTAATAATTGACAACTAATCTATTAATTGATTAGTGATTGCAGCTCAACTCCAATTTGGGACTTTTACTTTGAAGGAGAACAGGCTTTTTGATGTAGTTTCCGCAGAGAACATGCATAACAACACGTTTGTGTTGCCTTTTGTCAAAATATTTAAATTACAGTGTTTGGGACCAAATTAGTGCAATTTGACGTTCACTGTGAACATCCTCTAGTCATTGCCTAATGTACCTGCACAGGAAAAAAAAAAAAGAAATGGTGGTATGTAATGTATACAGGCAGGTTTTAGCTTTAAGCTCTCTGCCCCCTTACCTATTTCCTTCTCCATAATTAAGCCTCTACTCTTCTTGTTACAAGCTTGTTTCGTTAACCTTTAAGGATCTATCCCACATCTGTCACTCATGGAGGACGCACACACACACACACACACACAGAATTATGTAATTGTTTTGTGTCTGACATCAGTGGTCACTACGGGTCAGTTGAGGTGGACTGACCCGCCCAGTCGGACTTTGGACAGCGACCGACTAGCCGCTCCCTTCAAAGAGTTCTTTTACTGGTGCCGCTAGCTCAAGCTTCTAGCCAGTTTCCTCTTTCGTCTTGCATAAATGTCCATTTGACACACTGACGTCGGTTCCTGGTCTCCTTTTCTCCCCTCCCAGTGTAACGTCTATACATGAAGGGAGTTGACCAGGAAAAAAGGCAAGGCAAGAGGGGTAAGAAGGGATGGGAGCGGAAATGAGCGAATAACCACAGGCTGCGCTGAAAACATGAGCCTGGAAATAACCGTTATTACATGCCCGCACATTTACAATGAAACTGTATCTGTTTTTCTGTCAAAGGCGGTAAATCTAAACATGTGAGAGCGGCAATAAATGGTCAATCGTGACAGACGCCTTCTTTTGGCTGTCTCGCCGCACACCAGATCACATGACAAGCCCCTAAGTGTATAATGGCTTTAAACGGCCTCGCTATGACACAGGGCATCCTTACGATATCTTGACACTTGCCATTTCAGTGTGTGTTTTATGGCTTGAGTTTATGGACCTTGCGGGTTATGATGACAATCAGACACAAGTGTGTGTAAGAGGTGATTCATAGTCTGGCTAGAAGCACAGTTCGTACCGGATGATAGGTTGACATGAATAAGAGAAGGAAAAGAGGTCAGGAATAACATGGCACAGGATTTGAACCTTTTTAAGATGCTAAGAAGCACATTTTGTGTTTCATTATTTTCCAGGGTTGCAACATTATGCAAATAAAACCCTAGTAACTTAACATGTAGTTTTTTAAATTTGAAATTGTGTCAAAAATGTTCAAATTAGCAGCAGTTTCAGGCACAACACGGCTCACAGGAAATCAGTCACTGGGGAATTAACATGAAAATATTTGTGTGTTTGTATTCACATATCTCTACACAACAGCGGCTTTGCTTGCTACTAAAAGATATTATGTAGCTACGGTGTTCCTGGTAGAGTTTCCCACTCACACTCACCCACAGCTTTATGACATGAATTGAATTGTCTCTCACTGACCCAGTGAATGACTGTGTTTTGAGCTATTTCCAGTCATGTTGGTATGCTAAATGTTTTACTTGTTCTGTTTGCGCTTTGTCTCTCTGCATCTGCCCCCGGAGGCGCCTGTCAGTGTTAGCATTTGCGTCCCACAAAACTCTCAAGATTTCCCACGCTCTACACATGCCTCATAATAGTTCACTGAGTTTCTGTAATTGCCGAGCTGTTTTCTAGCTCGATGTCCAAACCTGAACAATCTCTGTTTTGGCTTGCTTTCATTTGATGGTATGATGTATCGAGAATATTTTTAGAAGAGCGGTGTCGGGCATTAGCGAGTTATTTTTGTAAAGAGAAAAAGAAAATGGCTCCTAGGACAAGGTGGCTTTGGATGTTTGTGTCTAATCCACCATTTTTCCAAGGTGGAGATGATGAGAGCCAAAGGACCAGCGCCCAGTTCCATCAACCTCCACAATCCACACACACACACACACACACACACACGATGTGTCATATTTGGTCCCAAAATAGTCATTTTGAAGTTCTTGATGGAAACATCCATTCATCATCGTCATCATCGCAGCAGGAATACCTGACCACAATAGTGTTTACACAGCTAAGGTCATATTCCACAACCCAGCCCTCCTATTTCCTGTGTGACTGAAATATGAAAGGATTTTATATAATGTCAGAAGCAATTCATCCTTTGAATGTCAGCTGGGAACATGGCAGGAGGTGCTGAAAGAGTCACTGAATGGCGTCAGCATTATAGAAGGTGCCTGTTTTCCTGTCTCTTATATGCATTCACTGAGATGTTGTGTTTATTTTCACAAAAAGTCATTAAAATTCAGTCCAACAAACAGGACTTTCTTTCATAATGATTATTATGGTGTCATATGAGTTATTGGAATATAAATTTGACATTTCCAAACATTACAGCAGTCTTTTAGCCTTTACTTGGCTGAAAGCCAAATCACACAGGAAATGACGCACTCTCTTGAGTACACTGTACCATTACTGTGACTATGGTGACTGGGAAATAAGTGATTTGAAGTATTAACCAAAACACAACCACGCAAAACATGAGTACAACTACTTAAGTGAGTGTGGTGAATCACCCAAGTTGTGGCTGTCCATGCCAGATTTCAGCTTAATGTGAACCAAATGAACAACTGTGCTCTGTTCCCATCATGCAAACTGAATTAGGTAGCGAGCCATGGTGACCTAATCTGACCTATGATGTCATGTAAGCACTCTCCCTTTATCTTTCCGTCACACCCAGATATTTACGTGTCTTTCTCTTTTTCCTCAGGGCCTCTCTCCACTTCTTTCCCTCTCTCTTTTTTTATTGGTTAGCATTGTTGCCTCACACTATGTTTTGTGTGGAGTTTGTGTAATTGTTGGTTGCATTTTGGGAATACCCATAGCAATTGCCTGTGACAGAGGCATTGAAGTTGGTCGTTAGGCCTTTCATGGTAACTACTTTTGTTTGATGATTTATTGTCCCAGAAATGATTGCAATAAGTGATATCAAGTACACCCTTTCAAAGACCAATACATTTAACATTTTTAAGAATATTCAGACATTGGGATTGGGGTGTGATTGGGTCCTGTTAAATAAGATATAGATGGAATAAAACCACACACCCAGAACAACAATTAGAATTGACTCTGTGCTATGTTAACAAAATGCATGTAAACACAATGTGCAATATGTAGGTCAGCAAAAATGATCGTTCATGTACATGTATTGATGAGTTCATAAGAAAGATATGTACGATGTATAATGTTATTATTGGTCCCTTTATTATTTGAGATGGGACAATTGATGAAAATATATTTCCAAAGAGAATAAATATGCTACGAATGAACTTTTTTCCCTCTTGGAGGGACTCCATATGTGTGTCACATGTGGTGTGAAAATAGCACTCAGGCAGCATTCATTCATTCCAAGAGGTGTGACCTAACATGTGACAAGAAGTCACTGGGTTCATTTTTAAACCAACAAGGTCGTGTTTTCTTTCCCGAAGTGATGGTACGGTTTATTATTTTTTTTCAAGTAGTATAATCAGTTTGCATAATTCAGATCAAGTACATCTGCAGCCTGTGAGTTGACTTTACTAGACACTTCTCTTCTCAGCGTCTTAACATCTAGTCTTCATACCGCTCCCTTTTCCAATCCTCTTGACACTCGCTGATATGAACGACTTATTCTAAAGATAGACGTGTCCTCCTCCTCTTTTTCCTCCAGCTCTTCATCTTCCTCAGCACCAGAAGCCCACTGTGCTTTCTCTAAGATTTAGAAAGATTCGTCTACCCAGAACACACTTTTCATCTTCCTTTCCCCTCCATTCACTCCTCATCTCCTTTTGCCAGCACTGCAGCATCAGCGGGAACTGCATGAGAGACTCCATCGGAAAGACCTTTGACCTTTTAACATTTCACTCTAGACCTCTGTGCCAGCCAGCAGTCACAGGAGACCGATGAGTGCCGGTCATGCTCAGACAACAGAGAGGGGCCGTGCAGTATCGGGGAGGAGGGGAAAGGCCAAGGCTACCGTTTGGTTTGCGATGATCCCTGACGCAGTCCATTTGTGGACACACAGACACATACACACCCCAGTGTCTCTCTCAGGTCATGCTCCATAAGCTTAAAAGCAGGGCCTCAGGTGGTAATTCACTTAAACCTTCAGCATCATCTGCCTCCAAGGCTGTGATTCCATTAGAATGACAGCAGTAGGGCTATTTTCAAAGAGCTTTTTGTTTTTGTGAGTATGCTTCATTTTTATTCTTCTTGCAGTCACATTGCATATGCATCTTCAGCATATACACATTTCTGTATGCACCTTGTTGCAAAATGTGTGTGTGTTTAACTACTGGGGAAAGCTGCAGGCTTGTTGATGTTTAAACACAGCTGTTAAAAGTGTCCTGCAGTTGGACCCATTTCTCGCTGGTGTATTTACATATGGAAGCATCTCAGAGAGCGTTGGCAAACACAATGCAAGCTCATTTGATTATAGCCATATCCTCTTCCTGCCTGCCTCCAGCCAGGCATGATGTCATGCCTTATAGCAAGGACACTCAACCATGCTGGGGAACCCCCAAATGAATCTGTCTGTGACCAAAGGGCCCCATATGGAGCCACGTTTGAGGGCAGCAAAACAGACACATGATTCTTTGGCGATAGATTTTTTTTCATTTTCTGGTAAACCACAGGGTCAACATAAAGGATGGGAGGTGTAGGGGTCTCCCTCCTCTCACCCACAAGTCCCTCCACTCCACAGTAAGTGGCATGGACAAACCAAAGGACAGCTGGAGTTTCCTGCCAAGGAACAGGCCATGAGGGAAATTTGGAATTCTGCACATCCTGGCCATTTCCTGCGCTGACTCCCACACATGAGTGCATGGATATCATTTCACGCACGCACACACACACACACAAACACACACACACACACACACACACACACACACACACACACACACACCCACACACACACACACACACACACACACACACACACACACACACACACACACACACACACACACACACTTGGTTGGACTTGTTTTTGTTTACATGCTTCATCTTTCTCCACAAGATGACAACTCCATGTTCCTCATTTGTTTTGATATGCGGCGTCAAAACAGGAAAATTCTCCATCTCACACGCACGCATGCAGTGGCAGCTTTAGCTTGAAGTAGCAGTTGTAGAGACATAAAGGCTTGGATGGAATGGGATGGCACATCGCGAGATTATATTTTTTTAACTTTAAGTAGTTGAGCACATGTACTATCTGGAATATGACTGCTTGTGGTTTTGAAACGAGCTGTGTGTGTGTGTGTGTGTGTGTGTGTGCGTTTGTGTGTGTGTCCTCAGCTGACTGATTTTTAATGCGTTTATTATCATATTCCTGTTTACTTTGCCAAACACATTCTGTTTTATTGCCTTTCACCTACCGCCTGCTGTATTACTGGCTTTAATCACCTTCGAACAACAAAGCATGACTCAACATTGCTCTCACGTATTCCGTGTAAGCGTAAATGCTTAGACGCACAAAGCCACACATACACAGTTTGCTGGATCAAAAGAACAGGGGTCACCCGGGGGGTTAATCCTGGTTTGGTACAGTCCCTACTAGTGACTGACACCATAGAGTGTGGTGAATGGGTGGGAATGACACCCCCTGAAAACATCAATGGGATTACCTGGGAATATTCCATCTGAGTGGACTGTATTGGGGGCGCTGGCGTGTACCAACATGGAAGCACTCTTAGGGGGAAAGTGCAGTTGCGCTCTGATGCTGATGCTAACAGTAGACAAAAAGTTGACCGTGTGACACACACGGTTTAATATCAGGTTGTGTAAAAAGGTTTAGCTGACCTAGAATGTAATACTGTGAAGAAACGAGCAGGGACGTCAGCAGACACTGTCACAAAACATTGTCACACACTGTCTAACAGACTAGTTTTTGCACTGTTCTTGAAGTCTGCTCCACTTCCTTCATGTTCATGTTTGGATTTAGTGCTTTGTCTACTGAAGCGTGTCCTTGAATAGAATGAAAAGGGTCCGGTAGTTTTCTTTTTTTTTCCAGTGCATTTTAAGTCTGGACTAGATGGCCTGACACTGATTTATATCTACAGTGTCTTGTCATGTTTGAATGTGCAATATGATTAGCTCTATGATTTGTATTTGTAGGTTTAATGAAAACAAGCAAACCTTCCTAAATATCCTCCGAATATCTGATATTTGGTCATTCCTAGTCATTTGATACATATCCATAAGAATTCAATTCTTCTACCTCTGTAAAATGTTAATATCCAGTAGGGCTGCAAGGAACGATTATTTTAGTTATTGATAAACCTGCTGATTATTTTCATGATTGTTTAGTTTCTAAAATGTCAAAATTGTGAAAAACTGATATATTTAGATAGTTCCTTCTGTACAACCAAAATACTCTTATTTGCTTTTTCTGACCAATTAATTAATTGACTTATATTAAGAGGATTTCTGGAGACAATCAGCTTTTCAGTTGTGCACAGCTGTCTTGTAGTTGAGCCACTTTCCTGTGTTGCCAGTAGAGGGAGCTCTGTCATCACCTTTGACAGCACACAGCTGGGCTCTCACAACCAGCTCTGTGCCTCCCTGCACTCACACCCCTATAGCAATCTATGAGGAATTCTTTCATACAGCCATCAATACCACATGCTTGTGCTTTTCACTGTGCTTAGATTGATATCTTCTCCACGGGTATGCTGCTGGTGTAGTGATTTAGTGCAGATTTATAGATCCCGAAAGTACAGTACAGTTTAGGCGATATTGATAGGTGTTCTGAACCTCCTGTCGTCCATCAGCATCCCTCTCTTTCAGATTTAGCTGGAGGTGAAGATGATGGGTGTGTCAGCGGTGAGCAAGCACACAAGACACTATAGGGCACGATTAAACAGAGCAGGGTGCCCGCTAGGGGTCCATGAGCGGTTGTCATGGTAACAGGCAGTGAGGTTGGCATGAGCTGAGCTGAAGGTTTTCTCCCCCCCCCCCTCCTTTAGATCTTTCCTGCTATGTGGGTGTTATGTGATGGCGTGTGAATTTTGTGTACATGTGTAGAATCATCTGACGGTTTCCTAATCCCATCCCTCTATTTCTGTGTGTGTGTGCGTGTGAATTTGTAGATGGAGCAGGTGTCAGATGATGAGCTGGACCATGGCGCAGAGGAGGATAGCGACAAGGAGGACCAGGACCTGGACAAGATGTTTGGAGCCTGGCTGGGAGAGCTTGACAAGCTCACACAGGTTAATAAACACACACAAAAAGAGGGGGGCGGTTGGTTACACACACACATATGGACTCACACAGGTAGAAGAGCAGACAGACAGACAGAAGGGAAGGGGCTGTATCCATAGCAACCTTAACACTGCTAATCCTGTCTCCCTATACTGTATCCTAGCAACTCCTCTCCCACCACCACTTTACATTGTGCATTTGCGCAGGTTTGCACTAGTGTGTGTGTGTGTGACCAAGGAGTCTAGCAGGAAGACACAGTTGCTTAGATCCTCTACATTAACTGTAACGTCAGAATGAGGAGGGTTCACAATATGTGCACCTCATGTTTTAAATGTGTGTGTCTGTTTATGCTCTGCAGAGTCTGGATGATGGCAGGCCCCAGAAGGCGCTGCAGAAGCCTCCTCTCAGACAGGAGACAAACATGGCCAACTTCTCCTACCGCTTCTCAATGTACAACATAAACGGTGAGACCTCTCTCGTCTCATTGACAGTGATCCAGACCAGTATGATAACAGCACAGATCCAAAAAAAAGATCAGAGAAATGAAATCTTTAAACCCTTCCCCCTTTGCCTCTGCCTGCTCTCTGTTCTTTCTCTATGCCTGGTCTGTTGCTCCCTGCAGAGGCGTTAAACCAGGGCGACACAGTGGACCTGGACGCCCTGATGGCCGACCTGTGCTCCATCGAGCAGGAGCTCAATACCATTTCCAAACCAAACTCTGCATCTCGTGGCCAAAGCAAGGGCCAGCAGCGGGCCCCTGGGGGGCGCAGTGCAAGTACCAAGCACACAGGCACCAGTGGAGGGGGAAGCAGCGGAGGTAATGAATAACGTGTTACAGTGGTGCTTCGTGTTGTATTTTACAATAAAACAATTATAATTGTTTACATCATTGTAAACAATTAAGGATTTTGTGTAGAATCTTCAGCCATACTCTTGGCTTTTTTACTTTTTTTTCCATATAAGTGGATAATGGTTGGACATGGAACACAAAGGAGGAATGCTTTCTGGAATAAAACAGGAAGATGTCACTCTTCTTCTGGTGTTTCCAATGGTGGAAGAATGCTGACGTGGGAAAAAATCCCTTCCAACATTCACTTAAGCCAAAGACAAAATAAACACATGCAGGGTAATAATACAGAGGAGGAATGGGGGAGGACGATTAGCAGCATCCTGTTTGCTGCAGGAAAATGTAGTCTTTAGCACACACGATTGATGGCCATTGCCATGGTGTCATTTGTGAATGATAGCCAAAAAAAAAGTATTTTAAAAACCTAACCTAATGGACTTGTTTACGCATATTGTATACATGTAGTGATGTTCATGAATGCTTCCCATAGCATCTGAAATCCAAATGGAGTGCGCCACTGTGCACTGTGTTTAAACTTTTAACCCCCCAATAGGAAGTGCCAGTAGCAGTGCCCGGGCATCCCCAGCCAACACCGTACGAAGCAACAGCAGCAGCACCCGCCCTGCAGCCTCCAACATCTCCCTGGCTGACATTACCTCTCAGCTGGAGAAGGCCTCCCTGAGCATGGATGAAGCGGCACGTCAGACTTCGTCCTCTTCTTCATCCTCCTCCTCCTCTTCTTTCTCCTCCACCACGCTGCGGCGGCCCTCTTCCGGATCGTCCGGTGGTGGAGGGCAGCACCGTAGGACAGGCTCAGTGGGCGCAGTCAGCGAGCAGGAAGCTCCATCCCAGCGGTCCAGTGTAAACTCGGCATGTGCCTCAGCATCCAGCATGGACTCACTGGACATCGATAAAGTGACGGCGAGCGGAGAGGTGGAGGGCCAGAGCAGCCCGAGCACGCAAGGACAGAACCAGACCAGCACAGAGGTATGACTCTAGAATACACACTGAAAAACAACACACGGAAACATAGTATTATCCGCTAATGAGAAAGTGTGTGTGTGTGAGTCGCAGTACGAAAGACTGTGTGTACATTTCCACATGTAATGGTAAGTAAAACATGAATCTGCTGTGCAATATTAACTTTTTATAAAAAACTTTAATATTAAATAACCTGAACTGACCTCAGTCTGGCTCTGGTCCTGCATGCTTAACCACAGAGCATGCCATTTGAAAAAAAATTGCATGCCTGAAATGTGTTGATGCACAATACTGCCCTTGTATTTTGCATTAGATGGTGTGCTCAAGAAAACATTGCAATTCCAATATAAGGCTCCTGAATGTGGATTGCAATGTTAACATCTACCACTTCTGAATTCCTTTGTTCACTCACCGAGCATCTTGCTTCTCTAACAAAAGCAAAACGTCCTCAAAGGTGAATTTGAGTGTTTTGTTTTGTGAGACAAAAAGCTTAACCAATATACTGTGTGCAGATATGTGTGTTTAGTTAACTTTTAGGAGAGCTAAAGGCGAGAGAAAGAAGAAGTAAAACCAAGAAAGTGACATTATTTCAGTTAAGACTAAGGAAGTTGACACTCAAACACAGTATCTTGCATGTCCCCTGTCCCCCCCTCTCCCGCATGTGATCATATTATCTGTGTTTGCATCCTTTCCTATACTTGTGGTCCACACACACCTTGCCTGCACCTCCTGACTTTCCCCCAGCATGTCACAATGCGACGGGCCAGACGGCATCTTAACTTCACCTCACGAGAGGGTGAAATGGATCAGGCCACTGTAAGTGCAAGAGTGTGAGATTGTATGTGTGCACGTATGCGTTTTGCACATTTAAGGCTGCAGGTTAATCATTTGGAGTGCAATCATGTATTGAAGAAATGTTAATTTTCACCTTTAAACAGAGGTTCTTAGGTCACAAAGGCACTGTTCAGACCTGGTATTAACGTCTGTCCTGAATGATCCAACTGATCCAACCACAATTGATCCAACCACAACTGGACAGTCAGCAGTTCACACCGGACTTAAGAACACATCTAGGCTTGCATCTCAAGTGACCACTTGATCCAATCTCACGTCATATGACTTTGCATCTTTGGAACCAAAGGCCACAGTGTTTTTTACACAACAGGCGAGAAGTCTTTCCTAACTCACAAAGTTGCACATTTTTTAAGGCAGTCTGAGGTCTTTCTCAAGGGGTGACAAAAATGTAGCCTATATTGGTCACTAATTGGTAACTCTGTTTAAAAATCCATATATAATAATAATCATGATATAATGGTTGTCTTCTCTTACAAATCGAATGAAAATAGTGAAATCATCTGAAATGGTGTCTTCAAACAGCTGCTAAATGTTGTCAGATAAGACGCACCGACCGCCGCTTCAAACTGACAACATCATCTATTGCATTTAATTCCAAACTGACAAGAGCGAATTAGCGAATAGCTGTTACAAAACATTTTTTAAAGCTTCTCCAGACTCAACAATTCTCAAAATTGCATGATTTTTAAGGTAGTTTGGAGACATTGCAGTTTCTAGTGAACAACTTGGAAATCCGACAGCGTGTTGCCAAATCTGCCTGTTGTTGTGGCTTCTTGTTGTTGTTACGCCGGTGACATCAGTTGAGTAGGTGATCCTTTTATGTGGCCATGGACACATTCACTTACTCACTGCTAAAAGAATGTGGTCTCACACGGCCCAGACCGCCTCGGATGTGGTCTGGAGTGATGGTACCTCTTGGTTGCATTTACGCCTGTACAAAGAGCTTCCCACTTGTGATCAGATCACTCAGGAGGCGTTATTATAACAGGTCTGAACAGGGCCTCTGATAATTATAACTGAATTACAACTACATTCCAATCAGTGGGGGGGGGGGTTATCATAATTGAGATGAACTATAGTGTGCAGCCTTTGGTTTGTGTATAATGCATGCACAGTAAGCATAAAAGTGTGGTTGGTGTGGAGGGGAGACTGCGAGTGTGTTGGTGAAAGTAGCTGTAGACTGTAGGTTAGCTGAATGCACAGTATGCTATGTATTACAGTCATGTTTGCTCTGTACATATCGACAGTACTTCTCACAATCATTGCTTTCTTTACCCACAGCTGCAGCTAATGACATCCACAAATTCTGTGCACTCCATTTATGGAAACCTCTCTGCCACGCTTCTTTTATACACAAAAAGATCAAAATACCTGCAATTAATAAGCCTCCAAGAATCATCTGGCACTGACCTTTCTTACATTTTGTCTGTTCCTCTGCTCTCCCTTTTTATCCCCCTCTCCTCTCTTCACCTAAAGCACTCCTATCTGGACCGAGAAACCTCGCTCATTCTGAAAAGCATAGCTGGAAAGCCTTCTCACCTCCTGACCAAGGTGACTTCCTCATACACTCGCTTCTTCTTCTTCTTCTTCTTCTTTTTCATCAGATATCCTCATGTCCATGCACACTGTGCCTCTCTTCTGCTTTGCATGTGTATAAGTGGGAAAAATCCATGCTTCAATGACTGTCAGAAAACATGTGCAGGAAATCAACTTATTGGTTTACTTAATGATAAAAAATAAGAAGCGGAAATACAATGTCTCAGCCAATAAGGGGATGTTGGCTTTCTTCAACTGTGGGAGCTCTCTCACCCTCTCCAACAGGATCAGGTCTTTAATGAGAGCTACATTAGAATTCTTGGAAATTTAGTAATGCACGAATAAAGAGAAATAAATGAGGCAATTTGAGAGAAATTTGCCATGCCAAAAAGTGAATTACAAGACTGTAACACAACAGCGTATCAGAATGGATTTTGCCCCTGTATTATTTTTCAACACCCACCCTGTACATACTGTACCACCCATATAGGCTGATTCTTTTAGTCCGATTTGCTTCAGCGTTTCTTTTTGACTCGCAGGCAGTCTATAACCACTGAGTCTCCATTTCATACATTTCCCTCTCTTTCTCCTTGCACTTTGCTTTTGATTTGCACTCTGTCTTCATTTAGAAAGGAAAGCTTGTGCAGGAAACAGCAGCTGTTTATGAAATTATGTTATTAGAACTGCAATGATGAGTCGATTAAACAATGACTTGGCCAAAAGAGAATGAATCTAAACAGTATCGATCGATATCAGAAATCAAATATAATTGGGTTTTTCAATAGGTGGTTACATATTACAAAACATTTCCAGAGCTTCACAGATAAAAAGCATTAAAAGCATTCTCTTAAAAAAAACAACTGAACTTGTTTTAAAATCTTACAAAAGAACCAAAGAAACTTATAATGGCTCTTACCCCCTGACTGATGTAACTAATGTCTGCGGAGGTCGTTATTTAACCCCATCGACTCATGGTTGAGCTTGTGCGTGCTAATGCTTTTAGCTTAGCAACAACACCAAAGATTGTTGCCTTTTAAAAGGGGTGTAAATCACCTCTGTCCAAATCAGTTTGGGATTTAGGGGCTTCCAGAGACTTGGTTTTCACTGGACGAGCTGTATGGAGCCACTAAATGTCTTTGTTTAGACTATGAAATCTGACTTTCCATCAGCATGGGTGATGACTAGATGATAATTACTTTTTTGGGTGAATTATTCCTTTTTAAGGATGACCATTAATGCATTGACTTTGCTATTTGATGCATTAAATGTACCTGAATCGTTTGGAATGAGAACCCTCTGTGTTCCAGTGTTTGATACATATTATCAGTCACATCTGTTTCTCCATCATGTGTTAGTTCCTCAACACTTGTTTTTTGTTTTTTAGCTGTAAACCTCTTGGCAGCAGTCAGTTTTCCCTGCAAAAGCGCTGGTTGCAGCCTCTGGCTCTCATGCAAAGCTTATGCCGATCAGATGTGCGTGTCGGTTTATATTTTAAAGTTGGCCACTGTTGATTGTGATTTACCGTAGCTGCTGCACAACACACAGAGTGCTTTCAGGAGATTCCAATAGAGGTGGATGATGCAGGTCAGAGTTCCTTAAATTTTGTTGAGATTTAAAACCAGAGGGTTTGCTGAATATGAAACAGAGCACAAATGATGCAAATTGTTGACAGTTTAAGCATGGGTGTGGGAGATTCTGGAGAATGCTTTTGATTACTTTCAGGACTTGGAAAAAGTCTCCTTCCAGGTTAAAGACTTCAGTCTTGTGCTATTCATGTGAAAGTAAACTGAACGATCCCCGTGAGAGATCACTGGCATAAAATTGCAGATTTCCTTCCAAAACTCTGTCCGTGATCTCCATTTATTTGAATGTGATAGAAGCCAACACTTCTGGCTGACTCTCACAGTAATATCCACACAATTCCTCTGTCCATGGAAATTTTACAGCTAAAATCTTGGAGGGGCAGTTTCGTACTTTCTCTTTGTATTACGAAACAATGGAATGAATTCAACTTTCAGGGCTATTGATTTCTGGCATATCGGCTCTCGGTCTGTCTGTGTATGCAGAGAGCATTTGAGCATTTTTTTAAAGGCGGAGAGAGGATGGATCGCCCGCGGCGTTCAGGCTGCGAGGCAGTTTATGTGCTAGTGTTACACTTTTCACCAGAGAATAGGAGCGAGGGAGCCGCGATCGCATGGACTCACAAATTCTCTCCCTCTCCTCGCCCGCAAATCAGAATACTGAATGAGTGCAGGATGTTTGGGAACAAGCGAGGAGAGAGGGGGAGAGAGAGGAGGAGAGAGAGTGTGGAGAGACATCAAAGGGAGAAGATGCCAAGATTTTTTTTTTTTCCAGGCTAGGCAGAAGAGCCTTTTAAAATTGGCTCTGGTGTGGCTGAGTGTGAAAGTGGAAGGGAAAACGCCTGTGGAATAGGAATCAGACTAATGTTTAATAAAAAGCAGGGTGTGTAGGTGTCATGTGGTGAGGAAATAATGGAGGGGAGAGGGGAGATGTGGAGGGGCCTCGCTGACAATTATGGGGCAAAACCTACAGTGTGACTCAGATTGACTCTGGACTGTAATCTACCCAACCCCCGTGACCTCTTC
>CAEMYA010000158.1:6281122-6310465 GCA_903131615.1 Diplodus sargus
AGCGGGCGCCACCCGGCGGCGAGGAGGTGTTACTACAGCCACTTTTCCAGCTCGTTTTTGATGAACAGCCACATTAAGAAGCTTCCTTTAATTTAGACCTGTGTACAGTAAACAAGTGCTGTGATTAAAGGTGCTGAATTTAAAGCCGAAGCAACACAGGCCACTTGCCCGTTCCCTCTCAGCTATGAGGCTGATCTATGCCCTCGTCTTTCAAAAAAAAAAAAAGTAATGTTTAACTCTAAATAAACACTGTTCGAATCAATAACGTCTCCCTATCCCCACATTCTGAACAAACCTCAGTCTTTAATAGTCTCCAGTCTGACATCATGAAGACACTTTTGATTTTGTTTGTTTTGATGAATTTGGACAAACTCCCGAGGACAGGACACTGCACGGAAACACGGTAAGTTGACTTGTGACATGTTTTCATGAAGTGTAGTTATTTCCTATCTGCTCTTGTCCACAAAGAAAAAAAAAAACTATCTCATGACAACACTTATGCAAACACACACCCGCATACAATGAATGTTGTGGTACCAGAACGAGGGCGCTTATTCTTAACACTGACACAATTTTAACAAAACCTCAACCTCCCCTCAAAAAATGTCTCACTTCGCCTCTGTCACTGTCTAAAACAGTGTGACATACTTGTGCCTGATTGGTCCAGAGGTGTCTGCATCATTCACGGGACGCGATGCCTTTTGCTGATGTCTTTTTCTTTTTCATTCAGTGACCAGATTCTAACAATCACGCCGACGACTACAGAACAAGTGGACATCTTGAAGAATGTGTCCACACAATATGAGGTGGGAGATTCTGCCTTTATCAGTGATCAGCTCTGTTTTTGTTTTGTTTTTGTCCTCCTGTGAGTCACTATTTGAAATGTTTTCTCCCAGACAGCCTTATGGCAGCCGGCCGCACCTCAGTTCATCAAAGAAGAGACTGAGGTCCACCTGTTTGTACCTGCCAACAGCTCAGAGACTGTCACAGGCCTGCTGCAGAAACACAGCATCACTCACGCGTATGATGCCGGCCTGAAAGCTACGGAAGCTCATTGCTGCCAAATCTAGAAAAAGACATATGGATAAATAGGCTTTTAGATTATAATGTGAAAAGATTATTGTAATAACAAGAAGTTGTCATGCATATTTGCGTGTTAAACAAGAAAACGTATGATTATGTTACTTGATTTACTGTTATGTTATGTGAATATGCTATTTATCTTGATATGATGCCAAATTTTGAAGGCGAAAACTTTATCTTATAACAGTTCACATTCTAAAAAGATATTTTCACGGTAAAAAAAAATATTTTTACGTTATAATCACGTTATATTTTATGTAAATATGCTATTTATCTTGATATGATGCCAAATGTTGAAGGCGGAGAAAACCTTTTCTTATAATGGTTCATGTTCTAAAAAGATATTTTCATTTTTTTTACTTTATAATCACGTTATATTTTATGTAAATAGGCTATTTACCGTGATATGATGTGACTTTTTCCACATTATAAGGTGACAGCAACACAAACAGTCAAATGTTTTAACAGACATTATCATATTGTAATGTGAACCATTTTATGTTACAAAAATAAGTTAAAATTTGAACGTTATAACAAGATAAATAGTATATTGTTCTAAAAAGTTTCTTGTTACAATGTGATAAGTTTGTAGTTTTGAACAAATGTGACAATATCTTGTTATAACATGCAAACACCTTGGAATAAGCTTCTCACACGCTGCTGTAGAAAACATACATAACTTTATATCGCATTTCATGGCAGGTGCACCATTCCTTATAGGCATTTTGTGATTTCACTTGTGTGTTCATTTCAGGGTGTTACTGGCCAACGCCAACGAGCTGATTGAAATGCAGACGAGGAACGACTCCACCGACCCAAGAAGCGGCTCAACTTTCTACGAGAGATACCACAGTCTGGAGGATGTATGCCTTTCCGTCGAGCATTCGGCTTTTGTTGATGATGCGCCTTCTCAGGGCCAATTTTCAATTTTAAGCTGCATTGCCGTGTCATGGAGCACTGCACATATTACAGTCTACATTTAAGTACGCTGTCTCCATTGCAGATCTATTACTGGATCAACCGGACCCATCAGGACAACCCGGCCACGGTCGAGGTCATTCTCATCGGCTCCTCGAGTGAGAAGCGGCCCCTCTACGTTCTGAAGGTGCCGCGATGATCAAGATGCCGCACGAGTTGTTTGTTTCAGCTGACTTGTGACATGAAATCTCTAACACCCTCCTCACGCTGACGTCCCTTGTCTTCTCAGCTGTCTATGAATAACAGACCGAACAAAAAAGCAATGTGGATCGACTGTGGGATCCACGCCAGAGAGTGGGTCTCTCCCGCGTTCTGCTTATGGTTTGTACGCCACGTGAGTCCATTTAATCTCTTCTCAACAAAATGTCTTTATTTGTGTGTGTTTGCTGTCAGGTATCAGGTTCACTGTTGTCTAACAGTCAAACCAACCTCCTTCCTTCCACAGTCTCTGTCATCTTATGGGCAAAACCAAGACATTACTCACATCCTGGACAACATGGACGTCTACGTCCTGCCTGTTATGAACCCTGACGGCTACCAATACACCTGGACGACAGTAAGAATACATCAAACAGAGCCGGGAACTCTGCGCTAAAGGGAGGAACTTCAGCCGGACTCATGACCTGTTGTGTTTGTTTTGTCTCAGAACAGGATGTGGAGGAAGAACCGCGCCGTCAGCAGGAGGAGCGGCTGCATCGGAGTCGACCTCAACAGAAACTTTGACGCCAACTGGTGCAGTAAGTCTTCCTCTCACACCACTGTCCAGTTCAAGGAAGCCCATTTCCTCCAATGTGATGGAGGAAACGGAATGGAAAGGGATATCCATGGAATCAAAAGGAATATCATGTAGGCATTCATTTACACATTGTCACAGCATCTATAAGACACAGAGGTGTGTTTCTTCCAGCGGAGGGGGCGTCTGAGGAGCCCTGCACCGAGATCTACTGCGGCGAGTTCCCCGAGTCGGAGCCAGAGACCCAGGCCGTGGCCGACTTCCTGCGCAAGAACAAGGACTCGGTTCAGCTTTACCTCACCATCCACTCCTACTCGCAGATGCTGCTCTTCCCGTACTCCTGCACCTTGGAGGAAGCGGAGAACCACAGAGAGCTGGTGAGTGGTCGGCTCAGTCAGACGCTCAAGCATCCCGCTCGACGTCAATTCCTGTAACTTGAGGTCAAACACAGACTCTTGATGTTCTTTCTGGATGTTCTTCTGTTTTAAGCTTGAGATGGCGCAAGAAGCTGCTCAGAAAATTCGAAGATATTATAGGAACATCTATCAATATGGTTCCGGATCAAAGACGATATGTAAGTAAGACTTGTTTTGAAAGAGAAAAAGTGACCTTTATTTGAATCGGTCAAAATATATTGATGTCACTCTCACTGTTTGTTCTCCAGACTTGGCTCCTGGAGGTTCCGACGACTGGGCCTACAAGCTCGGCATCAAATACTCCTTCACATTCGAGCTCCAGGATCGCGGGCGGTATGGCTTCCTACTGCCGCCATCTCACATTCCCAAGGCCTGCAATGAAGCACTGACCGCCGCGAAGACCATCGCTCTCAAGGTCATAGAGAAAACACGGGCGCCAACAAGTCCTGCTCCAACCCTATAAGCAGTCGCACCTGACTTTAAAGTTGAAGTGAAAGCCTGTCAACAAAGACTTTGTTGTACCGCTGTCGGATCAGCCAGCCTTTAATCACAGCCTTAAGTATAATCTGATAGTTATTCAAGGTATTTTTTTTTGCTTGAAGGAGATGTTTTTGTAGCATTCCTTTAACATGTATCATGAGAGATTCCTTTAAGTGTATGCATACATGAGAATATGAATGGCACGGAAAAGTATCTGCAATGTATTAATTAAGAAAAGCTTTGTGGAATAAAAACCGTAAAAGAATTTGGAAAAAAAAGAAAAGAAAAGAAAAGAAAAAACATTAAACTGACTGAAGTTGCAGATTTATTGTTGCTAGTTTGAATCCCCTGCCTACAAAAAGGGCCAAAGTGATGCAAGTCCATCTGACATTCCTTCCACTTAAGTAGAAAGTAGTTCCAATGAGAATGAGGTCACTGTGAGAATCAGGGGTGCCGCCAGGGATTTTGGGCCCCATGAAAAAAAATCTAGTTGGGCCCTTGTATAGGTTGCCCCCTGTCAGTGCCGGGCCCTTGGAACCTTTCCCCCCCTGGCGGCACCCCTGGTGAGAATATCCCACAATTATTAATACTGGCAATGTCAATATTAATTAATTAATCAGTTAATGAATATGAAAACATCAAAGTGATTATACATTTGTTTATCCACACATTGTCAAAGCATTTACACTGAAATGCAATCCAACAAAAACATCTGCTTTATAAAAATGAAAAAGAATGTTACCTTGGGGATTTTATTTTGTAGGAGTGTCCCGGAAACCGGTTTCTCGACATCGTGGGATTCGTCGCCCTCTAGTGGTCACAAATAGTAACTACACAGTCACAGAACGAGTACATGCTCTCTGGCAGCCTGATCACTGCAAACCCGCATACTGGAGCCAAGTGAGAAGCAACCACCCATTAAAATATAGGGCTTTTCTTACTGCACTTAGAGCTAATGATAGCATGGGCTACTATGCATGCGTGAAAAGCCCTTATCAAGGCAGACACGATAGAATAATGACACTTCCGGTTTGAACTTTCAGTATAACGCCTGGCGAGCCAAGACGATTTCAAACAACCAAATAAATACTGAATACTGTTATCACTACCAACACGACTATCAATTTGCCATCTACGGATAAAGGGCTTTCATGGTTACGGTTTGGTTGATAGCTACAGCACGAGGAAGCACTGAGAAATTAAAAAAAAATGTTTAAAAAGCGTGCAGCGGATGTCCGGTAGATGGCAGCGGAGTACAGCCCGCCGTAATAAACCAGAGAAGAAGAACGCGGTATATGATGCGCACCCCTCCGCCAATATGAAGGCACTCCGGGCAGCTTCTGCCTTTGATTTTTTAGAATAAGCCTTGTTATTTCTACAAGTGCTGAATCCACTCACTGGACTAAAGTAGATGCGACGCCGAATTTATATCTTGGGTAAGTCGGCTCTTTGTGTTCACAGTATCCAGCAGGCACGCCGGTGAAGATGTCTTGAAGGCCCCGCGCTAAGATACAACATGAAGTCATTAGCTCTTTGGTTAACTAACTTTAGCATTAGCCTCCGTTCGCTTGTTGTTTCCAGCATGAGGCATGCAAAAATATAAAATAATTGACGTCAGCCAACGACCGACTTGACATTGGAAACTCCTGAACACGCGAATGTGAATGCAAGCGACTTAAATAATGGCTTTAAAGTCGCGAAGTTGGCTCGGAACTTTAGCTAGCATGCAAGCTAGCATGCAAGACTGCTCGCTTGAAGTAAGCGCTGAGCAGCTGCACGGATAACAACAGGCCGTTTGCGTGCATCTGTGTTTTGGATATGTTGCTACCCGGAGGAGAGCTAAACATGCTGGCACTCGTGTGTAGAAGTTAAAAACTTTGAGAAAAGTTGCTTTATTATAATGATCAGACTCACTGGAATGGAATGAATGAATGAATGAATGCAGTGTTGTGAAACAACAGGAGGAGGAGGTTCTGATCAGTACTTAATTTACATTTCTGCACAAGTCTTCCAGTGTGTGTGTGTGTGTGTGTGTGTGTGTACTGATACGAATAATAACTCTCAGATATGTGATTAAGCATTGTCTGTCATTTGTCCAGTCCTGCAGAATGTCCAAGATCAGGCGGAAGGTAACAGTGGAGAATTCAAAAACCATATCTGACAGCAGCAGCACCACCACGACCAGCAGCACCAGCAACCCCGCCGCCCCCTCCCGCCGGCCCAGTGTATTCGAAAGACTTGGCCCCAGTACTGGGAGTAATGCTGCTGATGTACGTATAACCTAAAATGCTCATATAGGCCTAAGGATTCCCAAAAACTGCCTGAGGCTGTCTCTGTTTGTGTTTTTTTTTTTTGTTCATATGCAGTTAACTGTCTCCTACACCAAACCATAAGCAGCAAATGCACTCATCAGTCATACATAGTCTCTTAACTGGATGTTCCTTCATCTGATCGGACTTGTATGCTTGTGTCTTCCAGAGTCATTGTAGAAACTGGCTGAAGACAGGTAATTGCAGTTACGGCAACACTTGTCGCTACACACATGGAACTCAGCCACGGGGCAAAGGATTTAGCTTTAGTCGGTAAGATGGCTTGCTTTAATTTAGCATGGGACTCACAGTGTGTGTGTGATATTTTAGGTACATGTGATTCTTCTGAAACGCCATTGCTGTTTCTTTTTCTTTATTAACACATTGCTTCGTGTGTGTGTCTCTGTACGTCTTAATGGAGCAGGTCAGCCGAGAGACCCACAGGTGATCTGCGGGAGAGGATGAAGAATAAAAGACAGGATGTTGACCCAGAAAACCTGAAGCGAGACCTAGACGAGCCCACATCCCCCACAGTTAGAGTGAGTTATCTGCTCCTTTAGTCTCTATGTGTTTTAAAGTGGTAGTGATAAATGATGGCTGATTTATTTAAATAAAGACTGGTGACACCGCTGAATCTGAAGCTGATTTTGGTGAATAATCTGACTTATTTTGTGTCCATCTACAGCCGAGAGACTCCTCCAGAGGCCGACGCAGGGAAAAGGAGGATATAAAGATTACAAAGGAGCGCACCCCAGCCAGTGAAGAAGAACCCACAGAGTGGGAAACTAATCGTGAAGGTTCAATAGCTAATTTTGTTCTAGTTTAAAGGATTTTATCATGCTACAAATGGTCTCCATTTGATGCCATTGGAAACTAACCAAAGTGCATTAATATTGAACTGACACACGTTTTGTTTGTTTGACTTTAAGATTCAGATATCGGAGACTACGACTACGAGTTATCCTTAGAGATGAAGCGCCAGAAGATTCAACGTGAGCTGATGAAACTGGAGCAAGAGAACTTGGAAAAGAGGGAGGAAATTGTTATCAAGAAAGATGAGGCCCCCATCAAAACAAGAGCCACTGCCATGTCGAAGGTAAGTCACCAGCTTAGTGTTTGTGCCACCGCTTCGTTTGCTCCAGCAGTTGTTTTTTGGAGAGCCTCAGACTTGAATTTCAATCTAATCTGTCCTCTTCTGTCCCTCAGGCCTCCCCGGAGCAGTTAAGCAGTAAAGATTCACCTTCATCCAGGAAGTCAAGTGGATCCCCAAAACACAAAAGTGGAACCAAAGGCCCGGGCTCTGGGAAGAAAGAGAAGAAGGCGTCCGTGTCCTCCCCGATTACAGAAACTGCCAGGTAGGAGTCTGGGACTGGTCTTGTTTTTAGTCTCAAACTGCTAGACAGTGAGCATTACATATTTTCTTTCCTCTTCTAACCAGGCCTTCTAAAGGGGGGCACAATAAGAAGAAGGGGCCTCGAACCCCCAGTCCTCCTCCGCCAGTCCCTCTGGACCTTCCTGTGATGGGGAAGAAACACAAAGGCAAGCACAAGAACAAGGAGAAGTCCGAGGAGAAGCAGAAGGAGGGGAAAGATCGGGGACGCGATACAGAGAAACACAAAGAGAAGAAGGAAAAACGCAGGTACAGTGTGGACCTGCCATGGGTTGACATTTTACTGTCTCGAATTTTAAAAATTAACAATATCGCACATTGCGGTTAAACATTAATATTCTTTCAATTTCACTGAGTTGTCGCCATTATGATGATGACAGTCTCACTGGTGTTCTTTGTGGTCATTCACACAAGGAAACTCTTATCGGTTATTTTCTATCTTTGGCACTCATCCTTTTTACCATGTGTTCTCTATAGGGACCGATCAGACAGTTCACACAAGGCCAAGCGGTCAGTTACATCAGAGGAGCGTTCTGGCAGCGTGTCATCGCCTTCTCGGGGCGCTTCTCCCTCAACTAGGAAGAAATCCACCTCGCCTAAAGCTTTGTCCCACAAGGCCCCTGCACTGGTCTCCCCTCCTCGCAGGTTAGCGCATGATGCCTCCTCATAACAGTAGAGTTTAATCAGAGAATACAGGATAATAACCATATTATGCCACTGCAGGTCTCCCACTCCACCACGCCGCCAGCGCACCCCCACGCCTCCCCGGCACCACTCCCCTTCATCCCACTCGGGTTCCTCTGCTCAGCGGCACTCTCCGTCTCCTCGCCGGCGTCGCTCCTCCTCTCCAGCCTACCACCGGAGCACGGCGGCCCAGGCCTCCGCCCCCTCCCCTCCGAGCTCCCGGCGCTCCCGATCACCTCCTGCCTCCCACGAAGCCTCCTCGCCCCACCGCCGATCCGACCGGTCGAGCCCTAGCCGGAGGCACTCGAGGGGCCGCGAGAGGAGCCGCGGCGAACGAGAGAGGAGTCCGCCTGCCCAGGAGCGTAGACACGAGCGGAGAGATGGTAACTTTGTCTTATTAGACTGTATTTGTTTGTTTTTTCTCTCGTCTATTTTTGCCGCCTTTTTTATTTGGGTTATTTTGTAAAAAACGTAATTGTTAAATTCTACAGAACATATTCACTTGATATCCTTAGATGCACGTACATAGTGACAGGAAGTTAAATGTGTAACAATTTTGACAATTTTTGTCTGAGTTGTGATTGGAAATGTAGCAGTTGACAGTTGACAGGCAAGAGAGAATTCTGAAATCAGTTTCGAGTTTATATATAATTAGTTGAATCCGTTTTTAAGCTTTCTTTCTCTTTTTAACAGAAAGCCGCAGCAAGCGAGAGAAGGACAGCATCCGCGATGACCGCGACTATGACTCTGAGCAGGTCTCTTCACGGGACGCCCGCGATGACAGGGAGACCAGAGAGGCCCGCGAGCGACGGGATGCTCGTGAACGTGGAAGGGAGACGACAAGAGACTCTCGTGACCACAGAGACACCAGGGACGTGAAGGACTCCAGAGACAGCAGGACGGAGACCCGCTCCAGTCGAGAGTCGCTGGAGATTCGCGACCGCGAACGGGAGCGAGAGAGGGACCGGGAGAAGGAGAAGGAGAGGGAAAGGGAGCGGGAAAAGGAGAGGGAAAGGGAGAGGACTGACACCCACAGGAAGGAGGAACCAGCTCAGGAGGATAGGAGTTACGGAAGAGGCCATGGAAGGGAAGATGGAGGGAGAGCTGAAGGAAGAACGGAGAACAGGACGGACAGAGCGGAGAGGAACGGACGAGGACGAGGGCGTGCCAATGAAACGTCTGATAAAGGCAAGAACTGACATTACAAGTTAACTTGCCCTATAGCTAATTTATCACTACTGAACCTTTTTTTCAGTGGGGGTCACGTCATCCTTTCTCTCATGTGTTCCTCTACCAGGCTCAAACAGAAACTCCCGGGGCTCCCAACTGGAAAGCAGCCATGACAACTGGGAGTCACGAAGCAGCGGGGTGCGTGAGCGGAGCGCCGAGAGGAGCACAGACCGCAGCGCCACTGAGAGAAGCTCGGAGAGGGGTTTAGACCGGGACCGCTACGAGGTCGAAAGGAGAGGAGAGCCGGCCAGAGACTCCTCCTACGACAGGAGAGGAGGGCATGGAGAGCGGGATCGCAGAGACAACCGAGAGAGAGGTGGGCCGAAGGGATTGCTTCATTTTTGAAAACTGGAATGAGACGAATTCACGGCCAATCAAATGGAAGTAGCCATTGCATTATTACTTATTATTTCATTTAAATTTTTTGTTTTACCAGATCAAAGAGCAGCCTCTCCCAGCAGACACCAGGGAAGATCCGAGGAGTCAGAGAGGGATGAGAGGAGGGACGATCGTAGGAACGACAGAACAGAAGACAGGCGAGACGACAGGGCCCGCGACCGGGAGCGAGAGAGGGAAAGGGAGAGGGACAGAGAGAGGGAGAAGGAGAAGGACAGGGAGCGAGAGAGGGAGAGGGAAAAGGAGCGGGAGAAGGAGCGGGAGAAGGAGCGGGAGGCCGAGAGAGAGCGGGCCAGGGAGAGGGAGCGGGAGAGGGAGAGAGAGCGAGAGAGGGAAAGGGAGCGCGAGGAGCGGGAGCGAGAGAGGGAGGAGAGGGAGCGGGAGAGAGAGAGGGAACGGGAGAGGGAGAGGAAGGAGCGGGAAAGGGAGAGGGAGAGAGAGAGGGAGCAGCGGGAGCGGGAGAGGCAGCGAGAGTGGGAGGAGCGAGAGAGAGGGCGGGAGGAGAGGCGGGAGAGGAGAGAGGACACGAGGGACGACCGTTCTGTTCGAGACAACCGGGACGACCGCAAACTGAGGCAAGTATTTTATCTGACCTACCCCTAAATTTTTCAAATATTTTAAATATTCATTTAAGTTAAGGTTACTTCCTTGAAATTTGCTATGTTTAATTTTACATGGGTATTAATGATAATAATGTGTGAAATGTGCTATATTTGTAGATGCCGGAATGAAATAATGTTGTTCAGTATTCCACAAGGAAAAAAAAAGCAAAGATTTCTCAAAATGCTATTAAAATCGTACAATATACAATGTCCTAGATGTGAGCCCTTTGGAACACCACTCTTTACATTATTTCATATTATTTCATTTTATTTTATATCCAGATACAATTTTTTCAAATGGCTACCCAGCCATGAGCAGTGGTGGAATGTAACTAAGTACATTTACCCGAGGGCTGTACTTAAATGTGCAATATATAAGATTGTTAGTCGAAAACATTCAAAAATTTAAATTTGAGGCTTTTCACAAACAGAATGTGAAGAATGACAGTTTTGATGTAATGACCTTCTAAGCATGCTTAACATCCACACTACTTGGTGCGCTGAGCTCACAGTCCAGACTGCTAACTGCACTGCTAACAGAGCTAAATGGCTAATGGCAGCTACAGTTAGCAGCGGCTAGCAGTCAATTCAGCGATATGCTGCCCTCTATTTGTTTTGCGTTTGAATTCGACAGGTGGACATCTCTAAAGTATTACACCTTTAACTACAGTTTTTGTACATTTTACTCACTACATCAATTTGATCACTTTAGTTACAGGTTACTTTGCATGCTACGTGAAAGCCAAAGTAGTGCAGTTTTTAATTGTGTCTATTTTAATTCTCCTCCCCTCTCCCTTTAGTCGTAAGAGGACCAGGGTGGAGAGCAGCCCGAGCCCCCGACCATCGCCCAAGCGGGCGACACGAGACCTCAGCCCAGCAGACAGCGACGGCTACAACAGTGGAGAGGACAAAAGTGAGCGCCCAGTTGGCCGAGGGCAGGCCAAGCTCCACCCACAGCCCCTCCTCCCCAGCCCAGTGTGTCCGCCTCCATCTGACAGTAGGGAAATTCTTTCTGAAAGGACACACCCCCTATTTAAACGGGGAATGCATCTCTCGTCTACTGCACTGCAATGATCAATAATTTTAAGTTTCATTTCTCTTTGGTATTATTTCACCTCGATTTCTTGTCGTTTGGTCGCATGCATTCCAATAAACAAAATGGACTAAAGTCAACTCATTTTTTAGAACAGTGCACACTAAAATAAAAAGCACTTTATTTTTCTCCCTTTTGGCACAGCACTGATAGACCCGAGTTTGAAGGATTGTTTTTTTCTTAATTTGACGTGCCAGCTTAGCTTTGCCTTAGATTTAAAGGCAATTGTTTTAAAGGGCTGCTTTACACAAAACTTTGCTTTGACATTAATGATTGCAAATGCCTCATCTGTTAGTCCAGGAGTGGCACTGAGAGGCAATCTGCTATTATTTGACCGATTGCTTTAAAAGTGTGGTTATGTGACCGTTTTGTGTGTACGTGCAGGTAGTGACAAGCATCGTCTGCTGAGCCAGGTGGTGCGCCCCCAGGAGCCCTTGCTACGCTCTCCACCAAGGACTCTTCCATCTGATGAAAAGCCCGGTCACTGGAAGGATGAGGAGCGCAGAGGAGGCGGGGACAAGAGGGAGGTACGCAACCGCCTGGAGGACCTGGAGCCCCGCGGAGAACGCAGCAGAGGCGGCGAAAGGCGTGGAGAGCATCTTGCAGACGCCGACTCCCGTGGCAGAGGCAGAGACCAGCGAGAGTCCACGCCGCCTCCGGTTCCTGTCGCTGTCAGCGAAGACAGAGAGATCGTTGGCTCCCAGTCCCATGAGGAGGGCAAAAAGAAGACAAAATCGCAGAGGAAGGGCTTAAAGAAGGGTCGCAAAGATGAGGAGGTTGGCGCTGCCAACAGCTTGGCTGGTGCAGGAGATCGTTTCAACCCCGAACCGCCAACTGGCAGTTCTACAGATGGACCTCCACCCTTATACTCCCCCAGAAAAGGACCCAAGAAGAAGGCACTTGAGCGAAAGAGGAAACGGTCTCGAGGAGGAGAATCTGACGTGTCTGACGAGGACTCAACAGCTCATCAGCCACATAGTAAGAGAAAGAGAGGCCCACGGACACCGCCACCTTCCATGAGGCCTGATAACCGTGGAACTGGAGGCAACACAGAGCCGTCTCCGCTGTCCAAAATGGACAACTTCAGTGACTGGTCGGATGAGGAGGTCACAGACCGACCAATTGAAACACAAGCTCCCCTGGCTCCTGCTGAGAGGGCTCTTGCTGAGCCCCTAAGGAGAGGTGTTCCCAGGGGCGGCAGGGACAGGGACCGGTGCAACCCCCCTGCCATTGCCCCCCTAATCCCCCAGGATCCTCCGATGCTACTGCAGACTCTCGCCCCACAGCCCCTCATGTCCCAGCCCCTGCTCCGCAAACCTCCGCCGGAGCAGGTGCGCAGCAGCAGCATGGGAAGCAACCAGAGCCGCGCATCATCCAGACGCCTGCGATCGCCCTCCAACGAGTCTGCCCACAGAGAAGACCCCCAAGGCCCGCGATCCCGCCGAGGCCGACTGCAAGGCACCAACTCTCGCGACCGGGAGCGCGAGAGGGAAAGGGAGCGCGAGAGGGAAAGAGAGCGGGAGAGGGAGCGGGAGAGAGAGCGGGCGGTCGTGAATGACCCTCCGGGGGCTGAGAGGAAGTCTCGAATTGACCAGCTGAGGAGAGGAGAGCCCAGCCGCAGCACCTCCTCAGGTAGATGAACACACATCTTGACACTACATTGCTTAACATGAACCTCTATCATCACAAAACAATATTTTGTAAACTGAGCCGAGCCTGACTCGTATCTGTTTCTATTGTCTTGCAGACCGTCAGGATTCCCGCAGCCACAGCTCCAGACGCAGCTCTCCCGACTCCGAGAGGCAGGCCAGGTCCCGTGCCGGCTCTTACGACAGCCGAGAAAGGGAGCGAGACAGGGAGCCTTTCGAGCGGGAGCGAGACCGGAAGGAGCTCAGGCCGCAGCAGCAGCAACAGCAGCAGCAGCCGCTCCTCCTCCAACAGCCCCTACAACAGCCGAGAGACTGGGAGCCCGAACCTAGGGACTGGCCTAGCAGGGGGCGGGAGCCTCTACTGATGCGCCCTGGCCGCGAGCCTCTCTTGAGGGAGCGGGACATCAGGGACAGAGAACGCTTACTCCCCGAAGGACTCATCCAGCAGCACGAACGAGAGCGGGAAAGGGAGCGAGAGAGGGAGCGGGAGCGAGACAGCAGAGGTGACAGAGGCGGCGACCGAGAGAGGGAGAGGATGATGATGATGGACCTGCCGCCCCACGGCGACCCCAGGGCTCCAGGACGAGGGGAGCTGAGAGGTGACATCAGAGGAGACCTGCGAGGGGATATGATGAGACAGGACAGGGGTGACTACGAGCCTCTGCTGCCAAGAGAAGCCTTCAGCCCTGCAGAGCTGGAGAAACCCAGCAACAGTCACCATCTGATGGGAGAGCCGCGGGAGCTGGAGAAGGCGGACAGCATCGACGGTAAGAAGATGGCAACTTGTATGCATTTTTCAGGTGTATTTCATTTGTCCTTTCAAAATCTCCAATATTAATATAAACAAAACTTTGTGTTCTCAGGAGACGACGATGGGAAAGACGACGATGGGCAGTCTGTTGCATCTGTCGGAGAAGAGTATGAACCAATCAGTGATGATGAGCTTGATGAAATCCTGGCTGACAGCCAGAAGAAAGAGGATCAGCAAGACGATGAGAAAATCACAGGTGAGAGGAAATGCATTTTTTTTTATTATTCTATAATGATATATTGAAGGATTGATTGTTTCATTCCAAAACTTCTTAATCATGTCAGAAAATGTTTAAATGTAAAAACGAAAACAAACGAACAATCACAAAGACTGTAAAAAAACAGGTGTTTCCTTTTTAAGTTAACCTCCTAATCTGTGTGCCAACAGGACCTCTGGATGTGATTGATGTGGACTGGTCCAGTCTGATGCCCAAGCAGAAGCAGGAGCCGCGGGCAGCAGGGGCAGCGCTGCTCCGGTTCACCCCGGGGGCCGTGCTTCTCAGGGCGGGCATCTCCAAGCGACTTGCTGGGCCTGAGCTCCTGGAGCAGGTCAGAGAGGTGTGCAAGTCTGAACTGGATGACCCCAAAGGTGAATTTTATACATCGTGCAACCCTAAAATGTTTAATTTGGGGTTTGTGCAAAGTCTTGAAAGTTTGCTATATTATAAGGAATATGAGGAATATGCTTAAATTTAGCTAATTCTGTTTTCCATCATTAGGTGTCCTCAGCACAACCAGTCATGTAAACCAAAAATCTTATAAAACATTTTAATCATATTTGTTTTTTTACTTGGTGTCAAAATTAACCATGATCGTTAATATTAACAGCTGATAAAATAAGTGACAACATACATCGATTGACTGGTGTAGAGGAATTCGGTAAACTTTATTTTTCGCAATTGCAATTATAGTTACAATGTAGAAGTGATGATTATTGTAATGACTAAATGTAAATGATGATTAAGGCTTTGAATGTTTGGTTTAGGTACCTTGAAAGCGCTTTGAAAGGCTGCCCGAAACCTGGACTTGTCACAATCCATTTGAAATTCAATCACTGTTTTTTTTTTTCTTTCTTTGTTATTTTAAATTGGTTACATAATTACATTGTTAAATCAGCAAAACAAGTCATTTTGATCATAATGGGGTTTATTATACCTGCCATTTCTGTACAGTTTTGTGTTTTTGTTCTTAGAAATTACAAGTAATTGAGTCTGCTTTGTGTGATGCATCCTTAAATACTGATTTCCTCTCTCCTGCCAGATGCTGAAAAGCTGTTTGAGCACGATCTGGGGGCTCTAAATATGGCAGCCCTCAACCGGCGGGTGGAGAGGGCAGGATTACTGAGCAACCTCGGGCCCTGCTGCAAGGCCCTGTGTGCCCGCAGAGACTTCGCCATACGCCGGCAGCTGCTAAAAAACGACAAGGTAAATGCCGTCTAATCACTGTCAGGGAAGTTGAATTGAATACTGCATTTACTCTTTGCCAATCTTGGCTTTCTTTAGACATCATTTAAATATGTGAGATGTAAAAGAGAGAGGTTTAAATCTACTTCTCCTCCTTCAGGGCCTCACCAAGCAGTACCCCGTTCCGCCCGTGGTAGACAACGAGCTGCTACAGATGAGCATGCGTCTCTTCAGAAGGACCGTGGCCGGTCAGGCCTCGGGCCCAGAAAGGTCTGACGGTGGGTCCGCACCAGCAGCCGACGTGGCTGCAGCTGGTAGTAGTAGTAGTAAGCTGAGCACTGCGCAGCCTGAGGTGTGTGTGTCCTGAAAGAAAATGGGTTTTATTCAGACGAAACACATGAAAGTGAACACTTCTAAGCCCTTCCTTCTTCTTCTTCTTCTTCCCCTGACTCTGTCCCATTTCATGACATACCTTAGCCTTTTTAGTCATGAGAATAAAGAAAAACGGCAACATTGTGAATCTTACTCAGTGATGCTTTACATATTTTGGATGATCTGCAAGTGCTGTGCCATAGACTACTGGACATTCTAGCCTATGGAGGTATGTAATGAACCATGTACGAGAAATTTAAAAAAACGCAAGTAAAATGACGTCATGTTTTTTTTTTCTGCATTACAATGTTTTAGAGCAGCTTTTAATTGTCTGTTTCACCTGCCTAACCAACTTTAATGACTGTTTTGTTTTCATATATTGTGCATTTGGTTACTACAACTGTGCATTAAATGGTTAGATGTTAATTTTTGTAATGGGTCTTTTGCTTTGTATGAAGTGACTGTTCAGATAACGTGACTCTTGATGATATGACCATTTTGTTTACACCATATAACAAAGTACCTGCTGAGCAAATCTTGTAGCATTTGCAGCAGGATGTTAACTGACCAACGACACTGAAACATCCTGCAGGGACTTGAATGTTTTCTCATGAATAAGCACTGCCAAACTATTCCTTTTTTTTATTGAATGTAATTTGTTACATCTGTCAGTCATTGGAAAAACATTATTGCTTGATGTATTTGTTTTGAATGGTTTGGCAATGTCTCCCTGAACTGAACTGAAGTGAGCGCAGAGCACACTATAAGACTGCAGAGTCCCAGATCTCCAACACTGCCGTGTGGAACTCCTCCAGCCCAACACCATCCAAAAAGGAGCCAAAATGTGCGCAATAGGAAAAGACACTAGGCTGCTTTTATATTTACAAAAAATGAAAATGCCTGAAAAGATAATTAATTTCAACCTCACATCACGTTTGTGTTCCAGTGGTTGACCGTCCAGAGTCACAATAAAAAGACTGGTACAAGTGGATAAACTGAAACCTCTGGGATGTGGTTATATCAACACTGTTAGTCCAGCAGTTGACACTTGAAAAGAGAAGGTTGTGCTCGGACACAAAATCAATGGACAAGCCAGCGTCAGCGAAGCACTGACCAGTTTAAAGAAGCTAATAAGAATGGGGGAAGGCTGTTATCTTAGAGCCCTGGATTCAACACGATGCCTCCTCCCACCCATGCAACTGTGACTTGAAATCTAAGTGACATAAAGAGATTGGGCTCTGATATAGCCGCCGTCTTTTTAGTCAGACCACAACTATTGTCGGAAAAACACTTTTCTTACTACATATTTATTTTTTCCAGCTCAATTTTGAGATGTGCAAATAATGATATCTGGTTTGACGCTGTTTTTTTCTTTGTTTTGTTTGTTTTTTACTGTAAAATAAATGTAGAATGACATTTTAAATGTTGTCAAATAAGGACGACTTGGAACCTGGAGGACTTCAAATGTAGCACTAGATCATCATATAGAACCACACCCATTTTAGGGTTGTGACCTGTTAAGGATGAATCCTCATTAAGAATTCTTTTGGTGCTACTTATTGCAAATTTGTCCAAAATAACTTTTCACCAAAACTTTGACAGTAAGTCACAACGTAAGAGTTATGCGGTGACATTAAAGTGAACGCTATCAAGCATTGTTTTTTATGGTTAATAGCTGCAGAAGCTTATTGCTGCCATGTCAGAAAAAGAAAATAATATTAGTATGTTACAAAGTGAAAAGTTTATAGTTTTGTTATAACAAGATGTTTTAATTATTAAGTAATATAATCTTTATTATGTTATTTATCTTGTCATAGCACCCAAACATTCATCTTGATAATTATTCACATTATTTTCTTTCATATCAAAAAGATTTTTGCATGTGATATTACTACATTATAATGTGAAACATATCATGTTTTAACAATATACGTTATGTTGCAACCTTTAAGTTATTACAATTTATCAGGTTTTAACACAGTGTTTCAAGGTATAACAATATGGATATTATGATAACAATACGTTTTTATGATGGAATCCTATGTTAAATATCTAATATAAAAACATCTTGTTATAACAAACTTTACGTTATAACATGGTAGTGCTTTGTTTTTCTGGCATGGCAGCAATATGCTGCTGTTGATGTTGTCTAAAAATAGACCAGGTGCCTCACTTATAAAATTGTTCTCAGAATTTTTCTTGTACTCAGTCTTAAGACTTTTTCCAGCATATTCATAAATTATTCTGGCCTAAAAAATAAAAATAAATTACTTTAGCCGGTTCTAAGAAACCCGTTTGTTACCTCCACGTCTGTGATCACTTCTTATATAGTGCCAGGTAAAGCCATGGACACCAATGAGAAAATGTAACTTTTTGGAAAGCAAGATCACAGCAGTGTAAAGGAATCTGCTAGACAACACATGTGTTTCTGTGGAATGAATTGAGGTTGAAAAACAAATCTATACACGCTTCTTTTGAGTGTGTCACAGCTGCATTTTTTAAAAAATAAAGGTCATTCAAAGTCTACCATGGGCTTGGATGCAAATGTGTCCTATGTATCCCTCCATAACCAGCAGGAAAATCTCTTAAGTCTAGACTTTGAGGTAAGTTAATGTTTTATAAACACTTATTTAAATGTGGTTTTCAAGTCATTGTAAGTCCGTTTTATAAATGAGGCCCCAGGTGAGTAATTGCTGGTTGAACACCATCTCTTGAGTCTAATGCACAAAATAAAAAAAATCATATAATGTGAATGGTGGAAATGTCTATTGTGTTCTGTCCTACACTGGTTAGAAGAGTTAAAGCACTTTTTTTCATATGTCATACAAGAGCAGTGCCCCAATCTTACATATTATGTTATTTACACAATCACCACACTTTAGGCACTTAAAATACCTGATCATAAGAAAACTAAGTACTACATACTTTATACTATACATAATGTTAAACAAAAGAAACTGACAGAGGCATACATGTCCCCATCATAGCATAATCGTTCTAAAAGTACAATAAATTATCTTAATACCAAGGTAATACCAAGAGGAACTTGTACTCATACATTTGTTGTTGACGAACATCATATAAAACGGACCGGTTTCCTTTACCCACAATCCTGTGCTTTGGATCCGTCCTTCCGACTTCCGTCTCAACTACGAGCCGAAGTGAGTATTGTTGTCGGGAATTATATTTCTACAATCTAACGCCATCCCGAGATATTAAACCCACAATTGACACCACACATAGTCAATATATTTACAACAGTGTTACACTGTCGTTAATATGAGGTTTTTGGTGTGTTTGGACGTTTTTAAAGATAGTTAAAAGCGGTGAATGGTAGCGTTGAACCGAGCGCCGGGGTTCATATTGCCCGGCTGTTAAGCGCTCACATTTTGCATGAGCAAAGAGACGTAGTGTGACATAGCTTACAACATAAAGCACTCGCATTTCACTAAAGTGCTGTTTTAACCTAAGTCCTGTTTATCCCCTTGTTTAGCCCGCAGGTTAGCTTGCGTTGAATTTGGCTACAGCGAGCAAGCTTTGTGCTAACGTTGGGCGTCAGTGTATCAGAAAATGTGGCTTGCTTCTGCTAGCAAAGAAGCTGGTGGTGTTGTTTTTTTCCCTAAGCTAATGAGTGACTGTGAAGTATATGCTCAAGCAGTAATGCACGTATGTTGTTACTAGATGGCCCCCACCAAGAAAGGAGAGAAAAAGAAGGGGCGTTCAGCCATCAACGAGGTTGTGACCAGAGAGTACACCATCAACATCCACAAGCGCATCCATGGAATGTAAGTACAGCACGGACACTGACGGCTCTGGAAGCGCTTGATTCAGGAGCATTCCTGCACAACTGTTGTTTAAAGACGGCGTTCTAATCAACAACTGTTACGTTATTTCACCTCATTTTTTTAATTAACTTGCGTACCTGACTTATGTGGGTATATAATCGTGTTTCTAAGTGATTTCAATGCTAAAATGTTGCTAGCAGTGCTGCTAGCATAGGTGTTTTAACAGCAGCCTGAGTCCTTTAGAGTAGTATAAACTTAAATGTGCATACAGCTCAGGCCACAAGTGTTAAGTATTGTTGGATGGATTGCAAAATAACTGTCAGCATTGGAGTGGTTGCGTTCTGTATCCTTAATGTTCTCGTCTCCCTGCAGTGGTTTCAAGAAAAGGGCTCCCCGCGCCATCAAGGAGATCCGCAAGTTCGCCGTGAAGGAGATGGGAACCCCTGATGTCCGCATTGACACTCGCCTCAACAAGGCAGTGTGGAGCAAGGGTGTCAGGTGAGATGATGCACTGTTGATACACACACCTTGGAGAAAAGCACGCACCCAACATGGACTGATGTCTTGATAGAAATAAGTCTGTCATAAACATGTTTTTCTGTTAACATGTTATCAAACCAAAATAACGACTGCACACAACTGTAAAACTGTCCTGCATGTGCTACCTGAAGGAGAGTGTGCAGAGTTTCTGTCAGATGGCATAATATAGCAGAGATGTGTATTTTTGTTGGAGCCATCGCCTGAACCATAGTGTTTTCCTTTTTATACAAAATGTAAGCTGCAGCTTTAAGTGTGTAGCGCTTATAGTAAGAATCACGTGACTTAAGGTCATATTTCGGTTCTTACGGTATTTAAAACTATTTCTTTTAAATTGAATTAATAAGATGAGTCAGGTTGTTCTCCGTGTAATCGCATGCTCGTAATTGATAGTAATTCTTAAACCAACATGTGGTTTGTGAAATTCTACCCTCAGCTTGTACAACACAAAAAAAAACTGAAGAAAAAAACACGTGTAACCGTATGCTTGTAATTTATGTGTAAATCATTGGTGACTATTGTGTGATGAAAATGTTAAATTTGCTCAGACATGAAGTGCCTTCTGTACACACAACAATTTTATAGAAATGAAAAATCCTCGAATTCTATGCTAATGGTGAAAGGACTAAGTGACGGGTCCTTTTACTATGAGCGGGGTGTTGTAAGCACTTTATTCTCCAATACTGTCAGGAAGGGAAAAATACATGAGAAATAACGATGCTACCCAGCTGTCTGCTTATATTGCATATCCTATGTTCATTACTTTTCTCTGAAAATGGTATCAACAGGATAGTGTAGGGCTGCAACTATATTTTCATAGTCAATTAATTAGATTTTTCGATTAATTGCTTAGTCTTTAAAATGTCAAACACATTCTTAAAAATTCTCATCACAATTTCCCAGGGCTGAAAGTGTTGTCTTCAGGTTGCTTCTTTTGTCTGTCCTTTAGTTCAGAAGCTAACGACTCTTCATGTACTAACAAAATGACAAAGAAAAGCAACAAATCCTCAAAACTGAAGAAGCTAGAGCAGGAAAATGTTGGACATTTTTGTGTGGACAGATGACTGAAATGGTTAGATTATCAAAATAGTCTGGGATTAATTTATTTCTCATTTCTTGATCACCCAGTTGATAGACCAATTATTGCAGCTCTATTAAAGTGTATAAATATTTTGACAAATACTCCAACATGAATATAAAGTTGGAGCCATGACAAATCTGCCGGTGCACAGATCTGAAACCATACCAAGTGGCTTGACTTTAATAAAAATAGTAACCATGTTAACGTCTGTTGTGCAGGAACGTGCCATACAGGATGCGCGTACGCCTGTCAAGGAAGCGTAATGAGGACGAGGACTCTCCCAACAAACTGTACACCCTGGTCACATACGTTCCTGTCACCACATGCAAAGGTAAATATGGTACTCACTCACGTTGCCATTCACCAACTGAAGCAATAAACATTTCACTAATGGTTTCCCTCTTCTTCCTACAGGTCTGCAGACAGTCAATGTTGATGAAAACTAAATTTGTTCCCTCTGCGAGTGGAATAAATGAAATAAAATGAACTTTTGTCTTCTGTCTTTATTTCTGCTTCTGCATATCATTTACTTATGTTGACTTTAGATTCATGTTTATAATGATTGCAGGGGATTGTATATCAAACACAGCTCCAGTGCCCAAATTAATTAATGCACCAAGTATTGATGTTTAGAGCAATCAGTCTGATGAGTTCTAAATGTAATTGCATTCCTTGCAAACAGATAGTGTTTGAGACTGTAATTTTACTGCTGCCACCATTTCACGGTGAGTGTTTGAGGAATGCAGGCAGAGCTTGTGTATGTCCACCTATCTGTATGGCAAAGAAATATCTTCTTGGGATGTTCTCTGACAGTGATGATGCTGTCATGGTACCTAATTGTCTGTGTCCCATCCCTGATACAGTAGGGGGTGCTATTTGAATTTTTTATGTTTTATACACAAATGGGGTGGCAGCTCATTGAAGTCTTCCAGTCATGTGGAAAATTATGAAATGTAGTCATATATTGTACTTATTTGCACTGCAACAATCATGAGTTGCATTTGACCTATTGTATTTGGATATGCTGTCATTATTACAAAATGAAAGGGTTGCATGTGATTGTCAAGCACGTTGTTTTAATGGAAAGAAAAGTGGAGTTGCAATTGCCTAAATGGTGTGGCCCACAAACGGCTATCTGACATTTACATGATTATCACTGAAACCTGTGTGGGATTGACTAAGTAAAATTAAAATATGGCCATTTCCATATTGGAATCACTATTTCTGCAGTCTTAAGTATCCTGGCTGAATGGATCAGCTCTATAATCTGTTTGGTATGATCAGATGGTATCATTTATTTACTGCTTTGAATTAAAACCTCTGGATAAGCCTAATACAAATTTTGTCATGGTGTCTGTCCCTTTAAACGTCCGTTGCTGCAGTGCAGTCAGTAGGGGGCGCTGCTTATTTATTAGCAGTCGGATGTTGTGTTGTGAGGGAACAGGGAGGCAGCAGCAGCAGGATAGACGCGATGGCATCGTCCAACATTTCTTCCAGAGTTTGTCCAGCTGTAAATTAGCTGTAACTAAAGAAGAAGGTAAGTCTCGGAGTTGCCCTGGCGCTGTGTCGGTTTCCAAGTTTTGAACTGACTAACGAGAAAAAATAACGTTAGCACTGTTGAAGTTGTCTTCTTCATGACTACTTACTGTAGTGGAGACAGGTGTGGCTAGCTGGCTGGCTAACTAACTGACCAGCTAGCTAGCTAGCTTAAATTCAGTTATTTGGATACGTTAATGCTACTCGTTGGTAGCTAACTATACAACATACACTCAGTAGCTAATCAATGACACCTCTCCAGCGAACTCATAACGCTATATTAACTTAATACGCTGATAATGCTAGCTTGGTTAGGTGTTATAGTAGTTTAGCTAGTTGATATTGGGCTTTTGTAGACGGCAGTTAATATTAGATAGTGTTGTCAGCAAATATTTAGGCTAACAGCTAGCTCGTCCAATACAGTCTCCAGTCAGCTGTCTGTGTGTCCAGGTGGGAGCGCCGCACAGTGTTTCCATGGCCGTCGGCTGATGGGCGAAGCGATGCGGCACCACTGGCTGCTCCTCGGGGCTTGCGGCTGGGTGCTGCTCATCCTGATGTTCGTCAGCAAGTTCATCAGCTTCAGAGCCGTGGATGGTGAGCTGTCAGTTCGGCATGTTGATCACAAAAGACGGGACGGTCGCAGGGGTTCGTGTGATCAGCCCAGTCTTATGTGTGTTTTCAGACTATGGCGAGAGGGCTGGTGGTCAGAGTTGGACAGTGCCAGGAACGAAGGTGGTTAAACCCATTTCGGTTGCCAACCGAGAAAAAACAGCCCCAAAGCCATCTGATCAGGTGACCAATGCAGCTTGTTGCCAGATGTCCTCCACCCCGGACTCAATATGAAACGATCACCTTTTTTTCTATACAGTCAGATAAAAACCTAAGCTACCAGTCACACTAGTGTTGTGTTTGTGTGTGTGTGTGTGTGTGTGTGTGTGTTTCAGCCCTCGGCCATACCAACCATGTCGGACTGGCAGTCTGTTTCTGAGAGGCGAATCGACTTGCTCTCGACTGTGTGCAAGAACAGCAGCCTCAGGAATTTGACTCACGTTTCCATCAGCAAGTTCGTCCTGGACCGCATCTTTGTCTGCGAGAAACACAAGATCTTGTTCTGCCAGACACCTAAAGTGGGAAACACCCAGTGGAAGAAGGTCCTCATTGTGCTCAATGGTAAATATGGGACTCTGCACATGTTGACCCGACTGCCACTTAGTTTCCCTTTGTAAATGCCACTTATTTCCCTCTGTACTGCTGTGTTACCTTCAAATTTCTCCCAAGGGGGATCAATAAATGAACACCTCAATCTTAATCTAATAACAAGGAGTATCTGATAAATACCATTTGCGATTTAGCCATCAGTGTTCTAAATAACTAGTTGCACCTTTTTGTGAAACACGAGGCTGTAGTGTTGACTCATCTTCTTTTTGTTTAATTAGAAAACTCGGTTGATGACTTGTGTTGTTCACATCCTGCAGGAGCGTTCCCCACAGTGGAGGAGATCCCAGAAAACCTTGTTCACGATCACGAGAAGAACGGCCTGCCCCGTCTCTCTTCGCTCACGCCGCAGGAAATCACTCACAGGTTGGTGTGGAGCTGCTGTGATAAATGTACACTGTTGGCTGGATGACAGTTGCTGATGAAGCAACAACCTTTGGCTAACTGTATTATCCATTGCGAGGCAGGGCTGCAAATAAGGATTGTTTTTCTTTTTTTTCTTTTTTTGAATAGGCCTAATTCCACACGTATACACATACAGTATACAGTATTACATATACAGGTATTATTGAAAAAAACCCCAGTTTCTGAAATAATCTCTGTCCGTACCAACACTGAAAAATGCCTTTCACATAGCCACTGGTGTACCGGTGTAAACAACAGGCAGATTTTCTACCTTCTGCTACTGGTTGCATAGTTACAGAAACTTTTGTAAGTGGCGTGTGTTACCTTCTTTTTTTAGTTTCTATTTTACAGATATCAGGGCTGGTACTAATGCGCTTTATCCTGAAAACAGGACAAAATAATGAGGCAGTGACATGTGACTGCTCTTCACAGAATCCACCTGGATAATAATATTATTTTTATAAAAACATCGTCAGCTGCTATTTTTTTCTCCTTTCCATCAATGTGTTTTAATGTGTTTCTGTGTTCCTCTAAATTTGACTATTTAAAATCCATTCTGTCAATGTACAGATATAATACTCCACAATATAATTACACATAGTCTGAGTTTACTGACGCTACATACACTGCTAAGGCCCAGTTAGAAAGTTTCAAAAAACTCTGTTTTTGTCCGTCCTGATGATGAACCATGAAGTTTCTAAATATTTCACCCAGGAAGGAGTTTTCCAAAAGCTTTTCAGTGAACTTGAACGCTGCTGAGGTGTGGTCGAAGGCCAAAATGCAGAAAATATGCTTTGTTTAAAAAAAAAAAAATGTTTACCCGTGTGGCAAGTTAAGTTAAACTGCCAATTATTTTCACAATTCATTGTTTGGTTTATAAAATGTCAAAAAAATGTTAGTCTCATTTTCCCAGAGCCCAAACTGATGTTTTCAAATTGCTTATGTCCAATCAACAGTCCAAAACCCAAATAATAAAAAATGTAGTAAGCCTTCATCTTTTGCTTGAAAATCTGACTGAAACGATGAATCGATAGTCAAAACAGCTGGCAACTAATTTTCTTTCAACTGACTGATGGACCCAACATTTGTGTCCCAACAGATTGAGCACTTACTTCAAGTTCTTCATCGTGAGAGATCCCTTTGAGCGCCTGATTTCTGCATTCAAGGACAAGTTTGTGAAGAACCCTCGCTTTGAGCCTTGGTACAAGCATGACATCGCTCCAGCCATCATCCGTAAGTATCGCAAGAGCCACCGTGACAGCGACCATTCGGCCTCGGGCCTGCACTTCGAAGACTTTGTCCGGTACTTGGGCGACGTGGAAGGGCGCCGCCGCATGGACCGGCAATTCGGTGAGCACATCATTCACTGGGTGACGTATGCGGACCTGTGCGCACCGTGCGAGATACACTACAGCGCAGTGGGCCACCACGAGACACTGGAGCAGGACGCCCCGTACATCCTCAAAGCAGCGGGCATCGATCAGCTGGTGACGTACCCCGCCATTCCTCCAGGCATCACCCGCTACAACAGGACAAAGGTGGAGCACTACTTCTCAGGCATCAGCAAGCGGGACGTCAGGCGCCTCTACGCACGTTACCAGGGCGATTTCCAGCTGTTTGGTTACCCGAGCCCAGACTTTCTACTGAACTAAAATGATTAACACTGACTAAAACCTGACCTGTTTTCATATAAAATCCTCTCAACATCTTTGACTTGCTGAGACGGAGGTGTATCGTAGCTGACTGACATGCCTAAGAGGCTGGTATGCAGTACATTGCTCACTGTTACATATTTGTAGTGACTGAAAAGCGCTGCCTATTAACACTATTTATGAAAGAGAAGCTGTAAGCGTGCTGTTACAAACCTATAGGGTCACCATATGCCGAAGGGAGACGGAAAGTGTTGCTGCAAAAGATGGCATGTCAGTGCTGGCCATACAGTCGCATAACGAGATTCAGCAGAGTTTACCAGTTTGTGTGGGGAAAAAGGTCAATATAAAGATCGAATACAGGTATAGTCATCTTTATATTTAATGTTTCTGACTAAATTATCCTCATATGTCTGGGGTATACTCTGTAATACCAGGGATACAGGCCCGTTAACCTGTAATGTAGCTATTCTACTACACTGTATGGATAATCAGTTTAATGATTCATCATGTCGAGGAAAGCTGCGGACAGCGCTACACGTTTAGACATGTCGTCGTGTCTTTCCCATACTCCTTCCTGTCATACTCGACCTAGGCGAGGACCATCTGTATCAGGAATGCTCCCATTTTTGGACAAGGAGATTGAAGAAGAAGAAGAAAAAGAAGAAAAAAGAAGAAGATAGGAACTGATTGGAAAATGATAGTTTTCATTGAAGTTTTTACGAGCTACAAATCTGTGTTATCTTTTTACAATTTTTGCCATTTTGGCTTCATGCAAGGCGTATTAATGTCTCGTAAGACAGTAAATTACTTTTTCAAAAGGCATCAAAAATGAAAACAAAGAACAGCCTCGGTGATGCCCTGATCTGTATTGTAGCCATTGTTCTGGTTGCTCTATCTTTACTTAAACTGACAAAAGAGATCAAATGCTTGTGAATGCATTTATTTAGCTGATAACTGCTCTGGGACAATGAAGGAAACCGGCGCTGTATTTTGAAGGGTCATTTTTCTATCAGAAATGTACTGTGTAAATGTTCTTAACATGACTTGCGACTCAACATTTGTATTACATGTTGCTATTTATAATATTAACCTGCTGACGGGCTGTGCAAACAGTGTCTCAGTTGTAAGACGGTACTGCCTCCATGCACCCACCTGGTGACCTTTTGGACGGGTGGTCATAATACAAGAGCTAGTTAGTAATAAAGTTCCATGTGAAAAAAAAAAAGTGCTCTTAATTTGCTGCTTTTTGTTAGCAGTGAGAATACAGGATTCATAAAGGCTTCATTCTTTATTTCCTTGTAGAAAAGTGTTGGTATATATGTGTGAATTTGCATTAGAGCTCGATCGATGAGTTGTCGATTAGGGCTGGGCATTTATATATTTATATTTTAAATTATTACAATATGTATTTTGCTGGTTTGCAATCAGGCAAAATGACAAAAATGCAAAGTGAATTGTGGATTTAGAGAGTTGTGACACCCCACAGCTGAAAGAAGGGCTGTGCAATATGGCCTTAAAATTCATTTTGGAATATTTCTAGACTGTGTCGCAATACATAATATATTTATCAACATCGATATTGCAGAAATACGAGAAACAGTGTAATGAAAATGACATAATGTTGATGTCGCCCAGCCCTGTTGTCAACTATTTAATGATTCACCTACCATCCAGCTATTAGCGATGATGCTGTATATCTCAATAAATTGGTTACAGTGATTTTTAAAAAACATTTTCATTAGGGAAAACAAGTCAATATTCTCTGATTCCAGCTTTTTAAATGTGAATCTTTTCTGGTTTCTTTCTTCCTCTGACACTCAACTAAATATCTTTGCTTCATGTACAAAACAAGGCATTTGAAGGCATCATCTTAGGGTCTGTGAAGCAGACACTTTGCACCATTCCCTGACATTTCATACGCCAAACAGCTAATAGGTTAAGAAAACAGGCAGCAGATGAATAGACAATAAAACAGTCGCTGGTTGCAACCCAAAAAAAATGCATGTGAGCGCTGAAAAGGAGCAGTAAAGCTACTGTTTGTCCCATCCTGTTGCGATCAGTTTAAATCTGTGCTGTGCGTGTTGCTGCAACACTATCGAGTATCCACAAGGTGGCAGTAAAACATGCAAAATACCACTGCTTAGTAATGAGGCCACAATCAGTGTGGAACTAGTGGATAAATGTCATCACGATTGACACTTGCACCATATAAATAAGGGCAAAATAATGACTTCACAGCCACATGTCGGCAACAAACATCTCAAGGCGATGCGGGGTGGAACAGGGATGACATTACCGGGGTCATCTGTGTAAGCTTTGCATTACGGCGGGTGGATTTAAGTTGATTTACGGAGCTTAAGTGTTAGTTAAGTGTCTCGAGTATTATACTTAGTGCCCCGAGTGAAGCTTTGTGCTTGTATGCTCGTGTGTGTGTGTGTGTGTGTGTGTGTGTGTGTGTTTTAATATGGTTACCTCTCTGGCCCTGTCTGACTGGTTCGTCCCGTCCTGTCGTTTGAATGTTGGGCAGAAGTTTGTTTAAGCAAAAGATTAGCTCTTTCTGTTTGAGAGTGGTGATAAATAACTGGAGCGCTGCGGCTGAACATTTGCCCCCGAGGGCTGTAAGATGCTGAGGGAGTGCCACTGGGTTTCAAACAGCCCTCTGTTTATGTGACCACTCCAGAATACAGAGGATTACCACCATATACTATTTACCTATACCTAAAAATGTAGTCATTATCAAGTCATCCCTATGCTGGTGTAAAGCCAGGTGAAGTTTCATGGTCCACAAAACATTTCTGGAGCTTCACAGCAAATATGAAATGGTTCAGTACAGCTCATCCAAGTCTCTGGGAACCTACGATCGCACATTTATTAAAAAGGGCATTATTTTACACTCCTTTTTTTAAGCAATTACCTTATTGTTGCTGCTAAACTAAGCCCCAAGATACCAAACTGATTTGAAAACACATTATTTTCACCGATGCACGGTCAAGCTCTCAGACGGGGGTACGTACTTGGCAGCTTGGCAATAACAATACGATTTAGGCTTAAAAATATAAAAGCAATTTGTGATCTAGTGACTTGTAATATACTGGTCGAGCTGTATGGACCCATTTTTCTTTTTTTTTGTTTGTTTGTTTTTTAAATCCCCATCTACTTCAGTGGCTGCAACACTGTCTGGCTGTGAGGATCCAAAAAGATTTTGTGGACCCAAAACTTCCCGTTACTTTACATCGGGATGGAGGTGAAAAGATGATGACTGACTTCAGCATCCTATACATTGATTTGCCTGGTGGGAGGCTGAGACTAAAGACTGTCTGCTCAGATTAACCTCCAACCAATTTAATATTATGAAGGATGTAAATATCACAAATCTGCATAGAGAATGATGCAAAACACTCCAGGAAAACACTCCAAAAAACATGTTTGGATCTTTTGTTTTTTTAACACTATTTGAAGAGGTTTCACAGTGAAAGCTCTCACATTATAACCCTGATAATAAAG
>CAEMYA010000158.1:6319297-6364017 GCA_903131615.1 Diplodus sargus
GAACCAGGATTGGTCAGTCAGCATCAATAGATGAAGTACAGCAAAATCAACTATCTTTTTGCTAATTTGGCTACTGTTTAGTTTTAGCATGCCCACTAAGCAAAGAATTTTGGCAGGGATTCCTGAAATGTGGCAGATATTTTACACTTGGATGATAAACTTTCAAATTAAAGTTGACATTAACAGTAAATCAGATATTTCACTTGGTAAGACATCAAGTAGTTGCTTGGTCTAATAAATGTGAGAAAAGGGTGAAAAATTGAGTGAGTTTGGGCTTTTCTAGAAAAACAAAAATAAAAAATTGATATGTGAACATCTGCCAGCCATTAACAGATAAATCAAAATGACCAGCCACTGAATAGTAAATCATTGTTTTGTGTCGACCAATTTCATAATGTAATAGCATTTGGCTGGCGGCTTTTGCTGATTTCCCACTCAGATAGGGGTGTACTGTAGCTAAACAAAAGCATCATTGTCTTGTGGAATATGTCACAAATAATCATTTTATCTCAGTCATGTTGTTTACATAGTCGCTGGAGACCAAAATCGTAACTTGAAATGGATCTCTCAAGCCTTACTCTATTTGCGTATATATTTCAACAGACTTGAGGTTTCTGTGTTTTTGTTGTAAATGAAGAGGAAGCATCAGACCGTGTGGGAGCAGCCGTGCTGAACTGAAACATTTCTCGCCTTCTTCACGTTTTTTTTTTTTTTTTCTTCTTTTTTTTTTATCAAACGCAGTGGGCTGGAACTATGTGTGAATTGCACATCACTGGTTTTGTTTCTACATTAAATTAAATGCAAGATTTTGGTAAAGCCATAGTATTGAAAATACTTAATCTGCAACGATTGAATTAATACTGTAATTACTCTCCAAATCAAACCCTATGAAGATTGTACCTTATAAAAAGAAAATAGCAATTGTAATAATTGCTAGCTGAATTATTTAATCTGTAGGAATATAGACTTTTGACTACTTTTCTAGTCGAATTAAGCGTTAAGAACATATTATCTAATGACATGGTCCATTGGATTAGGTGACATTGCTGGACCTTGAGTACTTGCCTTCTTTCCTAATGAATGACCCGTGTGTAGTGCCCATTGGTAAAGGTCCTGGGAGCCTAGTTGCTGATTGGCTATGTAGCTTTTAGGTCAGAATCAGGGGGTGTTGAATGTGTCACCCAAGCTGCAGCAGGGGCCAGGGTCCCATATTGTCCCACAGTCGCTCTCTGTTTCTATTATCCACACACTGTGTTAGCACGCCGGCGAGCAACTGCATTCGTTTTGTGCTCTTTCTAAATAGCTGAAAGGCATGTGTGAAACATTTCAAGCTCAAGTTAAAGCGGTAAATATCACACGCAAGCACACACTCTTCCACTCTGCAGCCTCCCCGGCCAACACACTGTGCATCTCTTTTGTCCCTCACAGTGACCCTCTCCCTAATGGGTGTCACAAGACCCACAACGTCCCCTGACTGGCCGTGCTGCCTGAACAAAACTCTCTGTGTGTGTCGGTCCGTGTGTGTTTGTGTGTGCGTTCACGCCGCTGTCTGTGTGTGTAGCTCATTGAGCCACCTCATTACCCGAGCGGCGTTGAGATGAGACACAAAGGCGCTGGCAGGCGAGACAGCCTCTTGCCTGTCTTTCTTCAGTGCGTCTACTTGACAGCTCTTCCCTCCTAAAGATCACTTTTCCTTAAGAAATGTCTTGTTTTAATGTGCTAATACGCAGGGACCAGTAGATCCCCTCATGTAATGGGGAAACACCTCAGTCCAAATCAAGGGACAGGGGTTTTTTCTTCTCTTTAAGGGCGCAGACACACCTAACTGACATCAAAGAACCTGTGGCGACGAAGGCTGTCTTTTGCATCACCTATTGTCCCCAGTGTCCTGGCCAAAAAGCTGCACTTAAGATCGCTGCAAAGTCTACAGCTGACGCCAAATGGCTTGTATGTTCTGTGTCTGCGTTAGAGGTGGTAACTCTTCATACCACCACATGGCGTTTAGCGTGTATTCGTCATTTGCATAAGGGAAACTTTTGCTTTCACTAATGTAGCCATTTCTAACCAAGAATATGTCTGATAAAAAAAGTTGCAAATGCCGTTTGCGCAGAGACAGAGTGGAAAAGTATCTGCTAAATGGGTGAAGTCATACTACAGCCACAAGCCGCATTTTTTTCCCTTTCTTTTACTTTTTTCTGTTTCTCTACTCATGCACTGATTAAGTGTGAAATCAGTGATTTCTCTCAACCACTGACTTGGTCGCCGATTCTACTTGCTCAGTATGCTGAAAAGCCACCGAAAAGGGCCAACTAGTTCCAGTGATGTCAACTTTGTGTCTCTGCAGCCCAGATCAGAGACTCACAAGAAAAATTGTATGCCACTGTATTAAGTTGTTTTTTTGGTTTTTTTTTACATTTTTCCAATCAAATAACCATATATTAACAATATGTGGTCAATGAGTGCCAACAGATGCATAATAAATCAATAAAATTACCAACTTATTGCACTGACTCAATAAGATCAAGACCTGTTGTCCAGCTTATGTTAATAAAATATGTCCATTTGTGTTAACGTCACATGTAACTGTTAGCCAGTCCTATCTTATAATGACATTGGCTAATCTTGCATTAGCCAAAGCTGAACAGCATATGAATATGGCTTTGTATTTCTTTGATGGTTATATGGCATCTAACGTTGGCAATTGTTAGTTTGAGGATAAATATTTTCTTTTAAATAGATTTTTTTTTTTACACATTTCAAAACTAACATTAAAATCAATGACATTATGTCAGTGAATTTATATTCTGTAAAATGTTCAGTAATGTTAATATTGTTATGAACATAACAAAACTTAATATTGATTAGCCTATTCTTTTGCTCAGGACAACTTTTAAAAAATTAAAATGTTTTTTATGCAAACATAAAATAACATTTTATGTTGTTGAAATGTTTGAATTCCTGTGTAGGAAAGACTCCCCCATACATCTCTGATCGCTTACAGCAGCCAGCTACTGCACTGTGATCAATAGGCATACAGTCACAGCAGCTGGCCTCCTGTTTGAGACTCTTATTCAGCTTTCTGCATGCATTGTCACTGCGTTGTCGTCCTTCCCGCTTCCCAGCTTGTCCTCTCGTCTCTCCGTTCACTCTCTGTCTCTTATTCTCCGTCCAGTCTCATCTCCGTTGCTGTCTTTGTCTTTGCCACTTCCATCCTTACTTCTCTGGGGAGTGCCGGAGCAAAGGCGACGGTGCTGGGGTTGTATGTGTGTGCGTGTGTGAGAACTGGGTCAGTGTGCTGGTATGCAGCAGCAGTATAAAGTGGTTCAGCCCGGAGAGGCATGGGGCAAGGCACAGCCCTGGATGTCATGTGCTGCTGTTTACTTCTGATTGATCATTTCTTTCTGATGTGTATAGTGAGAGGTGTAGGTTCATAATGGCTGTATCTGCTTCCCAAGGTAGATGGAGGTCGTGACTAGCTGTTTATTACCTTCTGTCCACCCACCCACTCATTCTCCCAGATCAAATGTCACCTCAGATCTTTGCTTGACCCTGTGCCAGTCATCCAGCCCTCATTACAACAGCTTCACTGGTAGCTAACAACCCATAACACACACACACACACACACTCACCAGTGACCTTTCAAAGAACCAAACCATGGCAGCCAGCAGTTCTGTCCCTCCCACACTGTGTGAACTAATAACATGACACAGAGTTTGTTTTGCACCTACATGACTAGCTCGAAACCGTGTCGCTCAGTTTAAGCACTGTGTTGTCCAATCATTAGGGGCGTGAGCCCAGAGTCTTGTTGTATAACAAAAAGGTTGACCTGGTTAGATAGCCAACAGAATTTTTAAATGGTTGCTGTGTGTAATTGATCTTACAGTAATGTGCAAGATGCAAGGAGGGAAAGGTTCTTTGTGTTCTGATCAATGTCAATGCAGATACCAGCTATGTGGAAAACTGTATGGGAAACATGTGCAGGAATAGTTTATGTATTTACTGCATTGTGGTGTCAGTTTCAAAGAAGTTGATCTGAATTGAAATGAAACAACGTATAAAAAAAGTTTATGCAGTCCTGTCCTACAAAATGGCCATAAACTGGCCAAAGGCCGAACTACCAGAACAATGTTTAAACGCAGGATACAGCTATGGCTCATTAAAATTGATGATCATTTCAGAAGAGGAAACAATACGATATATTGATGTATCAAGATTTTGGCCCTTCTCTTGTTAGAAGAACACTGTGGACATGAGCAGCGTTTCCGCTGCAAGAACTTTCCTCAGGGATTAGGAAACTTTGGATGAACGTTTCCATAGCAGGGACCAGGCTCTGTATTAGGTTACCGGACATTATTCACCTCCAAAAAAGTCCCCGCTTGCTGGTTAATGATTTCCAAAAGCACAGCGTCTTTGGAATGGGGTTTGTATTGCAAAGCACTTCTAATAAATTGAGCACTCAGAAAATTTAATTTCAGCCACAGATTTTTAAAAATCTACAACTGCAAACCAGTTGTTTTTTTGTTCATAGTGCTTCAACGCATCACCATGGTTTTGCTAAAGAAAGCATCCGATAAATGGACCATCAACAACTGCCAGGCTTTTGTTGTTGTTGTAAAGTTGCGCGGAATAATTGCAAGTAAAAACAGCTGTTGCTTTTCGTAACCTTAGTGGGCTAATTTGATTTATCTTCACGGGTCTTTACACCACGATAGGGATGTTAATTATTAATCATTACTTTTTGTACTTTCATTTAAAATTCAAGTAATTTTGTGTTTTTTTTTTAATCTCTTCATGTAACCAACTGATTTTACACCAAACATATATCATGTCAGTGGTTAAAACCGTTTGCTGAAGGAAAAATGTCCGACATATTTCATTATGATGATCCACTACCGATTTAAGAAGTTTATTAAAATGTACATCGCTACACCTCAATGGAAACGCAGACAACAACGGAAGAAACCTTTTTAGTTCCTTGAAAAGTAAAAGTAAAACATGGCTATTATGAAAGCACCTACAGTGTTTTATGAGGCACAGTTTCTGGTTTATACATGCTCTTGAAATAATGTGCATTAGATGGGGATGTTGAAATTCTACGAATCCCTTATGTCAGCACTTAGTTTAATAGAGCAGCCTTTTAGAGCCTCACATTGAGTTTCTAGTGTTGAGTGAGATTTCTACTCACAGCATTGTTAATTGAGCTCTCATAGAATAGTGCATTTAGTTTTAGGGTAGATTTTAACTTAATGTCCCTGACTCTAAAGGCAAGAAGTCAGTCAGTGGTTTAGTGCTGAGCTGGAGAGGGGCCAGCAGCACATCTGGCCATGGTTAAGAGGAGCTATGATGGGAGGAGTGGAGATGGAGGCCAGGGAGGGCTGAGTGATAGCTCAGTGCCTCAGATAACCCCTCCACAGCCACGCCTAGCAGTAACTGGCTTCTTCGAGGGGGCCCTTCAGGGCCACACTGCAATGCCCCTCCTGTGATCAACCCAAGCCTGTTTAAAGGGTTAGATTATTGGTTCACGCATCGGTACACATTTGCTTTTCCTCCTCCAAAAAATCTAAGAATTTACTGCTCTCTTTAATATTATCGTATCTGAAATGTTTTGTTTTTGTTCCAATGAGATTACATGAGGGAAGTTAGCACAGACCATATATCACTTTCCATTTGAGAGGTTTCTGAATCTGAATAAACCAGGGTCTTTATTTACAATAATGATGTCTCTTCAACGAGATGTTTCTATTCTTTCCTTAAGTCAGTCATTGGATGCCGCAAATCTTCCTGTATGAGCTGTTAGGCTTGATGATTAAATGTCCTTATGTTTGAGAAGGGCATAATATATGGCTAAGACGGCTGCATGTGGTCACCAATATCTGTAATAAGTTAATAATAGTGTAGTCACTGTAGAAACCAGCCCCTCCCTACTAAAGCCAAGGAGTGCCGGATCCATGTTGAAACTCAGGTCAGGAGCATGTTTTCAGTGCCTGGTGGAACTGTTGAATTGTGAATTGAAAAAAGAAAAAATTGAATGACATATTTTGGCTATGGATTTTTTTTTCCATTTCAATATTGATATTGGGTTCAAAAATCCAGTGTTGATGTTGCTATCGCCAAGTTTATTTTTCAACTATAAAACATCATCTCTCTGTTTTGTCTTTTTTAAACTACTGTGTTTTTGAACTCTTAGATATAAATATTACTATATTGAATAAGGTTGCACAACTGTACAAAGTGTAATCAAAAGGGAAACACGGCTAACTTCAATATCAATATCACAAGAAGCTGCAATTTAGTATGGATAAAATGTGTTACAAAACATTATGAGGAAGTAGTGTAGTACTGCAGAAATGTCTTGCTATACAAATCTTGTTCTTCAGATGTAAGAAAAGATGTGTGTTTGGTAAAGACCCCAACAAATGTCACATCATCATGATTTATTGTTTTTTTCAGTGAAAATGAAATTTGTGATGCTGATATTGACCATTCCCTCACAATCACAATATGAGTTTTTGACCGTATCATACAGCCCCACTATTGACCATAAAAATGTACTGTCAACCATGCTGTAGTACATTGAAAACAAATCTTTTGTTAAAGGATACATAACAGATGAGTTTGTCAAGACTAAAGGTACAGAAAAGCTACATTTGCAGCCACAGCTATTAATTATCCCCGCCATGCTAAAATGACATCACCTGGTTTAAGCCTCTCTGTTGTGAGGAGTATCTGCATATCTTTGTCATATGTGACAATAAAGGTCTCAGTCTGTCATGATTCGATAAAAGAAACTATTTAGAGATGACGTGATTGGTATTCTTCTCCATTTTCTGACATTTTGTAGAACACATTAATTGAAAAAAAATGTCCTGCAAATTAATGGATAGTAACAGTAATTATTAGTCATAGGCCTATTCTGCAGTCACAACATTGATGTTTTTTGAAAACCTTTTTATAATATTGAATTTACAGTTGCATTGAGAATACTTGCAGTTGGTGTACACTAGGATATTGTTTGCCAGTCCTTCCGAGAAAAGCCTGCTTAATAGTAGATTTATCGGATCTATTGACTTGGCGGCACAGTTTTACCAAATACAACTTTCCAAAAACTTGTCTGTTTGATTTAAACATATTGCCATCATTTGTAATTACTTGTACGGTATATTGTCAACTCCAAATCAGCAGCCCAGTGTTTTCCTCATTTCAGTGACAATGGATGGATATGGGGGGATAAAGCATGACAAGAAACTTGTGTATAATCCAGGCTCTCATTTCATTACTCATGTCCTAATGTTGTGTAACCCGGCCGTTTTGTGGTGTCAAAATGCAATAACCTTGTGGTCTAGATAACCCTATCTCCACCCAGAAGCTGAGAGATGTTTGGGTTTATGCGACCATAAATTCAGGCTCAAAGAAAAGACGTTGCAAAAACCGTTTGGCACATTCATATCCTCACCTCCTGGTATCTATTCCAAACCCTGGGTCTATAAATCATCAGTACATTTAATGTAGACAGGCATTTTATAGCTGTCAAAGGTTTTACATTTGTCCAGGCACTGTCAACTGTAGAATTGGAAGAATTAACAGCTTTTGTTTATTAACAGCCAAAACGAGAGAGTAATGGCACCGTTGATAAATAAGCTGTATCCCTCAAATACCTGGATGGCCTCCATGTGAATATGTCCTTGGATCAACGCAAGCTTTGTTTGAAAAAAGGATTAATTTAAGAATTAGATTTAAAACTAATAGCAGAGGGATGCTAGAGATCAGAGAAGTAGTGTCTGAATTCCTAGGTTCCTGATCTCTCTCCTTTTGGCCTACTTTTATGATTCATTTAACCTCTGAAGGTGCGCCGTTTACACCTGGTGCTGAGTGTGTGCCAGAGGGTATTAATCAACATTGATTCCTGTCATAGAAAAAAGAGAGACTGGTGGCAATTACTCAGTGGTGTTGAGTCCAAATTTGTGATTTATAGCTACAAATAAGATGGTAATTTAACATATTAATAATTTCTGCAATTTGAAATCTTTTTATCCTTTCACTCCTCATTTTGGCATAGTAATACAAAAATCAGTGCACATGGTTGATTGATTGTTGATAGGTTTACTGAGAGGTTATTTGTTTGCTTAGTTGATTAGTATTACTACCAGTATAATCAAAATGATCAGATAATTGTTTGGCCTGAAACAGATGAAATATGTAAATTTTCTCAACCCTAACTTTTAATGTGGCAGCAAGTTTGGCAACCAGGCATCAGCTTTTGGTTGCTGAAACTGAAAATACTGTTGCCGTTTTTAGTAGGTAGGTTACTATGCAGCTTTATATCAGCATTAAAATAAGAATGTTGACAAAAGGGAATGTTTAAAAGCTTTTTTTTGCAGTTGATTTGGTACTGAATTTAAACCTAAATGTTGACAGCAATTGTAACACGGGTATTAGATAAAACTAATGCAACTCTGTCAGATGTTATATTGTCTTGGTTTAAACAATTAATCAATCACCAAAAATGTTTTTCCTGTCATTCAACTAATCGATTAAGTTGCCTAATTGTTTATGGTAAATAACCGTTACTGGAAAATTACAATAACATTCAGTCAAAAATTGTGGCATTACAGTAGTATTGATAAATACGATTTGAAGAGATCTCATCGCATGACTGTTTTCATCTTCAGAGCCATTGATCAAATGATCAGATCAGTTGGTCCAAGTCTCAAGCAGGTCCCAAGTAATTTTTTCTTGAGCAAGTCAAGTCATAGGTTGGTTAAGTAAGTCAAATTGAGTCCATCAATGAGGACCCATTCCCTCATTTTTCCACAACAAAGATATTTGGTTCAATAGAGGAGGAAATACATCAGAAACTTGGCAAATCTTGCCAAATCTCTATTGAGCTCGAATTAATCAATCAAATCAGTTGGCAGTAGATTTCAAAGTTGGCACCTAATTGTCAATTGTTGCAGCTCTAGTTTAATTAATAAATCCTGTCACTAAATTTATTCAACTGACAAACAGTTTAGTTGCACTTAAGGCATAGGGGTGAGGTTGACTACTGAGTTTCTCTTGTAACACCTATGACGGGTAACCCAGTAGTGCGTCCTGCATCAGCGCTAGTAGTAGCCAGGGAGCTGACGGTCATAATGTCAGTTTCAGTGTTGTTTTTGTTGTGGCGACCCATAGGATCAAAGTGGAGAGGATTAAAGGCATTGTGAAGTGTCTCTGTCATCCCCCTCTCCTGCCCAGTGAAAAGAAAAGGGGCCCCTAAGCCTGCATAGCTTTTATTGTCATAATCCATACAGTTTCAATTGACTATGGAATGCATTGGCTAAGATGATGGTGGTGGTGTTGGTGGGGGTGTTCATATGTGAGTCTGAGTCGGTATGACTGTGCATTTGCATGCCTCTTCCTTCCGCAGCCGTGCACGAGGTCTGTGCAGGGTATTGATGTACATGTCCCCTGATATAGTTGCTGCAGTGGCCAGCAGAGACACGGCAGCCTTATCACTGCAGTGTTGTCATAAAGAGTCAGAGGGGGAATACCCGTACCCAGTGGGGCCAGCTCCCAAATATGTCCCATGTTTTATGTCTCAGTGCAGGGGATGGGAGGAATTGATGTAGAGGAGAGGCCTCTATTTCGGTCCTTTGTTTATCTAAGGAGTGGCAGTATGGTGTTAGAAGGCCAGAGGAGTCTGGGAATGTTGGGACTGTATAGCTTGGGAATAATCAACTCATCTGTGGTATGTAACTTATATAATAGGTTTACTTAAACTATGGGATATAGATTGTACTTTTTGATGATAGAAACAATTGATTTCAGTTAATCAATTGATGTGAATTATATACTTCATTTTCTTTTATGAGCAAAATTAGTTAATGCAGTCATGGCAGCACCTAAAAATGAAGTTCTATGTCAGTTAATTTGTCAGTTATTTTCCTTTTTTTATTTTATTGATTTGTTTCCAAAATGTCAATGAATTGTAAAAAAAATAAAATAAATAAAAATCATCAAATATAAATAAATGACATTTTCATGTAGATTGTGTTATCCGGCCAACAGTCATGAATCCTAAGATATTTAGTGTACAATGACATAAAGCAGAAAGAAGTAGCTTTATCTTCACATATTTAGATGTTGAAAACACCAAAGTTTGGGCAGGTTTGGGGCGTGTTTCTGCCTTGATTGGGCAATTTGATTGCTTTATATACTTCAGTATACCCTGAAACCAGTATAAGCTGCAACCCTATTTTGGACATTTGGTCAGTTAGAACAAAAACATTTGAAGACGCATGGCTCTGGGAAATTTGTTTGATTAATGAAGAAAAAAATGTGCAGATTAATTGTGATTCTGTGTTACATTGCGCACATTTCCCCAGTTCATTTCACAATTCATTTGACAGTTAAGATTATTCGCTCACCTCTGGTTTTGTCTTTTCACAGGGACGTCATGTCAAGACTGGACAGCTGGCTGCCATTAAAGTCATGGATGTCACGGAGGTAAGGATAAACTCAAAATATTATTTTAGCTTGACGTCACAAAAATGTAAGCATGGACGGCAGTCCCTGTGCAGAGGGTACAACGACAGACAAATTAGGCACACCATGATAGGCTTTATTTCAATATTAGTGCTTGATAACGTTACTTTGTCATCACTAATGACGACAACAATCAGAATGACCATCTGAGAAATGATACAATTTTACCTGTTTTCATTCACATTTTGGTTACTGGCTTCACTTATGCACTGATATTTAATTTACACTTCATTCAAATGTATTATTACAGGTTGGGGAAATTCACTTTTTTTTTTTTTGGTACGGTGTGTTTTTCTATCCACAGAACATTAACATCAAGTGTTTGTTGAGTTTTTTGTTGCAGCTTAAATACATGAAGTTATGAGCTAGTTGCTAGGGTTATTGTTTGTTAGGAGCCCCCACCCAACCCCTCATTATATCATAAATTGGGTCTTTGTCTGGTCGATATTAAAATGAGTAGACATTCCATTGGATCTGACGTCTAAATGTTTTTAAGCTTACAGAGGAGAAAATGCCATGCTCTGTAATGACCCCCCTCCCCATAATAAACAGCAGAGGAAGGGTAGAGGCAACAGGATGCTTATTGAGTGAAGTGCGTCATTTAGCAGCCAGCAGGCTGCCCTCAGCTGTGGGAGGTCCTGTCTGCAGACGAGAGGACGCACACAACCACACAGTGCACATGTGCAGAAACACAAAGCAGAAGGTTTCAGAGTGGCAGTGAAGGCCAGCAGGGCCAACCACCCACACAGCGATAATAATGATGGAGGAATATGGGTGTAACTGTACACAACATGCGCCTCTCTGGTGAATTCTGGTTGCACTTATGGCCTGGAGTTCATCAACTTCCCTGGAGGAGCAAAATATTAAGTCATCAGTTAAATTTCAACCTTGCCTCACAACCCTTATAAAGACACATTTACCACGATTGAGTGCCACATTTTCCCAGCATACACTGGTACTGTGATCAACACAAACCTGAAGAGGTAAAAGAGGCTTCTGATGCAACAGCAGAAAGCCATATGCTCCAACTTGCCTGCCTGCTGCCACTCCTTACATCAAGCTACGTCACGATGAGTCACACTGACACACTTGTCTGATTCGTTATCATGTGTAACCCGCGTATAAAATGTTGCCCAACCGCTTCCTCTTCTGTGTGACAGTATGCAGCTGTAGGTGTGCCTTCTCGACATGTAGTAACCTATTATCAACAATGCTTCTGTTTCATATGAACCATGTGTCAGAAAAGATCAGGCAAAGACTGAGGCTTAACCAGTTGTTAGTTTTTTTAATTAATTCTGCAGTAGTTTCTCATTTTAAAGTGAAATAGCCCATTATTTAATATATAAGATATCAAACTAAAAACTAAAAGTCAGTAATTTTGTTGAAAAACGCGATAAATAAAAATATTTTTAGGCTCACTGATTGATTTAATAAGTGAAAATCATCTCAATCAAAGTAGAGCTTCAGAGATTTGTAGAATCTGTGTCATGGTGCACTGAAGCTGCTCTGGAGGCTCACAGTGGGCCAGCCCCCCACTGAGGCGCTTCTTGATCATTTCCTGTCATTTGTCACCTATCTGCATCTTAAAGGCTTTGCACCCACCTACAGAGTTTGCTCCAGTTAGCAGTGTATATGATTATTGGGTTTGTGCCCTTAACAGTCGCTGGGGCTAGAGCCAACTATTATAAACCAGATGTTTATTACCTGCACAACGTTGAATGATTCATTGTGTTTTCTCCACCAATAAACCGATAAAAGTCAGTAAAGTCAGTTTGACTTTGATTGAATTTGCATCAAACGGCACTATCAGGGGTTATAGTCCAAATCACTGTGACATCACGGTAACAACAGCCGTTACATTCAGATAGAAAACTGGCCTATGATTTTCATTGTGGAGGCACACTTGTTTATTTGTGTTGCCTTTTTAAGCTGTACTGCAACATTTAAAGAAATATATAGTAAAATATGGTGGTCCAACTTATCTGACGTTTTCTACTGTGCTTATGTTATGTATTGCATTGCTTTGCAACCACCTAACTGCTTGTTTCTGCTAACTTAAGCTGTTATTTTCTGTAGTCTGTGGCACAACATGTAAAGTAGGTCTACAACATCGTGTTGGTTACATTTTTGTTATTGATTAGCTATGACAGCATTGTATGTATTGTATGTATGTACAACATGTATTTAAGATGACTTGGATGTATAGACATAGATGAATTGGATGTATAGACTTTCAAAGAGCATCATTAAAAATTACCGTTTAATTAAAAATTACTATTCTATAGGATAGACTGTCAAAGCTTTTTAGTTTTAGACTCTTTTCATGAATAATAGATTGTAATATGTAACATCAGAAAATAGTGAAATATTCCAAAGACAATTTCTGTAGTTGGGTGGTACGGTACTAAAACACAGTTGACTTTGTTTCACCCTCATCATGTTACAGGTATGGATCTTGCATAGCCTGAAATAGATACTTACCTCATCAACAGCTATGTTAAAGAAGTAAAAAAATGTATATAAATACCTACAAGTAATGTAATACGTTGCTTCTTTCGTTTGCTTCCGAAACAAATGCACGTGCTAGTCAGATAAATATCTTAAGACACAAGGTTGTGGTGCTTTACTATTTTTGTCCACAGGGGCGACCAGAATCAGCATTTCTTGTAGCTGCAAGTTTCTTGTAGCTGCTTTAATGTTCAAAATTGGTGTATAGTGCTAAAACATTTTGGGCCAGCCCATTAAGGCTTCATTGTATCTTAATTACACCCAAGTGGTTCTCCACATTTTATTTTCATCATCACTGAGGTTTCGTAAGCCATGATGCAATTCTCCTCCTCTGTCCTGGCTGTAGAGCTCATCCACAGGCACGCTTGCCTGTCCAGTGTCACTCTGACCCACATTCTCATCCCTGCTCCACATTCCCAAATCCGAACACTCCTCCACTCCTCCTCTGCGCTGCCATTGAGCCCTGAAGCTAAAAATGGATGCCGTTTGTACTTAAGCTCTATTATGTTTTATATTAAAATCATCTCCAATCCACTGGTGCAGAGGTGACTGGACGATTTGTGCAGATAGTGGCTCTGTTCTTGTGTAGATGCCAGACCTTCTGACGGTCAGGTAGAGATCCAGTAACACAGATTAATAATTGTGTATTGTACACTGACACATTGTTTTCCTTCATATCCTCAGTGCTGTCACATTACAAATCTCTACACCTCCTCCTCCCCTCTCTCTCTCCCTCTCTCTTTCTGACACACATCACCATATGAGTGTGTCATTCTCTCCCTCACCTCCCCACCTGACCTGTGGCAGCGAGGCTTTCACTGCCGGGGAGTGTGATAATCCAACAGCTGCAAAGCAGAGAGGGGGAGGGCTGGAGTTGGGGGTGCGCACAACAGAAAGGCTTACGTCAACTCAAACGAGTCATGCAGCAGCAGTATGGCTGCCTGCATAGACTGCTAACTGCCATTTTGCTGTTGGTGATGCATACACATGGCAGCATCATCTTTCTTTTCATTTAACCACAGTTTTTTCTGTGTGGTTTGACGATTAGTGAAATAGAATTAGTGAACCCAACACATTGTAGTCTGCAGTGATAATGCTCAACAACCACCCCCCGCCTTTGGTCTCTGTCCCCCTCCTCCCACTGTACTTCCTATAGGAGAGGCTGTGTAGCCATAAAGCAAACCACTCCCGGGCTGATCTCCCTGCATGTGTTCAATTAGTGTGTCACTGTTAATCATTGTCAAGTTGCTATTGGGTGCAAGCAGGGAGCAAGCGCTGCAGCTAGCTTTGACCTTTTATCAAGATGTGATACTGGACAGGTTTACTTCTTTTGCCTGCACTAAAGGCCATGTCCAGCACACACTAAACACTGCATCGATTTAGCTTTTAAACTCCAGATAAAATCACTGATTTTGCTGTGACATTCAGAGTCTGGTTATCATTTCTATTTTTTAGGTTGCTCATTTTTAAAGCCATCCATTTCCTGGTGATTTATTACACTGTCATTAAGGGATTCTACTCCCAGTATACATGATATTTACTGTGTTTTTGTAGGTAAGGCAGGGCTGGACTCTTTAACTCCATTTAGGATAATGTCAGCCTAACACTAATGTGTATCTGTGGGGGATTTGCCATTGATCTGATGTATATTTAGTTTTCCTTACGAGGGATTACTGATAATGGCTACTGTACACATCAAGTCCCAGTGAGACTCACTCATGCATCATTAATCCCTAAACAAAGGAATAATTTGCCAGTAGATGGACGACTCCGACTGCATTGTTATGTAGCTGAGTCCAAGACGCATTGGCCCAATAAGGCCTGGTCAGATTGAAATGAAAACACCAAGGCGTTGTCACACAGCTTGAACCTTACCATGACCCCAAGTATGGAAGTGCATTTATTTATATCTGCCATAAAATGTCACTCAAGGCCAAATGATGACCAATGATGCCAACACAGCGATTATTATTTTCACCATAAAGCATAAACACCCACTTGTGTTTTTGTGCCTCTGTAACATGCGTTTGTGTTTGTTTGTGTCCAGGATGAAGAGGAGGAAATTAAACTTGAGATCAATATGCTAAAGAAGTATTCCCACCACCGAAACATAGCAACCTACTATGGTGCTTTCATTAAGAAGAGCCCCCCGGGGCACGACGACCAGCTATGGGTAAGCCCTCAAATCCATTCCAGAAATTGAAGATGACCAGCTGCAATGACTCTTTCTTCCAAACGCTTTAATTTTTCAGTTATCTTAAGCTCTATGAAATTTCCAATTTTTCTTTTCTCCCTAGCCTCTAGTATTTTTTATTTTTTTTTCATACCACTGTGGTCTCCTTATATTTGGGCAGTGTTTAAAAGCATTATGTATTAATGTTATCATTGTTTGGTCAGATATCATGGGCTTCCCTCCTGATCATTCATATGTTGTACCTGTTCTTTTAGTTGGTGATGGAGTTCTGTGGAGCTGGTTCGATCACAGACCTGGTGAAGAACACCAAAGGGAACCAGCTCAAGGAAGACTGGATAGCCTACATCTCCAGAGAAATCCTCAGGGTGAGCCTCCTCTTCTCTCCTCTCCTTGCCTCTCCTTGCCTCACCTAACCTCAACTCGCCTTGCCTTGGCTCACCTCGCCTTACTCATGTCCTGTGTCTTTCATCCCCTCTCTCCTTCTCCCCAGGGTCTTGCCCACCTACATGCCCACCACGTCATCCACCGTGACATCAAAGGCCAGAACGTCCTGTTGACAGAGAATGCCGAAGTCAAACTTGGTGAGTGGCAACGTGGATTTTTTCCCGTTGGATCCAGGATCCATTGTTAGTTTTCATTGGGCAATTTTGGCCTATCCCTAAGGAAAGTACACAACTTCCACACAAGCCTGGTGAATTCTTTGTTTGTCAATCAAAAAGCATGTTCTTGACTTGCTTGTGGGATGAGACAAATCCTGTGCTTATTCTATGTATTCATGACTAAGTTATCAAAAATCTAAGAAAAAAATGTTTAGGTATTATATAAAGAGTTTGCTCAGTTATGTGTGAGTGTGGTTTGGTTGTGATTAGATTTGAGTCACAGTGACAACAATAAAAGTAATAAACCCCAGAACTGTCTTTATATTTCAATTCGCATTTCCATACAATCTGATTGGAGCAAGGATTTACATGTTATCATGTTTTCCCAAAAAGCCCCATCCACTAATAAGCTGTACGACAAAAGAAACAGGGAGACAAATGTGGACATTAAGATAGATAGATAGATAGATAGATAGATAGATAGATAGATAGATAGATAGATATTTGAAAATTTGAAATTGAACCTTTGCTATAGCAATGTTTTACACTAATGGTAATGTTAGGTTGGAGGTGGTTGAATTCTAACCTTAGCTCTTGTTAAAGATAGCTAAATTATTATTAATGTCTCTCATTATAATTGATATTGAAATGATAGTTAATGCAGTATTATGACATTTTTCCATCATTTGAGCCTCCCACCATAAATGTGACGCCAGAGGAAAATTGCCGTAGTGTGAATATGTCTATTTCTTAGCACTAAATTGCTTCAGGTGTGAAATATGAAAATAACAGTGATGAAAACTCCAGAAATGAATGTCTTATTCCAAATGGAGTCTGACAGTGGTCACTCTAATCACGCTCTCTAGTTGACTTTGGCGTGAGTGCTCAGCTGGACCGGACAGTAGGCAGGAGAAACACCTTCATCGGGACCCCTTATTGGATGGCCCCTGAGGTCATCGCCTGTGACGAGAACCCAGATGCCACATACGACTACAGGGTAAGAGCCTCTGCAGAAGTCTCAGGCAATCTTGACATGATGTTGTTGTGTGAAACAGGTGCATCATACCTGTGAGCACCTTGATTTGTCTAGGCATGCGTGCTTGGCGTGGTTTTGGTTAATGAGCATCCTCTTCTTTTGTAGAGTGATCTGTGGTCTTGTGGCATCACAGCTATTGAAATGGCTGAAGGAGCACCACGTGAGTAGCAATTTTTTTCATATTAATAGTGTGTTTATGTTTGACTAGTCTCTAAATTCCAATTGCTTTCTCCGTGTCTTCTTTCAGCGCTTTGCGACATGCACCCTATGCGTGCACTTTTCCTCATTCCAAGAAATCCTCCTCCCAGGCTCAAGTCTAAAAAATGGTGAGTACCATGCACAAAGGATGTGTTTTTCGTGCATGTGTGAGTATTTCTATCCTTTCCAATCCTCTTTACACCCTACTAAATCAGAACACAGGAGGTTTTTGTAAGATATTTTTCTATGTATTTCCCACTTGGCCTCTTTCTGTGCGCCTGTGCATTTTGAATTTATCTCTGACAACAGACAAGGCGGCTGCAGAGGCTTGAATCAGAGTTTGTTGGCCTTTCCTCTGTGCTTTGCTGCTGAAGTGAACATCTGTGGTACACCTGCTCTGGCAGGCTCAGCCTTTCCTGGCACGCACAGCAGAAAAAACTCCCAACTTCTAACATTTTTTGTAGCTGGCGGAGCTAAGATGGAGTTAAGTTGTGTTATGGATCAGCTTTGACTTTATTATAGATGGATAGATTATTATCTTGCATTAAAAAGATTGTTTGCTGTTCAGTTGTTTAATTTTTTTAATCTAAAGTGAAATGAACCTGCGCCTTCATCAGCAGGTGCAATTGTGACGATAATTTCATTGTACTGTGCCCAATATTTCAGAGTTTTCATGGCATACATGTGATGAAAGATTCAATGATGCCTGTCCATATGGATAAACCTCAGTGAACACAGAGAAACCAGAGGCCGTAGTAGAGGGACTGTTGTTAATTTGGACTCAGAGCTTGTTTGCAGAAATGTCCGTTTTACTTAGGATCCGTGGATGTGCTCTATCTTTCCATGGCTGAAATATTTGTCTGGCACCCACTGTCTCTTTTTATATACGTCACCCGCTCTGCCACGCATTGTTTTTCTCTGTTAACTCCCTGCTCTTCCTCTGCAATCCCCACAGGTCCAAAAAGTTTTTTAGTTTCATTGAGGGCTGTCTGGTGAAGAACTACACGCAGCGGCCCCCGACAGAGCAGCTCCTGAAGCACCCCTTCATCCGAGACCAACCCAACGAGAGGCAAGTCCGCATTCAGCTCAAAGACCACATCGATCGTACCAAGAAGAAGAGGGGAGAGAAGGGTGCGTATGTCTCTCTGTCCTTGTCTTTTTTTGTAATAACACGGAAAACCTGGAAACCTTCAAATTTGTGCCCTTCTGAAGTTGTTGCACTCAAGAGTGATTCTTATTTCTTATACAGATGAGACAGAGTATGAGTACAGTGGTAGTGAGGAGGAGGAAGAGGATCCCCCAGAGCAGGAGGGAGAGCCCAGGTATGGTCCATTAGATAAAGCATCTAAAGATCTAAAGTCTCTCTTGTATCCAAACTAATGCTCTGTCCCATTTCCTCCCATCATTCAGCTCCATTGTCAATGTACCAGGTGAGTCGACTCTGCGCCGTGACTTCATCCGCCTGCAGCAGGAGAACAAGGAGCGATCAGAGGCCCTCCGTCGCCAGCAGCTCCTCCAGGAGCAGCAGCTCCGGGAGCAGGAGGAGTACAAGCGCCAACTACTGGCTGAAAGGCAGAAACGCATTGAGCAACAGAAGGAACAGCGGAGAAGGCTGGAGGAGGTAGGGTTTTTGTTTTTTCCCCATCGTGCTTTGAAAGGATGTGACCGGACTGCTTAAAATCAGGTTTTTTGTTGAGAAATTTTGACAATTCTTTGTCCTGACCCCTGCAGCAACAGCGACGCGAACGGGAGATGAGGAGGCAACAGGAGCGAGAGCAGCGGCGCCGCGAGCAAGAGGACAAGAGGCGCGTTGAAGAGATGGATCGTCGACGTAAAGAAGAGGAGGAACGCCGGCGTGCTGAGGACGAGAAGAGAAGGAATGATCGTGAACAGGTCAGCTGTAAATATATATGATTTTTGATGTATCAAGCAAGGATGCGCTAAGGGCTGTGGCATACTAATTTTGCAATAGTATGTCCCATCACGGCAGAAGGGGAAATCTGTTTTTGTTTTTTTAGGTTAGTTCCAAAATGCAGGAAACACAAGCTGTGGCTGTGCTAAGGTTATGATTAAGAACAGGCCCTAGCACTGTTTTCACAAAACCACATCACAGAAAAGGAAATGGTACCAAAGCTCTGTAAAGTTAATAATTATGTAACTCTGCAATTACTGTGTACACTTTTACCGTGTATCTTGGCTTGAATGGAAATAAAGCTGTGCAGTGGCGGAAAAAATACAAAAGCCTTGCTAGATCCTCTGCAGTCAGGGAGTAAGGTTGCACACCTGCCACAGTGTTGACTGTGGTGCTATTAATGTCTCCTGTAAGACTTTAAAATGTGTTATTCGAGTGAGACGCATCAAAAAACATCAGAAACAGTAATGGGGCAAAAACATCAGAAACAGCAATGGGATATATAGCTCAGCATTGTGTTCCATTGTATTTGGTCTCTTTGGATGCCCACTGACAACATTGGTTGCTTTGCTTTGTTTTGATTGACAGGAGTACATCAGGCGTCAGCTGGAGGAAGAGCAGAGACACCTGGAGATGCTGCAGGAGCAGCTGCTCCGTGAACAGGCCATGCTACTGGTCAGTCACACACAGACACTACACACTGCATCAAGAATATTATTATTGCAAACGATCCCTGATGTTCTCCTAAAGGATTTATTTCAGTAGTGTCGTTATTCGTTCGTTTTTTGGTTTCCTGGAGTTTAATTGCTTTTTTTCTAAGGTAAACTTTTCATATAAGTCACATGGTATCACAGTTAAGGACTTGACTTATTTAACTATGGGTTCCTTTATGATTTAAAAACTGGGCAAAGAGTCATCTTCAGATTTTCAAATAGTTAAATCCTTTGTATTACAAACCTTTGCATTACTTTTGTATTTTTTAAATCACATTCTATGTTATTTTAACCAAGTCCAACATTTGTCAAAGGATTGGAATTCCAAACTTTACTGCTACTGGCACTGCATTTTTATATTTTATTAGATTATTTCAATTTCATGTTTTTCTTGTCAAGAGTAAAACAGTATGTTTTTACAAACATTAAATACACAGCCAAGTTACCTTCAGAGCCAGAGATACTATTAAAAATATTGCATATAAAAAAAATGGAGATAGTGGACTATAAAGCTGAAAAATGCTGCCAAAGTCTGTCTGTATAAGTGTGTTTTTAGAGAGGGATTTGAAAGATTACACACTGATTTTTAGTCAGCCTAAGATTGTCAGGCTGAGGCAGGCTGCCAGCTTCTCCGTCTCTTCTCACCACCTTGAATCAACCCCACACTCTGCGATAGGAGTTCAAGTGGCGGGAGCTCGAGGAGCAGCGCAAGGCAGAGCGACTCCATAAGCGCCTGCAGCAGGAGCAGGCCTACCTGCTGTCGCTGCAGCACGAATCCAAACAGCAGCCTGGCGATAAGACCAAACTCTCCTCAGACCATAGCAAACCTCCACAGACCTCCACCCTTCCCCCTGACAGAGTCCTCCCCACAACCCCTCAAGCTCATGTCCTCGACAGTGCTGTTTCCGTACCAAAAGGTGCTTACGAGACCTCCTCCAGCGCCCTTCAGACAGTCCCCTCGGAAATATCCCAGGCAGCGGTGCCAGAGGGGACCGACTCTGATGAGACCTGTCCCAGCCCCGCCCCCCCTCAGACTGAAACCCCCACTGACTCTGAACCTCCCCAGGCAGAAAGTTTGGAGCTCGATAGGTCCGCAGAGCCTGTCAGTCATCCCCCTCAGCCTATCAGAGAGGTGAACCTCCTCCTTGGCGCTGCCTGCTCTTTTCGTCTTCTTCTTGCTTGTTTTCAAACAGCCTCAGCGACCATGATAATAGAGGTGGTGCGAGCAGCAAATAATGCTTTTGTTTTTAGCCGAAATAGATTAATATAATTTGGCGTTTGCTGTTATTGTGTTATTCCAAAGCAGTAACTCATTTGTTACCATGCAGGCCCTCTCAGCCAGACCCCTTTGGTGAAACAAATGGGGGGTATGGTAGAGAAGGGAAACCCACAGGCTCGCAGCCACCAGCACCAGCCTTTTTATGTCCTGAATAAAACCGGGCTGTTCTCCTCCACTCTTTCTTGGCGCTCGCTCTCACTTGCAGTGTTGCTAGTCTCCTCGACTACTAAAACCATTGTCTCAATTGTCCCTCTAAACAGGCTGAACAAGAGAAAGAGAAATAATACATTTGTAGGTTTGGGAAAGTGAAAAAATATGTAACATTACCTATTTCCAGGCTCCATTTTCACATCCGTTGTTTGTGTTTCCCCACTAAAATAAAGGTGATGCATTACCCTCTTTTTTTAGTTGCCATCGTTTTTTATTTTTGTATCCACTGACAATTGTCATTGTCTCGTTGAGGTTTTTCTCCTCAGAACAATACAGAACCACAGTTTCTAGGAATTTCTCTTGATCTTGAATGGCCTACGTATGATATTATTCTTCAATTAGGCTGTTCTGCCTATCGATGTGTGTGGATTGGGCCATTGCATGACGACGGCTGAGGCCCAGACTAACATGCAGGATGCAAAAGCAGTTTCTCCTGTCATCGACTGAGCTGTTCCGTGTCATTAACAATGATTTTTTTCCTCCGTTAAGCACTTAAACGTGTTTTAAGTCTACACCTATGTCTGTGCACATATACTTGTCTGTACGGCTGTCTCGAATGGGCTTAAAGCATGTCAACAGATGTCTTTGTCAGTCAAATATGAAGGTTTTTGAGTGTGACAAATGACTCCTAAGGGACAATGATGTTAGAAAAAACAAGGAGATGGGGACCATTTTGAATCAGAAAAGAACGCAGTTGATTCTGCCTTAAAATCCCTCAGAAGTGATTCCCTTCTACTTGATCTTCATCTATTTTATTTCAGTCATTTAAATGTTTCACCTGACCCTAATTCCATCTCTATCCTGTACCATTCCCCTCATCCCAGGCCGATGAGCGGTACCGTAAGAACATTCAGGGCTCCCCTCAGACTGCCCCTCCTCCCAAGCAGCCCCCTCTGCCTCCCCGCTCCTCTGAACCATTCTCCAACGGCAGCTCCTCCTCTGAGGCCTCCGCCATGCACCGGCCCATGGAGCCTCAGGTAACTCCTTCCTCCTCCCTTGCCTTTTCCTCTGTCTCCTGATGCTCTCTCTGTTCCCCACTGCTGGATTTGTGTACCCGTGGGTTTTGTCAGCTTAGCAACAGAGGAATTTAGAGGACATTTTCTTGAGCCCTGATATCTTCCTTCTTTTTTAAAATTAGATGATGAAAAGGCTATGCAATGAAAACTGAAAAGTTGTTTATAACAATGCCTTAATGACATATTTGGAAAGAGACAATTGAATCTGTAAATTGAAGCAAAATCACTCAGGGATATGCATATACTGTATGACCACATTCTTTTAGCAATGTATCCTGGGCCACATTAAAAGGCTCCCTACTCAACTGACATCCACGGTAAGACAGAAGAAGAAGCCACGACAGGATTCTCATATACACAGAACACAATGTATGATTTCAGTTTGGTTCACTGTGATGCAAAACACGTGTTTGAGCTGTCTTACATGCCAAGGAGCAGGTGTTTAGCAGCACACTGCACACTCACGGTTTGTGAACACACGGCCCGTTTTAAGTGATGTTTCACCTCTGAACTAGAAGCCACAACATCCCCAGACTCTCTTCAAAATAAGCACAATTTTGCGAGTTGTTGAGTGAAGAGAAACTTAACAAACTGTGCAAAAAAAAAGCTGTGGCAATTCTAAATCATCCGTGCCTTCCTGTAAAGTTGTTTCTTTCCTTGTACAAACTGTAAGTTTGTAGCGGCATCACTGAACCAGCCCATCCCGTTTCCATGCCTAAAACCTGTTACCTGCCAATATTAAGGTGCTGTCTGAACATACACTTTCAACTGATTTCATCATTTACAGATTTACTAGATTTATTAAATATAATATCGACTGTATACATGTCAAATTTGACAAAATGACTCACGAAAATGCATGTTAATGTCAGGTGTCAACAGCCTTTAAGATTCAACCCTACCCTGCTCCCTTCATTTCTCTTGACATATTTCTTTCCAGCGAGTAAATACCAAGTGCACGCTCGATCACTACACTAGTACATATGATGTGCAACCCTATTTGCATATAAAACGGAGCACCTCTCTGTTGTGTTGCCTGGGACCAGTCTGAGTGAATTGTTTTTGAAACCATTAATCTACAGTGTTTTTAAATGGTCACAATTTAAGATATGTCAATTAAATTTCCACTTTACACCACTTATTATATGGCAGGTTTGTGTATTTTTTTGCAAAGTGATAACTACTAATACAGTTGAATTACATTTGTTTAACTACATCATGTCTTATTCTAAAAAATAAAAAATAGATAAAAAATAAAATCTAACATTGTTAAAGGGCTAATTCTGGGAGATCACTCTCATGTCTCTATGCCAAATAAGACTGGAGCCATGGATTAGTTAGCTTAGCTTAGCATAAGGACTGAAAACAGGGCAAAGCAGCTTCCCTGGTTTTGTGCAAAGGCAGAAAAATCTGTCCAACAGCACCCCAGAAGCTCAATAATAAACACACTGTATCTTGTTTGTTTCATTTGTACAAAATCAAAAGTTTAAAAACAGGTGCTTGGTATAGGCTTCATATTTCCCCAAATGTTCCCCAACTATTCCTTCAAGCATTTACATCAATCTGAGGTCCAGACAATGAATATCAAGTTCAAACACATCATCATATCATGTTGTGCTCTGTCTGCTTGTATGCATGTGTATCGATCTAAGCACATGTATGCGAAAAGCCACACACATCTTCCCTCATGTCTCACTGTGTTGTCTGCTTGTTTCACCTCCCTCCCTCCTCCTCCTCCTCCTCCTCCTCCTCCTCCTCNNNNCCCCCCTCCCTCACCCCCTAAAAGGTCCAGTGGTCCCACCTGGCTGCTCTAAAGAGCAGCAACAGCGCCGCCCCCTCTCCTCCTCCTCCTCCTCCTCCTCCGCCCGTGGTCGCTCGCTCCCAGTCCTTCAGCGAGCCCAGCGGCGTGACCTCTAGCTTTGCACAACTCCACCTGCGTTCCCAGGACCCCCACCATCACCACCACCACCACCCATCGCCCGCACGCACTGACCCCCAGCCCCAACCTCCCCTCCATCACCCTCAGGCCCAGCACCAGGCCAGCAGCGAGGAGATACCTCCCAAGGTAAGGAGCTGATGAGGGCCCCCTACCCCGTTCCTTTCCCAACCTTGTCTCTCCTTCATTCACTTCCTTTCACGCCAATCACTAAACTTATCATGCTGCTCAACCACAACCTGTCTTTTTGTGTCTGCTGTGTTGTGTTGGGTCTCATTTCTGGAACATTGCCATTGAACATAACTGCAACTACTCAAAATATAGTAGTCAAATTTAACCAGGCAACTTTCGATGTCTCGGTCTACAAATGACATTAAAAGGTTCTGAACATTGTGTATTTCAAAGCTCTGTAATGATTTAACACAATAATAATTGAAAAAAAAACACATTCCTCAGGCCTAAATTGGTTCTTGGTGTGTTGCGGGGGTGCTGATGTCGGAGATGTTCTTTTGTCACTGAGAAAGCGTTTTGTCATTTCCACTGGAATTCCCACTGGAGCTAATGCTTAATGATGCAGAGGTATATTTTTCTTTCAGGGTTCATACACAGTCTTGAAAGTCTGGAAAATGCTTAATTGCAACTGTTGAATTTGAAAATACTCCTCTAAAATGCTGGATGTTCTACCCACAAGGACGAAAAGATCATGATCAAAAGAAATTAAAACCTTATACACATATATGCTGTGGTTAAAAAGGATTGTTCGCAGTTGCACTTATGACAGTTTAGATGTGATGATTAATACTGTGAAAGTCTGGAAATGTATTCATTTAGGTATCATGAGTGAGCTTTAAAAAAGCTTGAATTTTACTCTTGGGTTTAGGATCTAAATAACGGATTTCTGACACTGTTTTATTTTTTATTTTTTTGATGAGATACTGTCAATATTTGTCATGTTTATTTGATAGTGTCAGTTTAATGGGATAATCTAACACAAATGTACCTGCCAATGTCTGAGGATCTTTAAATCTGTCTCCTCCAGGTCCCAGTAAGGACAACATCTAGGTCTCCAGTGCTGTCACGCAGAGAGTCCCCTCTGCCATCACAGCCCGGCAACCAGGGCGGGCAGAGGAACGCTGGCGGGTATGTGAAAAATGTATTTTTAGTTTGGACTTTGTTTTTTGTACAACAGCCTATTAGGGGTATTTTGTTGTCAGATACAGATTACAGAAATATTCAATTCAGTCTAGTTGGCAGGATTATACCAGATATTGGCGTGTATTCTGAATATATTCATAGAGAAGTGTTGCCAACAATGGTCTATTTTTAATGTGAATAGCGTTTCCACTGTCCCTGTTAATGCAGCATTGTTATTTACAACAGTAACGTGGAGCAGCGCCCACTGTGGGACCGGGTGGAGAAACTTCAGCCTCGGCCAGGCAGTGGCAGCTCTTCCGGCTCCTCTAACTCCGGCTCCCAGGCTAGTCCTGGTGACCGCTTCAGGCCACGCTGTGAGTCCCCTGGTACTGTACTGGCTACATTTTACTAACCCAACTAACTGCTTATTAGGACATCATCATTATTGCTGCGATAACACCTTCCTTACTCATTACTGTGTTATCTGCTCATGCCGTAGTAGGATTTCTGCCATTCTGATACAGGCAATTGGAGATTGAAGAGCCAACTGTCTCCTTCTGTTTCCCCTTGCTAATGCTACTTCCTTTTGTTCCCCCAAAGCTTCCTCCAAATCCGAAGGGTCGCCTCTCCAGCGGCCTGAAAACGTTTCCAAAAAACAAGATGAAAAGAACCTTGCCAGGCCTAGTCGACCAGCTGTAAGTCCACTGTCACTAGAGTGCCACTTAATCTTGTTTGATGCTGAATAGGTGAAAACTGTTTTCTTTATTTCCACTTTCTCTATTTTCTACTACTCGTATTATTCAACCACCTGGTGTGTCCAACTTCTCATGAATCCAATGGTTCCTGATTGTTGGGGAACCTCTTAGGGTGATGCGGTAAGACTATTAAATGAGATTACATAATCACACCTATGCTATGCTTGCACCATTGCCCTTCTCATTGCATTATACAATAAAGGTTTGCGATGAAATAACTGTTTCTCCCTTGTGAGGATTGATGCAGTAATTCTTTTTAGTTCTGTCTTTCTGCCTGTAATGTGATCGCCTCCTGCTGGCATCTTTCCCTGTTCCTGCACAGTTCTTTCTTACCTTATTGGTTGTCATCGATGGCACGAGAAGGGTTAACCCTGTGCAGTAGCTTCCTGAGCCTGGATCTGAATGCAAGCACATTTGAATGCAAACACACACCTTCTGTTTCCTTGTACTTGCCAGAATTCCTCCTAATCTCACCTGGCTTTGTTGTCGGATAAAATGTGGTCTATTCGCTGTTAAGCATGTCAGGAAAGAATCCCTCCTCCCTTTCTCGCTCGTCACTGACCTAACAAGGCTGCATCATTGAGATTGTGCAAGGGAAAACAAGTCAAGGGCAACATGGATACAAAGAGGGTACAGCTAATTTAGGAAGTGGAAAAACAATTAAACTCAGATTTTCGTAATAACATGCAACATAACCGAATCCTAGTTTTATCCCTGGGCTCTTCAAACTGACACTGTAGGTATAATCTTATATAAAGCTAGGAGGGATTACTTCAAGTCTTTTTCCAGGTTGTCTAGAAACAAGAGCCTGTCATGCAGTGATTGACTTTGGTTACATTATTTCTTGGAGAATTAATTTGTATCTAAGTGATGCACCAATTTAGAAATGGTAATGTTTTGTTTTAGTTGGTGCATAATAAGCATCATTCTAGACAACCTGGGTTTTAGCCAAAAATATAAGACTGGAGCCTCTGTAACAGTTCCTTGCTTCTCTTCTTAGGACCTGACTGCTCTTGCTAAGGAGCTTCGTGCAGTAGATGATGTGAGGCCTCCCCACAAGGTCACCGACTACTCCTCCTCAAGCGAGGAGTCGGGCACCACCGATGAAGAAGATGACGAGGAGGTGGACCAGGAGGCTGGAGAGGAGTCCACTTCTGGAGCGGAGGATTCCAGGGCTGGGTAGGTACAGCTGTGATGATGTGGACCTGCTGTCTGTTGCAAAGGTGTAGGTTTGCTCTCAACATTGGTTGGGACACAAAACCATGCATTAGCCTAAGAAAGGTTAAATAACATAAGGTTTTTTGTTGGCATGATGCATGCTATCTATAAAATGCAGAATGTATTGGTATGGGTAAAAGTACATTATGTATGCTGTGTAGTGCAGGCAGTTAAGGAAAGGCAGTAAATCATCCAACAGACTACATTTTCACCCATGTTTGAGGAATACACAGACTGTCCATACACATGACATACATCGGAATTATCTTGTTACTCTGAACATCATGGTAGGGACAATACTGTCCCTCCAAAATATTGATAGGAACCCATATGACTTACGCTCCATATGCAAACAAACGCAGGTCTGTTGCATATATCTTTCATTCTGAGAAATAATTCAGGAAAAAGGAAATATTTGCTGACTGGTTACTCTATTTAGTACACTGTAGATAAGAATTCTGTCAGGCCTTTGAAAAAGGTAAAAACAATACTTCAAAAACCACAGGCAATTCAGGCACTCCAAATAATAATAAAAAAACACAAGGAAGGAAATATTAAAAAGTCTGTCCATCATTTAACGACCAGTCATCAAAAAAAGCTTTTATAATGACTGGTCTTTTAATAGTTTATATTATAAAGGGTTTTTAATGTTTCCTTCCTCTTTTGATCACTTGTTGAGATGTGCATTGTCAGTGGCATCAATGTTGCATGGCTTTTCTGCATGACTGTTAACACTGGTTTGATTATGGACATCAGATATCCCCATGGCTTCTGCAGGAGGCTGAGTAACGGTGAGACGGAGTCTGCCAAGACCATGCTGGTTGAGGACTCGGAGAGCGACCAAGCCTCTACGCCCTCCAAGGATGGCACACTTGTCATCAGACAGGTAAAGAGAAAGAGATCAGAATTTGATTCACTGAGATGGCCAACTTTTTAGTTCAGCGTCCAGACAAGTTTTTGTTTAGTGGAAGGCATATTCTTCTATATATATATAGATGATAGAAATACCATTTGTCCAGTGTCCATGTTGTTTATCCACTCATTCTCAACCATTTCTCCTGTCTTCTTGTATATTACTGAGCCTTTTGAATGTTATTGTCATTTAACATTTCTAATGTAGTGCATCAGTGAGTTATAGATTGCACTTAGCCAACATAGTCTTCCAAGAAGAGTTAAAAAATATCTCATGTGTCCTAAGAGGATCAGTTTTTGAAATGGGAATCATGTTAGCAGCCAAACATACATCTCCTCCTCCTCTCCACCTGCTTGCTCGAGCCCAAGTGTGCCTGTTCTTGCTTCCAGAGCACCGTTGACATAAAGCAGTTGGTCAATCTCTCATCCTCATCCCCCTCTTCCTCGCCTGGCCCTGGTCACAGCCACGGCCAGCCCCAACACCCCGGCCATGGCCTGGCAGAGAAAAACGGCTTTGCCGGTCGCATACACCACCTACCAGACCTTATCCAGCAGAGCCATCACTCCCCTTCCTCTTCCACAACCATCCCTTCCTCCTCCTCCTCCTCCTCTTCCTCCTTCCCCTCATCATCTAGCCATGCCAGTCCTGCCATGTCCCCACAGAACCCCATGGACAAGTACACTGCCATCGAGGTATGTCGCCCTCACACCACCGAGGAAAACAATGGAGGAATGGACTGTTGCACAGTGTACAGGCTTAGACGTGGAGTGAGCAGATTGGGGTTAAATAGCAGGTGTTTTGTTTTCTAGTTTAAGCCCAAGATGGTACTGCCTATAGGAACAGTTCACTCAAAAATGTAGATTCAGTCAACATCTACTGGCCTCCATGCCAAATGATCAACTGAAGTTGAGGGCTAATCCAAGTCTCCAGAAGCCCAGAGATCCCAAATTCCACGATATTTTTTCAAATCAAGTTGAGATCATGGTGCTTAAAGAGAATTGGAATATGTTACGTTTTAATAGAATCTCCATCTACTTTAATTGTTTAGTAAATCTATAACAAGTTCTCTGTTGTTGTTCCAGAAATGTTTTGTGGGGGTGAATAAATAATGACTGAATTTTAATTTATGGGTGAATTTATCCTTTACGCTGTCCACTATAGGGAAGTATTTTGAAGACTTTTGGTTGAGTGTCACCGATAAATGTTAACGTCACCATCCGCTGGACGTGAAGCAAGATATGGAAACATTTATAATAACCATTAATAATAAATGGTAGATTTAGAGATAATTAAACTGACGTTCGCAATTAATTTTCATTAATTGTTCAATTAATAGTGTAGTTATAGTTATATTGTGCACTATAAACATTATTTAGATATTTATAACTGTACAACTTGTTAATAAATGGTTTATAAAGCATTTAAACGTTTGTTAAAGATGGAATAACTATTGGCAAAAGTTTAATTGACAACAAATTTAACATGATGGTTATCAGAAAGTGTTTCCTAAATGATTTGCAGTTGCTATTCTGTCTAGTTATTAAAAGATGGATTAGGTAATTCAATCTGTGGTGAACACAGCTCCATCTCTAAGCCTGTACAAACTCGGCATCCATTCTTGATTGTTGGTCAGAGCCTTTCTGCGCCCTATCCTGCCCCCTCTGTGTCCATCTGGCTTCACTCTGGCTCTCCTCTGACCCCTTCTGGCTTGGCTCACACCTGGTTTGGGCTGCAACCTCCTTCCCTTCCTGCAACTCACTGCACTGCACTGTGTCGCTGCTAACACTGGCGCCTCCAGGTGGTAGAACGTGTTCATGGCATGGTGGAAGCTAAACTGGAGCTTCTTCGGGGTGAACTACCGACATCTCTCTTTACAACCACTTTGAGTAGTCTTAGCAGTGTTGGGTGATGGCATGCCTGGTGTGATGGTAGAGGTGAAAATATATAGAAACATTTTGTGTGCCAAATTCAGGATGGGCTGCAAGTCCTCAAGCACACGTGACCTACTTAAAGAGAAGAAATCGCATTTAATTTTCACGCTGATTAATTGAAAACACTACCTCTTTTGCAGTTTGATTGAGTTGTAAACAACATGCATCTTGGGTGGTGGAATTGCTTTCCTCCTTTGTGCTTTATTAGGAACAGCCTTTTCATCTAACACTTCCCAGCAGCCGGTGTTTGGATCATTTCTCATTTCCCTCAACACACTTCATTCTTGTTGCACATGTTGTTTTTCCTCTAACATCTCTGTCCTCGTTGGCTTCAAAACAACTAACACAACTGCACGCCATCTTTTTCATTTGATTTGTAATAAACTTAAATGGCAGTGCCAACTATGTATTCCCAGTTGTTTGTCATAAAAATGTAGTTTTATTGAAGACAGATCAGCTAAATGCTGTTTTATGAGCCCCCAGTGGTAGAGGTTCAAAACTGAGGGGGCCTGTTGCTATTGTAATTAAAACACTTACAGTGAGTTTTATAAATTACAATATAATAAATCTATGTCGTGCTTAAGACCAAAAGATAATGAGAAACCATTGCTTGTTATGCCGGTTAAGTACATGTTGAAGGCTCTGTACTCTAAATGTCTTAAATCTCTCTCAGTCCCAGTCAGAAAGCAACTCCATGTCCAAACACAAGTCTTCCTCCTCCTTCACTCCCTTCATCGACCCTCGTCTTCTCCAGATCTCTCCATCCAGCGGCAGCTCCCTCAACAACATGGGTAGGTCACCAACAAACCAAACTCGTCATTTAAAAAATGTGTTTTTTGAGCATTAAAGCATGTCAAAAAATTTCTAGAGGATACCCAAAATAAAAGTATGAAACTGGAAATGAGCATCACCTGGAACCAAATGGTTGCAGATAATTTAACAACATGGTAGTATCCAGCCTGACCTCTACCACCTCTCTGCCCATTCCAGCAGCATTTGGTCAAGATGGACGGCTGGCGGACCCCCTGAGGGCTGACCCATCCCGTAAAGGCTCAGTGGTCAACGTCAACCCGGTCAACACGCGCCCACCGAGCGACACGCCAGAGATTCGCAAGTACAAGAAGAGGTTCAACTCTGAGATCCTGTGTGCTGCACTCTGGGGTAAGTGCATCTCAAAAGTCTGCTTGGGAATCAGTAGTGCCTTGATGGATACAAGGATAGAGATGTGTTCTAACCACATTAGTAATAACCACTATAATAATTGAAATATGACTGTATTTCATTTGTTTGTGCACTCCCAGGAGTGAATCTGCTGGTAGGGACAGAGAGCGGTCTGATGCTCCTGGACCGAAGCGGCCAGGGGAAGGTCTACCCTCTGATCAATAGACGGCGCATCCAGCAGATGGATGTCCTGGAGGGACTCAATGTTTTAGTCACCATATCAGGTAAGTTACATCTGCTGCCTTTTGTTGCTGAACACGAACATTTTTTATAATGCAGAAGTGCAGAAGGTTTGGATGACAGGACTCATCTTCGAGAAGGGACAGGAAACTGAGGCATAATTGTAAACACTGATAATGAAACTTTAATTTTATATGCAATCTACAGGATATGATTTGTGACTATGTAGCTGCGAAAACCATGTTTCACTCTTCTGCTTTCTCTCAATCAATCTCCGCCTCCTGCAGGTAAAAAGAACAAGCTGCGAGTATATTACCTGTCGTGGCTGCGAAACAAGATTTTGCACAATGACCCTGAAGTGGAGAAGAAGCAGGGTTGGGTAAACGTAGGCGACCTGGAGGGTTGCGTCCACTACAAAGTTGGTACGTTGTCTGTCAAAGACTCTCGAACCTCAAATAATCAAATACACACAGAGAGAGTTAAACTTGACCAGGATTTGCTTTAAGCGCTACTATCACTCACAAATGACTCACTTTTTATTCTAGTGAAGTACGAGAGGATTAAGTTCTTGGTGCTGGCCTTAAAGAATGCTGTGGAGGTGTACGCCTGGGCACCCAAACCATACCACAAATTCATGGCCTTTAAGGTAAGCATGGTGTCTGGTTGTAGAGTACCACAAATTGATGTTTCTGGTGTCCCTTCTGTGTTTGTCAACCCGAAAAGTTAATTTTTTTATGGTTGGTCTCAGTCTTTTGGTGACCTGGTGCACAAGCCCCTGCTGGTCGACCTGACGGTGGAGGAAGGGCAGAGGTTAAAGGTCATCTATGGCTCCTGCTCAGGCTTCCACGCTGTGGACGTGGACTCCGGTGCTGTTTACGACATCTACCTGCCCACGCATGTAAGTACTTGATGCAGTCTGATCCGACCTTGTTTTTACCATACCTTGCTATCTTCTCTCAACTGTTTGTCTGTTTTCTCCCTCAGATCCAGACCCACATTCAGTGCCATGCCATCATCATCTTACCCAACACTGATGGAATTGAGCTGCTGGTGTGTTACGAAGATGAGGGAGTCTACGTCAACACCTACGGACGCATCACCAAGGATGTGGTGCTGCAGTGGGGAGAAATGCCAACTTCAGTGGGTAAGTGGCGCCATTAAAAACTGAAAACAAGACAGTAGAACTCATTCCAGCAAACAGCTTGGTTTGTCTATACCTAATGAATCTCAATGAATGCGCTAATGCTGCCTCCTCCTGTCTGTGAGCAGCCTACATTAGGTCAAACCAGATCATGGGCTGGGGTGAGAAGGCCATAGAGATCCGCTCAGTGGAGACGGGTCACCTGGACGGTGTCTTCATGCACAAGAGAGCCCAGAGACTCAAGTTCCTTTGTGAGAGGAATGACAAGGTGAGAACTTTCTTTGGCTTCTTTCTTTCTGTCGTTTCCTTCCTTTTTTTCTTCCCTCCTTCCTTCCTTGCTACCTTTCTTCCTTCCTTTTTTCCCCTCTATCTTCCTTTCTCCCCTCCCTGTCGTTATTTCCCTCCTTCCTTCTTTTCCTCCCTCCTCCCTTGCTTCCTTCCTTCCTTCCCTCCTTCCTGCCTGCTTTCTCCCTTTCTTACCTCCCTCCTTTCCTTTCTTTCTTTTCCTCCCTCCTTCCCTCCCTTCTCCAGCATTCCTTTCATCCTTCCATGCTGCCTCCCTTTCTTTCCTTAATCCTTTTTTCTCAATCCTTTTTTTCCCCCTCCACTCCATTTTCCATCCCTCCCTCTCTACTTTGGTCCTTCCTTCCTTCTTTCTTCCTTCACTCCCTCCATCCTACCTTCCATCCTTTCCTTTCATCCCAACTACTTCCTCTCTGCTTTCTTCCCTTCTTCCCCTAATCATTCCCTCATTTTCCCCTAAAATCTTTCCTCCTTCCCTCTATACATACGTCCTTGCTTCCTTACTTTCCTCCTCCCCTCCTTTTCTTGCTTCCTTCCTTTGGTTTCTCTCTATTTTAGATAGTTTCCAGCTGTGTTGTTTGTCTTACACTTATCATGTTGATGTTATTTCTCCATCTTGGCCTCCTTGTGTACGACCCTCTGCACCAGAATTACCACCAAACACCATTTATGTTATATATGTTTGCCTTTGTCACTTGTCCGTCAGGTCTTCTTCGCCTCTGTGCGCCAAGGAGGTGCCAGCCAGGTGTATTTTATGACCCTGGGACGCACCTCACTGATGAGCTGGTAGTTGACATCCTACCGCACCAGCCAAACGCGACAAGACCAACAGATGACGATTGTGACTATGACTGACAACGATGATTAAGAGGCGAGCCTTGAGCCCTGAGCTGGAGAAGCATCTCGACAGAGAGAACAGCCTCCTCTCACCTGCTTAGGCAAACAAACAATGGATTGGACTGTAATCATGAAAAGAAGCGAGGGGCCGGTGTGTGTTTTGGGGGCAGGGGAGGTATATTCATAAACCCCCACCAGCCTCCCAAGTTTGTCTCAACCCAACCCCCCCCCACCCCCGCTGACCAAACTTTGAGCCGATCCCGTCCTCCTCTTCCTCTCCAGGACGTGGGATCTGTCGCCTGTTGATGGTAAAATCTTTATGTGTCATAGTAAAACTTTGCATCGTGTACTTGTGTGAACGGAGGAAACACTGAGCATGTGAATGACGGGATGTTGGGGGGGGCTTAAACGCGGCCATTTGCTGTATCAAAGAATACTGTATGTGCCACACCTCGAGTGTAGCTGTCCGTAGCTGTGTTTAGTCCGGGTCCCGTTCAGGTAAAACTAACTCCTATTCCCACCACAGTAGGTTTTCACGTCAAGCATGTCATTTAACACTAGTTCACCGCCACAGTTTCCCTCTCATAAGCTTGACTTGTAAATCTGCCTCTGTGTCTTCACTTTTTTGCCTTCTCCTCCTGGAAGTGAAGATTTTTTTTAAGGGACCTTCTCGATATATCCATTAAATACAGGGTACTGGAAATCACCTTGTACATACTAACTACATCCACCTTGTGGGCTTCAAACTCTCCCAGGTTTTACAGACACTTTCTTACCACATTGCCTCACTTCCTGTAGGTTATGTTGGACAGAAGTAGCCCTGTTTATGACAGCATGACACAATTAGCCCCAGCTTTTTCATACACTGTATATTTTCTATGTGATTTGCTGCACATAAATAAAGCATAAGAATGCAGGACACACCCATAGATGAGTTTTAAAGGAAAAATCCACCTAATTACCATCAATCTGTCATATTTTTTTTAGGGCTTTCCATATCGTGATGTAGTGTTGCAATGTCTCTTGCTAACTGGCTTTGTGTATGCTCATTTTCCCATTGTCACTGGCTCAAATTCTGCATATTCCGTTGTTCTACTTGAAATATTAAAACACACAAAACTACAAAATGGACCCAGAAATGTGAGATACAGGTGGATTTTTCCTTTAACATCAGTCATAAGTAGGGCTAGGATAAACTGTGAATTAGACATTGCAGAATTAGCAGGTGGCCATTAAGGTAGCATGGAGGCCAGAGGGGGCAGAAGTGACGGTAAGGGAATGAAGTGTGCATAGAGCTGGAGGGCTGAGAAGAAGCTTTGAACATCACACTCAACGAAGGGGATGACGTCAGCCTCGTCTCTGACATGTACGATCATCCAACTCTGTATTTCAAACGAGACGGTGGCTTAAGATATAGCTTGATGGTTGCTTAGAAGAGTCTCCAGCTGATTAAAGCTGCTCAAAATCCTCTGAAGGTTAAAAGTGAAGAAGTTTGGATTTTGCATACCGTAGGAAGAATCTGAACCAGCCACATGATTCAATATTGGACCTCTCTTTTTTGCCGTTAGGGCTTCAGACAGGCAGTAAGTTTTTACTCACTGAAAAAGACAAATACGCAACACGAACTGGATCATTATTCCATCCCGGATATTAACTTTATGTCTTCATTTTTACTTTTCTTCCTTGACAAGGCAAGAGTAGTTTGTCACTTCATGTTAGACTCATTCCACTGTTAAGATGTAGAATCCATCCTGCGGCTGTGTGTCTATGAAATTCGTCTCTCCAGTTCTGCTCTTTGTAAGGGTGGTACCTTCACTGTCCGAGGTGGGACCTGCTCAGAGCTGCAGAATATGGCAAAGAGATGCCTTCGCTCTCTGACCATCTGTGAAAAACAACGAAGGCAGGAAAAAAATAAAAAAAGTAGTCACACGTTCTAATTGCAGTGTTACAAAACCACTTCAGACGGCATGAACTAAGCGGCATATTTTTTAACTCTGACTTAGTTTTTAGTCTTGTTTCTGCAATTTTTATTATGTAACCCTTCAGATAAGTATGAGACTGCAGTGGTTTTTAAATTGTAATGCACACCTTTTGTTGAAAATGTTTACAAGAAGCAATTGTTTTGTTAAACCAATGTGCATCGATATGAAATATTTATGGTTTATTTTGAGGGCAGTTTTTTCCCTGTTTTGTATTTTGTATTATTCCCTTTTTGTACTATCATTTAGACGTTTGTGTACAGGAATAATCAACTTTTGCTCACATTACGAATTACACTCAAGTCTCTAGTGTGGCATTTCACTGAATCCTCTACATCCTGCATAGTGCACAGTGTGCCCCTGGCTGTGTGGCAGCGTGGATCAAATGTTTTCTACCACCCAGGTGCCAGGTGACATGTTTTCCCCTCAATCGTCTCTCTGCCATGCCTCTCTAATTTATGTCCTCTCTGTGTGTACTATGGGAATTACTGTATTTTCCTGAAGGTCTTTTTTTCCATTGAATAAAATCAGAAGTAATTTACTGTGTGGCGTCATTCCTTGCAATAGTTTTGTTTTGAAGACATTTGGATACCTTCAAGGGTCTGAATCATAACTATGCGTAAAAAACAACGTTTGAAATTTTCAGGTTTTGCATAAAACAGTAAAAGATATCTGGGAGGCAAATATACTGGGAAAAGTAAAGGAAACAATATATGTAATTGCATTAAAGTAGCTATACTTTACTAAACAGCTAAAGTACATGTACAATGTAAACAAGTGAAAGTCCTGTGTTTACAATGCTACTTATTATTGGCCAAATGAACTTTGTAACAGTATGTGTAGGAAGCATTTACTGTTTGTCGAGGTGGAGCTGGTGTCTTTAAACTAGCTAGTATTAATAACAAGTTTATAACTATTTTATATAGTGTTTGGTTGATATGTGTAAACAATGCAAAACTTTTCCTTAACTGATGACAAACATTTGGAGAAACTGCATTTTGCAAAGATGAAGAATGAATGCATGAATGCATCTCAAAGGACTTTAAGGTTGCATAAACATATTGTGGTTTGCAAGATACATCATCATTTATGTAGTTAAAGCTGTAAGCTGTTAAGTAACTTTTTTGTTAGGATTAGGGTTAGAATTGTCATTATCATCTGACAGTAGAATAATAATAAGGTCAGCTGTGTAAAAATCCACTGTCTGTGGCTCCACTCAGTGGCTATAATTTGATTTGCAAGAATCCACCACTCCCAGATCAACACAACCAATGAGAGTCAGGGGGAGTGTCTGAAAAGTGTCAATCATGGGCATTGAGTGGGGTAGTGCTACTTGGCAGTGCCCCTCCTCCGCGCAGGCGCAGTGCCTGCTCACACCTGGTTCAAGTTCAAACTCAAACTGTAAAGAATGGAGGAGAGTCCACAGCAAAATAATGTCCCACCATTGCCCATGTCAAAGAGAAGAAATAAGAAAACTGACGAAGAAAAGCAGTGCAGAAAGAAAGAAGTGGACCGAGCCAGAGAGAAAACTGGATAAATATCAGAGCGTAATTTCAGAGGTGGAGGGAGCTGCAGGGTTTGTAAGGACTCAAGAGCATTGCAGTGTTGGCTGCTTCTCCGCTGGACAAGTAAGGACCCCTGCTTGATACATGTTTCATTCTATGTTTAAACCACAATGCTAAGATGACCGTGGTTGTGGTAATACTCACAATAGCGCATATAGCTGATGTTGCGGTCCAGCTAGGTAGCTTGTTGGTAAATGTAGCTTGTTAGCTTGTATGCTAACTCTGGTGTTCAGCTTTGTCTTTATGGCTACTGGTTAGCAAAAGTGTCTTTCAAGTCACCGGGGAGTTATAATGTTAGTTTGTGTTCAGTACGCTCTGAAGTGGTTGAATTCGTTTAGCGAAATAACGTTACTCATGCTTCAGAAACGCACCATGGCAAAAATGTGTTGTTATTTTGAATGCGCCATCTTGGTTATCGCTTCCTCTGTTACCATGGTTACAAGCCTGCTCCTCTGTGGGAGGGGCTTTGAAGGCAGGGCTGCAGGCAGCAGAGAGGAAGAGGAGGGACCTGGGAGCTGTACTCATTCAAAGTCCACTTTTTTACTCAGAACTCAAGACTGCAGCTTTAATTGTTGCTGACATACATGAAGAAGTTGAGTAAAAATACATCATTTTAATCTAGACTTTGGTGGAGTAGAAGTATGTGGTGCCCTGATGTGGAAATATTCTAAAATACAAGAAACAAGGCGACAGAAGTATAAAAACCATCATTATCTTCACTCAGTAGTGATCAATGAGTTGGTGACGATGATGATGATGGAATGAAAGCACAGCCTTGTAGGATTCTCCTCCTGAGCTCCCACGTATTCAACAATCAAGTTAAGAAAATGTCTTTATTCCAAACAACCATTATAGTCATTGTGAAAACATTCACATCCATGATCTCAGTCACGTTCTTTATCATTTAACAACAATGAAAGGAGACTCACGCAGCAGCAGTTCTAGCTGTTTCAGTAATATAATCAAGGTAATGTAAGTTATTTGGGCACAAATACATATTTTTTATTTAGCATTTTCGGTAAAATAATCATAGAGCCTATTTAATTTTACATGAGGTGCCTTGTCTTAATAATAATCCTCTGACAACATTGTCTCAAATTTGAGTGTAATTAATTCAGCCTTCTTTCCACTGATACACACTCACTCACATTCAAATTTGATCCAGTACTGAAGTTAAAACATAAATACAACGACAAAGAAACAAATAAATGTGGACACACAGTACACCCAAAAAATGTGACCATAAGATGGCGCCATTGCGCACCTTACCTCACCACCCCGCTTCCAAACGTTCGCAGTTTAGTAAAGGTAGCCTCAAGACGTCACAATACAGTTTCCGGTTTACGCCAAAAATGTGATTGTAAGGCGTGTAACAATAGGTTAAAGGCATTATCTTCAACTTTATTGACGACATATTGTGCTTTTTCCAAACAGGAAATGTATTTCAAGGGGTCACTTGCCCTGGGGTCACTTTTCATGTAGCTCCCATAAGCAGGTCGCCGTCCTTTTCAATCCGGACTTCTTTTAGTCGTACCTCGCTGTCTTTTATTTTGAAACACGCTGCGAGCGGAAGTCGCCTCGCTCCTCTCGCTACCTTGACGCAGTTTGGCTGGGTCACGCTGCAATCCAGCCGGATGTTTTGCGTCGCCAGTATGTGATGGGGGGAAGCGTTCGCTCATTTTTTTCTCATCACAAGGCGAATCGTGCGGCTCGAGCGGCGGCCCTCACCGGGTGAGTACCGCCACACGGCGTCGGGCCGAGCAGACCCGTTAGCCGGAGGAGCCGCAGGTTGGTGTGGGTGACAGCTGCAGAGAGGTCGTGACGGTGTTGGTTTGCAGTGACCGTGCACGCCCCTGCGCGCTCCCACCACATCCATAATATAGTTTGTGTAGATCGTAGCCCCTTCAACAGGCTGAGGTCGGTGCTGCTGTTGTGTTGTCTTATCACCTGTTTGACTCGGAGTACAGGTGAAGATGTGGTTAGTGGAGGGGAAATGGAGTTTGCGTGCTGTGGAGTGAAGGAGGCCTGAGGGAAAAAAAAAAAAAAAACAAGAAAAAAAAAACACGCGCTCCCAGTGTTTGTCTGTTCTCTGATGATGGAGTAGACCCTGTCGGTGTGTGCTCCACCTGTCTGGCGTTCATCTCTCCGACAGCTGTGTCTTTGCTACATACAGTGTAGGAGGATCAGACCAGTGGCAGTCCAGGCTTGGGTTCAGAGCTTTATGATGGGCATGGGGGGGTGGGTGGAGTGAGCAGCAGCAGCAGCAGCAGCTGTCTTTTATTCCATCCTCTCCTTTAACTTCTGTCCATCAACTTTGAAAAAAAAAAATGTGGGCTGAAGATGTGGCTGCTGCCATCACTTAAAAAAAAGAAAAGAAAGGATCCTTCTGCAACCCTTCTCTGCATCTGGCTCACATCCCATAGAATTATCAGTCGCAAAGTTCCCTCGCACAAATCAAAAGTCGCTTTTTGTTTTTTTGTTGTGGTTTTAGTGATCAGGCTGAGCTGCTTTGGTTCTCCACAAATACTGTATGTTCAGTTTTTTCCCCCCATATTGTTATGAATATTGATTTGAATGACACATGCATGCAGCAGACGCACCGAGCTGGTGAGTGTTGCCATGAGATGATGAGCAGATGGCTACCTTCAAAATGCATTATATTACATATTACTAGCTACCTTCATTTTAAAGTAATATATTAAGTTACAATATCACTGCGTAGAGTAATAAATTACTTTTGAGTTACTTTAAATAAAGTGCCCACATAACCTTTATAGAACAATTAAATAGCCAAGATCTTTTTACATAAACAAAGGCTGTTGGACACAGGCAGACAAAGGATCACAGTCTGAAATATTATTAGATAGGAATAAATATTTTTAATTGAATGAAACACAGTAGACTTATACCTTCTATAATGACATGATGAGACAAAAACATCTTTTTTTATGCTTTTGATTTCAGTCCACAGAACAAGGAATGCATGGGTGATTCAAGAATGTAAGTTAAAGTGCACTTGGAGGACTAGGCTTCATCATTACGCCTACGAAATACAGCTCCGTTCAGTCACAAAGAGACTAAACAAAGAACGTACAGACTTGGCTACATTAAACACACAGAGCCTATATTAATATGGCCATGTTGGTGCAGATGGATTTTCAAAAAAACAACAATAAACTCTTCACTTCGGTCGGCAAAATGCATTGTAACGCGTTACGTGAAGTAACTGTAGTAATATATTACTGAAATATTATAAATAAAACATTATATTACTCCGTTACCACTAAAAGTAATATGTAACTGTAAAGCGTTGCCTTTGTAACTCGTTACAGTAGTCCTTAACGACTCTGTAAGGACACTCCCACACAGAGTTTAAAAGCCTGCAACTCCCCCCCAGTAAGTTAGAACAGAAGAAGCCTCTTGGATGAGAGGTGAAACGTCTTCAACGAACTGAAACACGTCCGGTCCCCTTCCATATAGGCACCTTCATTAACATGAATCTATGCTGTCTTTTGTTTTTGTTTGTTCTTCAGCGTTCGGTGGAAATGCAAGGGGTCAGAGGTCAGAGGACAGGTCAGAGAGGTCACGAGGGCAGCCGGTCTCCCTCTGTTGTATAGACCTGTGTCGGATAACATATGCAAATATTTTTAGCATTTGTTTTAACCTGTCAGAGGGGTTATTATTTTCACAAATCCAATTTTTCACCTCTAAAATGTCAAAAAAATACATTTTGAATACTCATCGCAATTTAAATCACAAAGAAAAACAGCAAATCCTTGTGTATAAGAAGCCAGTACCAGCACATTTTTGACTTAAATAAAAAATGGAAGTTCTCTGGTTTTCTTCTGGTGGACTAATAGTTGCAGCTCTAGAGGATTATCAAAACAACACTGCGAAGAATTCTCAACAAGACACATCTTCTATGTCTCTGCTGTCCCCCCTGCCTCCGATTTCAGCCATCATTGAAGTCTGCAGCTCAGCCTTATCTGTGTCTGCAGAGAAAAACGATCATCCTGTTGCCGCTGCAGTTGTCGGGAGCAGCACACACACCTGTTTGTTTCCGACAGATGGCCTACAGAGCGCTCCTCTGTCTGTGTGTTTGGATACTGTGCAGTTGGTCAGCTGTTGTATCTCCCCCTCGTCACCCTTATCTGACTCTGCAAGCTGACTCGGGGCACATTCTTATTTAATCAGGCAGTTGTTTTCCTGTCGAGGCCGCCGACCTGAAAGAATACTTATTTTATTTGGCGAGCCGACTGAGACACGCTGACACTATGGGCTGATTTTAGTTGCTTTTCATTACATGCTAACTTCTGGCTGCCAAGATAAATTCTGCCGGATACTGAGCCTTATCTCTCTGAATGAATATTTCCCTTGGCAGACATGTTGCCCTCCGGTGGTTCTACAAACTTATAGGCTGGATCACACTGGGCTTTCCACAGGTTGCTCTGTAGCCACAGTGTTGTGTTGTATACCGCCTGTGACTAAATATTATTTCCCTTGTTGAGTAATTCATATTTTGATTAACTGATTGTTTGAGTTGGGTTGGATTCTGATGTATGTGGGTCAACTGTTTTATTTTAATTTGAGCACTGAGGAATGAAGCTGCTCTGTAGTGTGGTGGTTCTAAAGCTGAGGTCATGTTATTATTATTAAACCTACATGACCCCAAATCGATGCATAACCTCAGCAACAGCCGTGTTCGAAACAGTAATAATCTTGAAAATGCATTGCTCCTTTTCCTTTATACACTTCCAAAACAAATGCACGTGCTAGCCAGATCAAGATCTTCAGACACCGGGCCATGGTGCTCATACCGCTTTTTATCCACAGGGGTCACCAGAATCACCAAACACATGAACGTTCCATGTAGCTACAAAAAATCACAGCTCCAACGATAAGAATTTGATAATAATGTGTTGATCGATCAGTCAGTCAAAATGCTGCTGTAACATCCCATCCAATTGTTCAGCGAGGTCGAGGTCCTGTACGACGGTGCAAGAAGAGCTGCCTTTCTGGGGAGAATGCAGACGAGCTCCGTGTCCTCCATTATAATGTCAGGCCTTCATCTGGAATTCACGGTGGCCCCGAGGGTCCGAACATAACAACATTAGAGAAAAAAAAACAACGTTTCTTAGGGAGGTGTGGAACATTTCTCTGGACAATGAAATTGAAAAGCTACGCCCCGATGTCTCTTTCATGCTTTGAGTTGTCAGCAGACGTGTGCACAGCAGAGTCATGTTTGTGATGTTGCAGCATGATAATCATTGAAAGGACTTTATAAATGAAAGGGGCATTTAAATGATGAACCAGGCAGTAACGCCACTGACAATCACTCGGCATGGCGTTGAGAGGTGAAATGTGATGGGACCGAACCTTCTGAAAAGTGTTTTCTGAAAAGTCCTGTTTTGTGAAATCTGGTTGTGGTTCGATCCTCAGGGCCACCATAGAAATATCCTATCATAATAGTTTAAAAAATATATAAATTGTCACACCTAGTGTTTTTTCCCCCGGTTAAACCTTTTTTTATGTTCTTTGTAGCGTCTGCAACTGTGTAATATTTAACTCTGATGTCTTCAATATGTGTTAAACAGGGATTTTTTACATGACTCATTTTAACGTGGATGTGACTTGTTGAAATCATTCAGATTCCGTTGTTTGCACACAGGCTCCATAATCTCATAAATGACATAAAGGCAAAGATTTGTGCTTCCGAGTCATCTGCCCCGAGTGTGCGGCAACAATGAGGAACACGTCCCCTCCTCATACTCATTGGGACATAAAACTTTTTGATGTCCCTCGCCCCCCACACTTGTCCCTTTTCCCTTTCAGCCTGGCCACACTCTCCTCTTTCCTTTTGCACTCTCTTAAAGGCCACACTAGTCTTTCAGCCAGCCTCGGCCCTTTCTTTCGGTTTTGAACCCCCCCCTCCGCCGCCACCACCACCCCCAGCTCCAAACAAAGAGAGGAGAGTGACTGTGGTGCTCTGTAGCCAGGTGTTCTCCATTGCTGCCCCGGGCCGTAATAGCACCAGCCCTCACACTGCAGCTGCCCTCCCCAGCCTCCCATTGTGCGGCTCTATTGTTCAGCCGCCCACCCCTCGTTGATTCATCGGCCACACAGGGGAAGCCCTTTCAGGCTGAGGAGAGGAGTGTGTGTGTGCTGGTGCGCGTTGAGTACGCGTGCCTTGGGGAAACTGGGTGTTGCAGGCATTCGCCGAACAGCCACTCCCCTCCTCCTCCTCCTCCTCCTCCTCCCCTTGTCTCTGCGCCTCATTGTGAAGGCCGCTCCGTCTGATTGGTGGAAAGGCAGCCACTCTAGACGAGGGAATGGCAGACATTGTTGGTCCATCTGTTCTGCCACTCATTGTCCAACTTGCCTGCTCCTGTGGAAAGAGGATACAGCTCTGGAAGACTCTGGAGGACAGAGGCTGGAGTTGGATGCTCCGCTGCACCATCAGCCTCGGATATAGACGCTGTTTGGAACTTTAGGACTTGTTTTTTTTTCTCAGCTTTCCCCCTGCAGTGTTTCCAAGGATTCAAATCTGTGGAAATGAACTTTCCTTTCTTCATTGCTTATTGATCTGTTAATGTCTGGTAAGTGTGATGAAGTCCCCACTTTTTGCCTGACTTTTATACTTAAAATTTTACATTCTCTTAAATATAAAAAAACTTCCACTTTCTGTGGCTGTTTTCTCTTCTGTCTTGATAAAGTGCTGATACCAGGACCATCAGGATGATGCAAAGGGCCCAGTCAGTGTTACCTGCATGACAGGTCGCCGAGCTGCAGCATTCTAAGTCACCCTTTATGCTGCAGATGCACCTGAACGACTGGAATCTGTTGAGTTTAAAATTGGCCCGAGTCATGTAGAGTTCACGTGGAAATGTTCAGACTGAAGACAGGACGGTGCAGTCCAGCTGCTCGGCCTGATGGATGACGGTTTTGGATGTGAAATAGTGCAGCCTAAACAGTTCAACCTCCACATTAGAAGATATCTTCCTCAGTGATAGGAGTTTGTAGCGCTGTTGTACACCGGTCCGAGATGTTACACTGACACTGCAGTTGTTTGAATTTCAGTTTGATCTCTGTTGATATGAAAGTTGATGGGGGGGGAAGGGGCCAGTGTTTTGGGGTTTGGGGGCGGGACGGAGGGGGGGTAACAAAAAGCAAGCGTCCTCTTATGTGGGTCACATGAGGCTGGGTGAAGCAAAGAGTGCATTGGCTAAAGATGTTAGCCTAGAAAAGTGTCAGTGTGTGTGTGTGTGTGTGTGTGTGTGTGTGTGTGCAACTTAACCATCTGACTCGGCGTCTTCAGTTTGTGTGTATCAGTGCCTGTGTGTCCTGCTGCGTCTTTATCCTCGCTCTATTGGATATTTGGAGACAGGGGTGCACTGTGTATGTGTGTGTGTGTGTGTGT
>CAEMYA010000158.1:6364096-6432501 GCA_903131615.1 Diplodus sargus
TGTGTGTGTGTGTGTGCGTGTGTGTGTGTGTGTGTGTGTGTGTGTGTGAGAAAGGGAGACACCAGTTGCCGCTCAGCTCAGCCGACATCTGTTGCCCTGCTGCTGGCGGGGAAAGCCTAGCGCATCATCTACACGCACCAACACACACACTTACAATCAGTATTCCCCTGGCTGACTATTATTGGACAGCCCCCCCCCGTTTTTACAATAAGTTTTGCACAGTGTCAGGCTTACAGCGCTTCACCGCCACCAGACGGCCATTCCCAGACCCCCACCCACCCACCCCCACCCCTTCAAATCCCACCCCCTTCAAACCCCCCAAACCTTTGCCTACTGCACACACACTTTTTTTTTACACAAAGCTCCCAAATACAAAGCGCTGTAAGGACTGTGTTACATATTCATTGCTGCCTCCATCAAAGCCACCGGTGCTTCTATGTGTGGGAGCTGATGTTTGAAAGATGCACCCACTCAGCCTGGAGGTCTGGAGACGGTGCGATGAGGTCGCTCCACCATTGGTCCATTAAGACGAGGCCTGTTTCGGGGATTCTATTAAGCACTGAATGCATTATTCTATAGAGCTCGGACCACACGAGAAGACTGTTTTATCATCAGATTTGTCCAGACTGTGCAAATTCAAATGTGGTTGATGTGAAACAGCAGCACCAACCGCCTTAGAGCAAGAAACCGGCATTCTGAACCCCTCAGGTTCTAAAAACAACACTCTGAAAATTGTGATTGGCACTTTTACTGTTCTGTGTCGCTAAAATGTTATAAACAAATGTATCAATCCATAAAAGATCCTACACGGAACTTTCATTTATAGTCGATCCTGGCTGCCCTTTTAGACAAAAGATGATGAGGGTGAATCAGAGTTCTTACCACCAGACTACACAATGTCAACCACAACAGTGTTAAGTGAGCAGCTTCTTTCCTCAGGCTGAGAAACCTCTTAATTCTTCCTCAGCACTCTGGCCATAAAAAATGTTTTAATATTATGACTTATCCAACCCAGATAAATCGTAATACGAACCTGATGACGGGTTTTAAGAATAACTGTTATAACTATACAGAAATCCTCTATTTGATGGCCTAGTCCGTTTATGTAGTTCATATGGAGGCATCAATATTTATTTGAGAATTTCAACATAACTAATCCAAATATCACCGGTAAAAACAATCATTATTGGCAGCCCTACTTCAGCCCTAACACTTTCTTCCAAGTAGCTCTCATTGGTTCATATTGAATATTTTCTTGTATTTTATGATTTGTGGTCCTCAATATGGCTGGGCATCGTATTGTAACGCCAATATGACACCTACGTTTTGGTATAAGTGCAAAACAATAATTGTTCATTACCTCATGTTGAGGAATATTAACATATTTTTATATATATTTAGATATTTTTTTCCCATTAACAAAGACAAAGACAATCCCAAGCAGCTGTGCAAGAAATTTGCCTCAACAAAATAGTTTAAAGTTGGTCAAATTTGAAATACCTGACCACCTGATTAAAGAATACAAAAGATTACAAATCTGACCACACACTGGATACCACTGTCTTTTTAATATGTGGTGCTATTGTCACATTTCGATTCGGTATCAGAAGTAAGGAGATTTTATGCAGGCATGCAGTGATACAACTTTTTTATTTCCAGTACCAACTACAATACCTAAACTTAGTAAATGCCATTACAGAGTAGTACCAATTTGATACCAGCGCTTGGCTTATCCCTAGTTAAAATCTGTGCACTTCATTGCATGGAACTCATTTTTAATGTGTTGTGACACCGCAAATGTCTTCAACGTTTTTAAACTAACATCCAGCCATAACTAACTGACCGTGACTATAACTGAGAGTGGAAACACTGAATTTTAGAATGACATTGAAGATAAGCGTTTTTTATGAATAAGGACGGATCACATCATGACCAGTATGACTGACTTAATCAGGTCGGTATCAGTAGTTAGATACCCAGCCCGACTGCTGACACCAGACATTCAACGTTCTGTGGAAAGATTTGAGTCATTTAGTTAGACTTCTCTGTTACAGAAAGCGTCTTTAAAACCTGAAGACTTTCAGTGTAGTCAGATATGAGTAATGATCTCCTCCTGTTTGTGTCCCTGACCAGTCACTGAACTGTCATTTCTACACAGCGTTGACGGTGCTACTCATGCTTTGGCTGCATGATGTCGAAAGCTTTGAGAAACTTCAATGGAAACATAGTTTGGCCGTCATTCAGACCACAACAGTGTCGAGTGAAATGTTCCCAAAGGCCCCACTGTCTCTACAGAAACATGAGTCACTTTGTGAGGCAAACGTTGTCCGTGTGTGTGTGTGTGTGTGTGTGTGGTTCATGGGCACCATCAACACCCACATGGGTTGATGCAGAGATCCCTGTCCTTATAACTCCTGCGGCTCTATTGCTGTCTTGGCTGGCGGGGTGGGTTGCCAGTGAGGCACACGTAAGCCCCTCCCTCCCCCACACCAGACCTTTTTGCAATGTGTGTGTCTCTGTCTGTGTGTGTGCGTGTGCATGGAGGGCGGGTCGCCGGCTGAACGCCGCAGCCTCTGTCTTGGCATTTGGAAGGAAGAATGCTTTCAACAGCTGTAGCTTAGCAACAGTAGCTCAGCCGCGTTGCTAGGCAGCCCTTTTTCATAAAATGCGCACTCACTCCACCCAGACACCCCCCCCCACCCCTCCATACACCCTCTCCTCCACCCCCCTCCAACCCACCATCTTTAAGTCACTTCCCTTTCCATCATCCGCTTTGTCCACGTAACGTGGGCCTGAGCTGTTCTTCTGGGTTGTGAGATACTGAAGTCCAGTCAGGTTCTGAGGATCTAGCTGTGAATTAACATTCATAGAAATTCCTAGTATTTTTTTTATTCTGGAGGGTTTACTAAACTAGGGCTGTTGAAAAAGAGAGATCAATCTGTCGTTTATTTTCACGATCAAACTGTGATGTTGATGCCAGCATGTCAAAAAATGGGGAAAATGCTCATTTTCTAGAGCCTGTAGTGATATCTTCAGATTGCTTCGAACCCCAAAGGTGATTTTTTTACACTCATAAATGTCACAGGAAAGCGGCAAACCTTTACATTTAGCAAGCTGGAGACAGCAAATGTTAGAGAAGTGAAAATATATATCCTTGTCTTAAAAGAAAAAAAACCCTCATACACCTGGCCTGATATTTTTCTCGTCAGAGAATAACATATCAGTTTCATGATCTCGGATTAACTTATCTAAGTGCTCCCCGTAATTTGTGTCGCAGCTAAAACCTTTGACACCAATCAGATTAGTCTAACCAGATCCTACTTCCTTGTTGCCCGACAGCAATTTGTTGATTGGCTCGGTAGCTCCGGAGCCCCTCAGTGTTTTAACGAGTGACTCTGCACTCCCCAGTGAGAAGAGGCATATGGAGCTTAATTACCAGGTAGAATGCGAGGGGGGGAAGGGTCTGTCTGCCCCATCACTAACGGCTTGCTGTCCTTTTTTAAACGGCTCACCCTCCGCTACCCCTTGGATTAATGTGTTGTGGCAATGGGGCCTTTAAAAAGCCACTGGGGCCAGACTGGGGGAAAAAAAACGCGGGAGTCCATTAATTAGGGTGAGAGGCCCCGTCGGCTCTTTGTGTTAACCAGTCTGTGCCGCGGCGGAGTCCCCAACTGCCCGCGACAGCCATTCCGAGCCAGTGTAAACAACAGCAGCTCAGAGACTTATAGTGTTCGGAAGTCTTAGGCAAAAATTTTCCGTGTTAAATAAAGGTGAAAAATCAGATTAACGAAAATAACAATCAGCATTGCCTCTAAATTGTCATGTAACAATACAGAGTGCAAATTATTTCCCAGGCCAGATAACTGGACAGGTTGCTCACACAACAATAAATGGATTAACAGGTGAATTGCATTGATCGTCTTGTTACAATTTAATGTTGGCTTAAACTGGTGTTAGGTGCCAGTTTAGTCTGTCTCTCACAGCCCATCCTCCTCTCTGTCTCTTTCTTAAGGCACCAATGAGTCGAGCTTTGTGAGTGGGCAGCAGTCGGCCCCGTGTGCTGGATGTCTGTGACAGATCCATGGGCCAGAAGGACCATGTGGAGGCAGGAGCAGGCCACATCCTCGACCTGGGGCTGGATTTGGAGTATCTCCACGTAGCGGGGGCTGACTGTCAGGCTGGCGCCGCTGACGGGCCCCCTGCTATGGAGGAGCAGGGGGAGAGCTCCAGCACCAGCAGCACAGCCAATTCCCCTCCGCCGACCGTGGTGGAGGATAATGCTGGGTCTGACGCGGAGGGTGAACCGGTATCCTCTTCCAGTGCCACCCTTGCTGCCGGCTCTGACCCAGACGGAGGAGAGGGAGCGTTGACTCACAGCAAGAGCACCCACCAGCCGCTTTGTCGGACCCAGTGTGTGGACTTAGGCACTGAAGGTCCTCCCGAGCCCCCATCCGAACCCACGCCAGAGCTTGAACATGACACCCCTGCCCAGTCCTCACCCAGCTCCCCATGTAAGCACCCACCTGAACCTTCATCCAATCAAGAACCAGCGTCTGAGGCTGGTGGGAAGGAGTACCAGGCTAAGCTGGAGTTTGCCCTGAAGCTGGGGTACTCAGAAGAGACGGTGCGACTGGTGCTGTCCAAACTCGGCCCTGACACGCTAATCAATGATATACTGGGAGAGCTGGTCAAACTGGGGACCAAGTCAGACAGCGAGCAGCCGGCTGGATCATTAGCCTCTACCTCATCGTCATCATCCTCCTCTTCCTCTTGCGGCTGTTCTGATTTGCTTGATGGCCAGAGGTCGGACTCACCCTGTCCTTCAGACTCTCTGTGTGACCAGGACAACCTGCGGCCGATTGTGGTGGATGGCAGTAACGTAGCCATGAGGTGAGCAGCCTTCGAGCAAAATGTCCTTTAGTGATTTCACACAGCAGACTTTAACACCACAGTGTGTGTTTCCTGCTGAAGATTCCTGTCTGGACCTACAAAAATAACCCCAAATATTAATTGTTTCATAATTGTGTCCTGTAGCCATGGCAACAAGGAAGTGTTTTCCTGCCAGGGCATCCAGCTGGCCGTCGATTGGTTCCTGGAGCGTGGCCATCATGACATCACAGTGTTTGTGCCTGCGTGGAGGAAAGAGCAGTCCCGCCCCGATGCCCCGATAACAGGTAAGCGCAAGAGTCTGTTTGACACACACATGCAGTCGATAAAGACAACTCTAGCGCAGGATTATTTTTTTTCTCAACCTCGACATCACTCTCTCCCTCACACACAGATCAGGAAATCCTGCGTCGCCTTGAGAAGGAAAAGATCCTGGTCTTCACTCCTTCGCGGCGCGTCCAAGGCCGACGCGTGGTTTGCTATGACGACCGCTTCATCGTCAAGCTGGCCTATGAGTCAGACGGCATCATTGTCTCCAACGATAACTACAGAGACCTGGCTAATGAGAAGCCCGAGTGGAAGAAGTTCATCGATGAACGGCTTCTCATGTATTCCTTTGTAAATGACAAGTAAGTGACTGAGGGTCAGATCTAGGCTCTTGATGGCATCTAAATAATGTGCCCCATCTTTTAAAAGCATTTGACTTTGTGGTCATGTAACTGTCTTGTCCTTTGTAATCCTCTCTCCCGTCTCAGATTCATGCCCCCGGATGACCCTCTTGGTCGTCATGGCCCCAGCTTAGACAACTTCCTGAGGAAAAGACCTGTCATGCCTGAACAGAAAAAACAGCCGTGCCCATATGGTGAGAATATTATAGAACAGATTACGAATACAAATGTGACTGATAATGTTGTGTATCTTTGTGACATCTTGTGGTCTTTTTGGTGGGGGTAATCTCTGTATATCTACTATTTAATGAAACTGAGACCTTCTGTCATTCTCCAGGAAAGAAGTGCACTTACGGTCACAAGTGTAAGTACTACCACCCCGAAAGAGGTGCTCAGCCTCAGCGTGCCGTGGCTGATGAGCTGCGTGCCATCGCCAAGACCTGCGTCACCACCAAAAACCAGGGGGACACTGGGCTGGTGAAGAGCCACAGCGTGCCAGCTGGCAGCATAGAGGCGAAGAAAGGCGCTCCGAAAAGGCAGTCGGACCCGAGCATCCGAGCCCTGTCGTACAGCGACGCGGAGGAGAAGTTGCTGGCGAAAGGGAGAGCCGAAAGCCAGAAGAGCAGTCTGTGTAGCAGCAGCAGTAGCAGCAGAACCATGTCCCCGGCCCCAGGAGGCGGCCCGCCGTCCGGTCTCAGCCTTCCTCAGGACCAACAGTCCAGAGCACCGACTCCTCATGCTCTACCAGCCCCCAGCCATGACCTTTACCCTCACTGTGAGTCTCCAGACTTGAGCTACTACTCAGTGACGCGAGCCTACTCGGGCCTGAGCCTCTCCTCCAGAAGGAGCCCAGACTGTCGCTTCCCCAATGACACAGACCTGCGGCTGGGCTCTATGGGCTCGGCAGGCTCGGAATGTGGCAGTGAAAGCAGCGTGAGTTGCGGTAGCAGCTGTGACTCGTATGGTGAGCGGCCATGTCCTGCATGCCCCCCAGACACTTTACTGGAAGACAGCGTCCATTTTGCTAATCCCCACAGCCGGCTGTATCCCCATCACGCCTTGTCAAACCATGAACTTTGTGGCCTCCATCCTGCCGAGTACACAAATATCCAACACAGCCACTCATCTAATGCCGGAGTGCACAGCTACCACCTGAGTGTGGCGCGTGGGCAGGGTTGTGCCCACGATCAGCCTCCGCCAGAGGCACCCCCAAAGCGCCCGCTCTACCCTTTGCCCCCTCACCTCCAGCACCAGCCGCTGGCCGCGCGCTCGAGCTGCCCGGGCGACTACCACTCTCTGCCCCAGTCCAACCCCCACCCTCCTGGCTCCCCTCTCGGCCGCTGCCTGGCCCCGACACGAGCAGAGAGCGTGTCAGACTCGCATCTGTACGAACACCTCTCTACATCGCACCATCACCACAGGGCTAAAGCTCTGCCCAGCTGGGACACGTACTACAGACAGCCTCCGTTGCCGCCGTCCAGGTATGAGCCGTCCGCCTACCAGAGCCTGCCAGACACACGCCAGTCATCCTGGCACGCTCCCCCCTGGGCACAAGACGGCTACGCCCAGCACCACTCCTCCCACCCAGCCCTCCACCCATCCCCGACACATTACTTAAACCACCCGCCACCTTCAGCCCACTCTCCTCACCCGCCTCATCCATCCGGCGCTCCTCTGCCGCCGTACCCGCCCCATAGCGCTCACCTTTCAGTGCCCTCCCACGCTCCTCCCTCCTCCTACATGCCGCAGCACCCGGAATCCCCAGCACACAGCCGCTACGGGGACGTCAGGGAGAAAGTGTACGTCAACCTGTGCAACATCTTCCCCTCGGAGCTGGTGAGCCGAGTGATGGCCAGGAGCCCCCACGTCACAGACGCCCAGCAGCTGGCAGCCGCCATCCTTGCAGAGAAAGCCCAAACCGGCTACTGAAGAATGAAAGGGAAATGTGATCTCCTATCAGAAAACAATAGCAGTTCTGTAGTCTGAGTAGAAAAACACAAACTGTGGGTGTTTTGCATCAGAGCAAACTGGAATTTGCCTGTGCAAGCACGTTGGGTTTGCATAGTGGAATTTTAAATATTGGAACGCTTCTGGATTGTCTGCAAGGAAGGTTTTGTCTTTTCTTATGACATTAATGAGACATTGCATAGGATTTAAGAATATAAAAATGCCGAAGATAATCCAAATCCAGCTCTGGTCACTGTGCAGCGACAACAAAACCAACTCAACTATAACAAGTGTGGAGAGAGCGAGTCATTTGACGAAATCTTTGACAGTAAGTGCGACTTGTGGAGAAAGTTTCTAGACCTGCCCAGTTATTCATTGTTATTTATTTAGTAGCATATTATATTTTCACGTGTAAGGACTTGTTATGCATCAAATTTAAAAAGGCACTTTTTCAGCCAAATCTCGTAAAGTTGGTATTGCATACATCAAGTACGACTGAAATGAAGGATGATTTGATCATTTCCACCACCTTTAGGGCCAGATTCTGATTTGTAGGGACTAAGCACTACGCACACATATTTTGTGCGTAGTACACTGTACTTCAGCTCAGACCTGAATCAAATGGTGCTTGAAAATGATTCCAGACAGATGGAATCTTCTGCTTCATAACTAAAAAAGTATCACAGATGAGCATTCAAACCTCATTCCGTTTGTGGTTTTCTTAATTGGTTATGTCGCACATCCCCAGTCTGGTACTCCATCATCACCTCTCACCACAGTTTCAAACTACTTTTTTGCAGAGGTCCGTGTATCGTGTTAAATCTCTGTCTGTGTTGTGCGGCCTTTCGTGGGTTTTTTTTTCCATGTTGGTAAAAATTGGGTGTCTGAAAGATGGTTGTCTTATTTGAGATGCCGTCAGTATTTTGGTCAGAGTTGTAGCTGTAGAGATGGGTGACCCTGTCGTGTGTACCTTAGTTTTAGTAAGGGACATCTCTCTCTCTCTCTTTCTCTATCTATCTAACTCTCTCTCGCTCTCTGGCCCTTTATTTTGGGTCAACTCTGGCATCTGCTACAGACAGAGAACATCAGGACATCGGTGAATCAAAAAAACATGTATGTATTGTAAATATATTTAACGGGTTCCCTCTGCCGGGCTTTTGGCTAACAGCGTCTTACTGTTGTCTGTAGCAGATCCCAGCTGAATCCATGCTAGACGGAGAAAAACCTTGTTTGATACAAATTGTATCATTAACTAAGTCGCTGATGTTATATACAGTACATGGACTTGTTGATCTGTATTTATCAAACACTCTTGATGTATTGCTATATGATGAAGTGCATTGACAGCAGTTACGTTCCAATCGAGATGTTCCAACTTTTAATCTTGTGGAAATTGCTTTGAGACAATTATTTCACATATGTTTATGAAACAAAAGGAGTTGTCTGCCTACTATGTTTAGGTATCGCAACTTCTTTACCTGCGCTTTTGGGTTTGAAGCTGGCTTATTTCCTACAAGAGCTCCAATTAAATTATGTGTGAGAAATATTCTTTGGTTCATTGGTTAACTGACCATTTGAAAAAAAAACGAAAAACAGATGCGAATTAGTCTGTTTTTTTAGTGAGGTTGGGGTCAGTTCATTTTAAGTTTTTTTTTTAAGCTTCTTTATTAAGCCAGTAAGTAGACATATAATACATTATGCTTGAAATAATAATTTAAAAAAATATTTCTGTTAACTAATCTAGTGTTTCTATTAAATCATAACATTGAGTGAATAGACCCCAACCATGTTTGATAAGTAAAGTTTTATATTTGGGTCAGTCCCATATCCCATGGCGGCCATTTTGAATGTCTGTGACACTACAGCTCTGCCTGGAGTTAACAGAAAGATGGGGTCTTCATAGAATCCGTAATTATGAAGTTATTTAAGCTACAGCGAGCTTAAATGTAGCAAGAAGTTTAGCTAGCTAACTAGGTAGCTACTTTCCAGACACAAATGGTGAGTTTTGGTTTAATATTGTCGGGTTAAACATAATGTCTCTTTTCTCTTATTTGTCCACAGTGTTTTGAAGGGCGGTATCTCAAAATAAATTACATTTAAACTTCACCGCAAACAGAGCACTTGAGTACTTACTAAGCTATTGCCAACATTTCCTTAGTATTAACTTGCCTGACCTGTCCAGGATATAACCCTAAGAGGTTGCATGTCACAACCTCTTAGAGTGCTTGCTAGGTCGCCATACATAGATCTATATTGATCTGGATTTTTTTATTATTTTGTTTTAATAATTCAGTAATCGATAATTAATGTTTGTCAGGTTTCTAACTGGTTAGCAGCAAGCTTTGCTTGATCAGGTGGAGACTCAAACCAAAGTGTTCAAAATGGCCGCCAAGGAATTTAAAGTCAACAGAGTGAGCTCGTCATACAGTTCATCACAAGCCAGCTACATAAAGCCCACTGGTTTCTTTCCTGTCCAACATGTCACATTGTACAAAGGATGATTAATTGTACAATAACACGTGCTGTTGATGAGAGAACCTTTGTGTGTATTGAAGAAGCGCCTTCTCTCTGGCCTCCTGGCACTGTGTGTCAGTGTGGCACCTGAGAGTGGGCCCAAAGTAATGCCTCTTCATGGCATTGTGCTTATGACACATCCAATACTCTGAACTATGTTCAGCTAACTGTTATGCATGTTTTGATTTGTTTTTTTGGTTTCTGCATGGTTCCTTGTGTTCAATTTGTGTACATAGCTGTGTTTCTGTCCTGGAAGTTTGTCTTGCCGTCACTGTGACATGATGCTAGCTGTTGAGATCCCTCGAGGCTTACTTATACACGAAACTGGCTTGTTTTTCTGCTGTTAACGTTTTGTTGCATATATCAGTTAGTATTGGTTTCAGTACAAACACCCTTTGACATTCAATATGAAGTCAAATGGGAGCGCTGTCTTGTTTTCTGTAAGGCCTGACATTTACTCCAAAGTATCAGGAAGCATGTTTTGGAATGCGTCCCACCCAATTTCAGCGCCGTTTGCTTTGGAAGTGCACTTGGCCATAGCTAGTGATAACTGAAACCATTATAATGAATTGACTTCTGTGCTGTAGATATCTCAAGGCTATACAGGCCAGTACACTTCTAGGTTGAAAATCCTTGGTTTTGAATTCTATTAAAATTTACCAGTAGAAAAACAGTGTAACTAATTGATTATTGTAACATTTTCACCTGTAACTGTGATTGTTCATTAAAGAGAGTACTGCTATAAAACATCTGCGATCCATCAACACTGTTGTAGTAAAGAAATGCTTGTTTAAATAATAGTGCTTTCCTTATGACAGAAACATTTGACATTTTTGTACTGTGTTTTTTTTTTATATCTTGTAGGTATTAAAGTTGTAGTGTGTAACTATTCTTTGTTATATTGGCTAAAATTGTCATTATGATCTGACAGCAGAATAAGATACAGGCCAGCTGTGTAAAAACCCTAATTTGATCTGCAAGAATCCACCGCTCTGGATCAACACAACCAATCAGAGCCAAGGGAAGTGTCTGAGAAGTGCCAATCATGCGCGTGCATAAGCTGCTGGCAGACCCCCTGCCCCACGTCGCGTGTACTCGGCTGTGCCCCTCCCCCCGCGCAGGTGCACTGCCTGCTCTGACCTGGTCAGATACTTTCAAGCTCAAATTCAACGATGTCGAATGATGCCCCACCATTGCCCACATCCAAGAGAAGAAATAAGAAGACTGACAAGTGTCATGTCGGAGGTTGAGGGCGCTGCGGATTCGTAAGGACTCAAGAGCAACGCAGAGTTAGCGGCTTTTCTGCTGGAAAAGTAAGGACCGCTGCTTTATAGATGTTTCATTCTATGTTTTAACCACAAGGCTAAGATGGCGGTGGTTGCCGTAATACGCTCGACAGCGCATATCGCCGATGTTGCAGTCGAGCTACATAGCTTGTTGGTAAATCTAGCTTGTATGCTAACTCTGGTGTCTTTACAACCATGGACAGACACGCCGACGTCGCCATATTGGATGTGGCAGCTCTGCCCCGTGAACGTTATAAAGCTCCTTGTACAAAGTGCTGTAAGGTAATGCCTTTCATTTACACATTCACGGATATATTTGGGAAACATTATAACTTCATAAAGGGTCAGACTCTGACCTGTGGAGTGCACTTGGCCATAGAGTCTGAGCGGCTGGATCAGGCAGGTGGACACCAGCCTTCAAAACTCAGTCAAGGTTTTAAACCCACAACCTTTAGACTTCAAAACAGCATTTTATCATCCTGAGCTAATGAGTTGGGTTTGAAGATCTGTCTCAGAGGATTTCACTCTTTGTTTTGGTTTAAAAATGACATGAGCTATCCAGTGTTTGGACCCACAACCTCCAGACTCCACTCAGTATTACAAGAATCAAACCCGCTACCTCAGAACTGCTGACTGGGCCTCTAGGAGCCTGAGCTACTGGGTCTGAGTGCTGCTCTTTGCTTCTTAAAGTGTTTTTTTGAACATCAACCCTCAAATTCCAATCAAGAATTGAACCCACAACCTCAAAACTTCTAACCCTAGTTTCACCCTGCTGAGCCAATGGGATGACAAGAGCAAAGAGTCTCTCAGTTTTTCACTCATTATTCTGAGCAGCAACTTCATAGTCAGGATACAAAGCCACAGTCTCCAGACCAGCTCAGACCAGCTTCTTTTCCTGACAAAAAAATACTGATTGATAAATCAGAATGTTAATATTTATAAAGAATTGTTGGTTGCAGCTCTTAAATATGGAGGCAATGTCACGCGGATGCTTCTCTGTGTGACAGAGAGCCAGTCTTCACTGAAAGCATGATAAATGAGACTAAATACAAAAAGGCTTCTTCTCTAGAGGGTGCATGACCTCAGAGCAGGGGTACGACTCACTTCTTATACTGAAACAAACTGAGTTCAGAACCAATATAACACTGTCAGGTCTTTGACAAGTTCAAGCCTGGACTTTAACCCCCGCGGATAATCTGCGGAAAGACCTTAAGATCAGCAGATCACAGGTCAGTGAGGCACCCAACCAGACGGGTTTAAAAAAAGGATTTTCAAGGAAAGTTTAAAGCTGCATTGATTTGTTTATCTGCAACTATTTTAATCATTGTTGAATTTTAAAGTTTTTCATGACAGTAAGTCTTTCTTATTCAAGCCTATAATACCACAAAATGTCCAAAAGTGAAGTAAGTCTTCTTTAATAAGCATAGATATTACAAATACAAACGGGTCAGAACACACGCTCAAAATTTAAAACTTTTATTTGTGAACCAATGAAATGGACTGCAATCCATCTGCGCCTTCTACCTCAAAGAATACTAACATGAACATAAGAAGAAGAAGAAAAAAAAGAAAAGAAAATAGACGTTGAAACGTGACAGCTGGTGCCAGAGCTGGCATCATCACAGACGCTGGCTTCATTGGAGGGGACAGGACAGGCATAACATGGTTGCTGTGAAGAAAAACTGAAGCCTTACAGCTTAAATGTTGGGGGGGAGGGGGGGGGGGATGTCAACAGGAGTTTTCCCCTCCAACGAAGCTGTCCGGTGTAGCAATGTGCGCTGCTGGTTTATGGGTCTTTGAACACACAATACAAAAATATGAGCTGGAAGCACAAGATGATTCTTTTCCACCTGCTATGGCAAAAACACAACACGAACAACGGACACTGCGGAGTTAAACACAAAGGCAGGCTTCAGTGTCATGTTTCATACAAGTGCTTTAACTTTAAAACTGACCATTAAAAAAAATATATATATCAAACCAACACCAGCTGTCAAGTATATCGTAACAAATAATACCATAAACATTTTACACCATATTGTTAATAATTAAAAAAAGAAAGACAAAAATGGAAAACTTCATGTATTTAAAAAAAAAAGGAACATATTTTCCACCCCACAAAAGATGGAGTCAGTTTGTTTTCTGAGCATAAACAATGTTGTGAGATGAGGATTTATCATCAGATTTTAAAAGGAATAACATTGGCCTCCTCTCTATTTGAGCCTGGAGAGATTTGATCACAATAGCAAAGTCCCTTTACATCGATAACTATAACTCATCTCTTTACGTATTCACAAGCCTCTCAGTTTGCAGAACTGCGATGATTCATGGGATTGTCTCCTTAAAGTGAAACCAACCGAGGCATTGGAGACCAGTTTAAAATATTTTACAGGGGAGCCATCCTTGGAACGAGTCGAGTCCAGGTGGCTCTGTAAAACCACAATAGCAACTCTTGGCTCCTAAATGCCTCACAGGACCCCGACAGGTGATTACCAAAGATATCTCTATACACAGTGCATCTCCGTTCTGGTATTTGCAGTATTATATATTTCAACTTCCACATTGTTTGGGATTTATTCTTGGGCAAAAATGGACCGAAACATCTGAGCAAGGGCAAGGAGAGACCGCTGGGTAAAACTAGCTTCAAATGTAAGAAATAACACTTTTCAACCTACTGTAGATCTCACTTCTGCAGTATGTTTTACATATACCCTTAAAGGAAAACTTCACCCAGAATTGAAAATTTCAGGTATTATCTACTACCTTCCATGGCAATGCAAGGCTGGGTGAAATTTCAGCCACTATGTACCTCAGCTCTCACAAAATGTAGCCTGTCCAGGAGAACCACCCGAGGATATAACAGCAACAGAGTAAAATCATGACCTTTGTTTTTTTTGGAAGGGAGGAGGGGAGCATCCTGAGTGTTTGACTGTCAGTCACCACTGCTAACATAACTGAGGTAGAGATTTGTCCCCGGTCGAGGACAGATGTTTTCATAAGCTCCCCAGCCAGAGAGGTGCCAGGCCTCATATTCCACACATTCTCCTTTCACTCACTCAGACACACGCAAATACATCCAAACACTCAGACGCTTGGACAGACAGACAAACAGCCCCATATCTCGGTTTCCTCTGTCTGTCCATATAACACCCTGGGTTCCTTTGTGAGCTGGCAGGCAGAGAAAACCATCTATGGTGACCGGGAATCAAACACTTCGATGCGTCTAGGAAACACACGCAAGGCTACACAACTACCAATTAGCTTATCTCCGTAGCACTTTTTAAGCTCGAGGGCGATAGTTCAGTGGCACAAGCTCATTACGTGCCATCCTATCAGCTCGGCATGTATAGAACACTTTCCCTTTGTTACCTTGGCTACATTCAATCATCAGAACCCGCTATGCGACAAGTTGGGCGGCTCTTTTCCCCACATGGGTCAATTTGCTTCAATTTTATTCACAGAAAGGAGTTGTTCATCAAAATTGGAAAATACTGCTTTACTTGACATTCAGCTTGAGATTAAACTATTAAAATACTGCAGTGTTTGTTTTTAGTTTGAATTGAATGAATAGAGCGACATGACCTCAACTAAGCTCTTTAAAACTCAGATGCTGAGAGTTGGCAGAGTTAGCTTGGAATATGTTTTGACATTATGTAACATAGCAGCATGTTTGAAGCTGAATAAAAATAGTGATCCCCAAAAACTTAGTTCTTTATTCATAGGCCGGGACTAAACCTTGCATCAATGCGTTCAATAGACAACTCAACAAAAAAAAAAAAAAATAATAATAAAACGAGTCAAACAAAAGAAGAGGGAAACAACTTAAAAACAAGGAGAGGACGGTTAATCTTAAACTGAAGGCATGGAATCATACTAAACCTTTGCAAGTTGCAAGCAAAACAAAAACAACAAAAGTAGCTTTCTATGGCCATGTTTTCTCAAAATAAAAATATCCAATTGCTTCCATTTTGGTTGTACACTCTCTTGAGGATAAATGATCTCTGCAGTAAGATGGTATTTGCTTGTTCAGAGTGGTGTTGAGGCAGCTCCATATGACGGAGATATCCATAACTTCGACATGTGGGGCAAGACTTTGGCAGTTTTTAACAAGATGATTTCTCAAGATTTCCTTGGTGCATTGAGGGGGGCGTGGTGGGATTACAAGGACGGCAGCATCTGTTGTCCATGAAAATTGAGCAGCCGCTGAGGGGAAAGTTCGGGAGCAGACACCCCAGAGGGAAACAGGGGCGAGGGGGACACGGGTGCCGGTCTCACATGGACTCAAATTCATCGATGCGCTGCTTTGTGTTGCCCTGTCGGATCTGGCGCAGCGTTTTGTATTTATCTCGGCCTGCTTTCACATTCTCGGCATGTAGGACGTCATTCTGCGTCTTCTTGGTTTCGTCTCTGGCCTCGGCCAACTCTGAACTTAGTGTCTGAGAGATGAAAGAGAAGGTTGGATAAGAATAAGGTGAGGAGGAAGGAAAAATACAACAAAACAGGGAAAAGAAGCAAGGAAAATAATTGTAACAAGAGAGAAAAAAACAGTAGCCGATGAAGGGATGTAGAGGTTGCAAAGAAGAAGAGACGAGGAAAAACAGCTCAGTCATTTCAAGGTAAACACGTGACTGACGCGAAGCGTTTTCTACATCAATACTTACCCATGTATGTCAACATGTTTTCAGCGTTCACTGACCAAATTAATCCTTCCAATGAGGTTAACAATATAACTTTTACTCCACACTAAAGTTACAGTGCAGTAGCTTTCAGTGCTGATGATTAGGGAACCCAACACAGGCTTACAGATGCAGTGGAGACACAGGCCTGCACTTGAATTAGTTTTGCTTGATACATCTGATAAAACTATCTGGTTGATGTTGGAATTTTTCTTGCCATAGCTTCAGTACAAGTCCTGGCCTATACGGTAGCCCGCCTACAGCCTGTGTAAGAGATTTAGAGTTATGTAAACCATGAAGATGGATATGATTTTATCAGTTTGATCAATTAATTAGCATTAGGTCTGCTTTAGCCAGGCTACAGTCTAAGCCAGCACATTGACTCCTGTTAAAAGCAGGAGTTTAAAGAAGAATGGACAAAGACGTATACCTTATCTTACCCTTATTTGCCATTTCTTTGCTGGGGTTTCTTCTTTGCAACAAAACTGCTGTTAGAAAATAATATTATCTCATTGTTATTCTTGTTTGTGAGATGCAGATCTCTTTTGGTCAGATAAAGTGATTAACCTTTTGTTAAGATTAAAGAGATATCTATTGTGTTTCTACATTGTACTGTGGGTTTGTTTTATATGTTTTTGTCATTTTCTTTAGGATTAGAATGAACTTAATATTGAGTGTGAAAGTTCATTGACCTAAGGACAAGTAGCTCGCATGGTTGTTATAATTTGATCAAGGAACTTTACATTGGTAGTTGTTTAAGGTTTGGAAATATTCTTTCAGACTTCACAAGCGGCCACTTTCCAAACCAGTCCTGAGGATATTCTCCCTTGCTCTCACCTGCAGCTGTTGCTTGACCCTCTCATTCTTCTGTGCTTCTGTGACGCGTGCCTCTTCACTACGGAGGTCGAGCTGGCTGACCCCCTCGTTGGAGAGCTCAGCGCTGGCCTCTGCATGGTTCTCATCCTGCTCATCGTGCTCGCTCTCAGCACTGCTGCCCAGAGGTGCTGGCACCAATACTATTGCAGTCTTCAGTTCCTCCCTGGCCTTTTCCAGGTCCTCCTGGGCTGACATGGCCTGCAGAAGAAGGAAAAAGCAAGACACAGACGCACACTGGAGTGAAATGAAGGCCTATTGTCTGGGGCTCTACCATGTTGTAAACAAATCTGCTGTTGATTACACTGAGACTAAAGTAAGTTAAACTATAAACAGACTTTTTAAATCACATAATGAAGCAATGTAATATTGTGGGAGTGCAGACACGTACCTTATGCTGCCACTCTGTGGCCTCATCGTCTTTCTTCCTTTTGGCTTCTTCCAGGAGAGAGATCTTGGCTGTGAATTCAGCCAGTTCAGAGGCCTGAGTTAAGATAAAGACATTGGTGCCTTGTTAACCAACTGGTGTCGAAATGTGGGCATGCAGTTGTGTGCTTGTTTTCAGTGTGTATATCCTTAAACTGTTTTGAAGAACTGTGTAACAAACAAAATGGAAAAAAAAGCTGTTTTCCCACAATATTGTCAGAATATGGGGGGACAACTGTATTTGGAAAGGGGGTATTACTAAGCAGTGTGCTATTTTCTTTCTTGTGGGGGTTGTATAAGGTTTTTTTTTTTTTAAAGATATAAAAAGACCTCGAGAACTGTTTCACTTCCTGTAAAATGTAACATCCTTGATCCTCCAATGAAAAGATTTATATATATATTAAAAAGAAAAGGTAGAGACATTGGTGTTACATATGCTATACAAAACACCCGTCCTAAATAAGCTAACTAGGGCCTTGCTGATAACTGCTGCTGACTGTACTGACTGAGCAGCGGCAGGAGGTTTTGTGGAAGTGCAGCTTGCGCTGGAGCCATGTGAGTGGCCAATGGAACTGGGCTCAACAGCCTCCCATACAGCTTTTCCACTAAAATGGAACCAGTTCCATTCCAATGAAGCTCCTAATTTGTAACCGTTTGGAGCATTTCAACCAAGAATACATTTGTTAAGAACCTGAATGTTGTTTCCTGCTAGAACAATGAATAGCAGGTTTTCCTTGAATAGAAGTGTGAATCTGTCAGATTCTACAGGTTGTTGTGCATTGTACAATGTCCTCCGTTGACAGTTCTGCTTAAGACTGGTGGAAACACTTGCTGGCTCACTAGATAGCACCAAGGTGCAAATCATCTTGAACGCAGCTAAGGCTAACTTGGCTAGTTTGATGACATGGAATATATTGACTGTTACCAGGGTGATTTAACATCACAGTGACTAAACATGAATTTAAATCCAGACAAGAGAAACCTGAAGTAGAAGTTCCCCTGTGCACCAACAGATCAACTAGGAAAACCTGAGGTGTGTGTGTACCAGTTGTTCCTGGGTCTTCTGCTGGTCTGCAGCCTGTCTGGCTAGCTCTGCTTTGGCCTCCTCGGCAGCCCGCCTGTCTCTCTCCAGCCTTTCAGCCTCCTCCCTCGCCCTTTTTCTCTCCTGCTCCAGCTCCAAGGCCAGGCGAGTCTGTTCCTCGAGCTCTGGAATAGAAAAGACAATATTGTTTGTGTCCTTCTCCAATGTATTCTTCTACACATTCAAATATAAATGCAGTGATCAGATACTGTTGATTCAGGAAGAGAAATCTAATGCACTTACAAACATATAGTACGTAAGTATGAATTGGTGATCAGGTTTGACCAAACCATAATCATCCCTAAATATGATATTGGGAAAACAGGCCCTTCTGAATTATAAACAGTAAAAACAATAACAAGTGGGTTATGAGAGAAATGTCAGTCACCTATACAGTTCCTTCTGGTTTTATGAGTATGATGAATAGACATGACTCACAGATTTTCTAATTTGAAACAAGGAGGGGAGTGGGAGGCAGCAGCAGCAAAGATAAGTGAACAGATGGAAGGATAAAAGGAAAAGTGAGTACCTTTCTGAGCTCTCATCGTCTGCTCTTCAATCTGTCTCAGCCTCTCCATGAGCTCGTCTTTCTCGCGCTCTATCCTCTCCTTCTCTTTCTCGGCGTACTCGCGTTTTTTCTTCTCATTCTCCAGCTGAGCCCTGAGATGTTTTGCAATGACAGGTTTCAGAACACTTGAGTATTTTTGAGGGATTTTTTGAAATGACAAATGCAGAGAAGCACAACACTTGTATCCTGACCTGAATACAACTTAGCTGAGGCTGCAGCACCTTTAACTGGATCAAAATGCCCCTTCTGCCTCAGATAATGTGTGTAAAAGAGGCAACACTGCCCTCCAGTGGAAAAGCTCTAACAGCTACCGTCTAAAAAACTATTTGCCTTGATTAAAAGTTGTCCTCTGATGTTTCAAAATAAAATTCTGATCTTTTTGACAAACTGGAATTTGCAGGTCTTATTTTAGCTCAGTGCAATGCTTTGATTAATTCAGTTAAGTATTATATACAAAACTTTGGACAGGCTTTATATTTTTCCAGTGGGCTTTCCTCCGACCTCAGGGACAAAATGATAACGGTTGGTCATGTTCCTCTGCAGTACCTCTCCATCTGTTTGTGGTGTTTCTCCTCCCGAGCCTGAGCCTTCATCTGCTGCACCTCGATGGTGTCAGGCTTTCTCCTCCTCATGTACAACTCGTGGTTACCCATACACAACGCCAAGATGCGCTTGTTGATGCGCAGTCGCGGTGCATAAAACACAAAGTCCTAAAAAAAAATAGGGGCAGAAAATACACTCTTAATTATACGGCAAAAACTCTGATATCTGTTGACTTGTTTTATACGTCTGATGAATTTGACACTCACAGGTGCTTTCTTGTCTATGGGTTTGATGACAAACTTCTTGTCATTGAAAGAGATGTTGCGAATCTCACTCCAAGGGAAGCCAATCTTTGGTGTCAGCCTGAAAAAAGACAACAATTCACACTTTAAACTTTTCACCTCATAATATGACAAACAGCACAGGATGTTAGACAGTTGGCTGTCAAATGTTTGATAACATTCAGCCAGCAGACGGCGCCTTGTATAAACAGACAACAGTTCAAGAAATCAGGAGAATTTTGTTCAGTATACTGGTTAAGAATAGCAACAGGAAAGCAAAGGAGGTGAATGAAACCTACAATGTCACTTCCTGCCAAGAATTAAAAGGATGTTGGGTGTTTTAGAAAAGGAATAGAAAAAAGGGATGAAGTAATTTCGAGGGAGTTGCTGCCTCAGGAGAGGGAAGGAAACTAGCCCTTATTTCCTTCCTTTGTCACCTGGACAAGAGAAGGAGGATGGCACTTGTGATGACCTAAGATAATGTACAGGAAGGGAAAAGCAGTGACAGGAAATGCTACAGGAGTTGTGATTAGATCTATCCTTTCACTGAAGTGGAAAAAAATATCTGACCAGAGGACAGGAAAGGCCCTCCTATGGACAGATACAGTCTTCCTATCTCCACCTCTCCCTCAGTTTTCACCTCTATAAATATCTTCACTTCCTCTAAACTTTATCAATATTATTCGCCTCATCTTGGCACTGAGCCTCCAAAAAAAGGAGAAAATAGTAGACCGAGTCTGGCTGATTTATGGGCTCAGTTACTATCAAAGAATGAAATGCAGAGCAGAATACTAAAGATTAGTTCGGGGTAGTTTGGAAACATGGTCACCATTACATTGTTTTTCCACAAGAACACACTCAATTGTGCTTTACTGACAGTGAGTGCAAGAGCAGCTCTGTGGACACTAAATAAACACTCTTCTATTTATTGGCAACTGGATCTACTGCATTGTCACTTGTGAATGCATTGATAGTGCAGATTCTAACTGTTTCCAAAGATTCTTCCTGACACCAAAATACATGTGTCATAATTTAAATGAACAATGTCAAAACTAAATAGCCAGTTGTTCACATAAATATAGTTAAACCTTTTGAGTTATCAAAAAGTGTGTTTGATGTATTTACTCCTCGAAAGTCAATTAAAACATTTTAAAAACCATATTTGGGAAAAAAAAATAAAAAATACAAAAGATCAACGCAAAGAGAAAAGCCAAAAGAAATATACCATTATGTTTTTCTTTTTATTGTCAGCAATCTAAGGAGTGTCCCCACATAAGGCTGGGTTAAATAAATCCAGCTAAGAGCTGCCTGTAGTTTTGAGCCAACAACTGATTTAAATTTCAAAATCTTTACAAAATTCTGATCTTGTGGTTGTGGTTTGACACAGCAGGTATAAGAGATACTGTTATGACAACACTTGTTGACCCACATCGGTTGTGACATGCTGTGTAAAAAAGTCTCCACCACTTGTTCTCGTCTCTGCTGCTGTTTAGTAATCAACTGCAAACCACAGCTCTGATCTCCTTGCAGGCATGTGTCTGTATGTAATCCTCACATAAAAACAACAAAATAAAATACATACATCCATGAATAATGAATAAAGTGGAATCTAAAAGATGAGGTCTCAACATGTCTCAGTCTTTATGGAAACTTGAACGTGAAGCCTATTCAGGTTAACAATGTAGTATTTAAGGATTATACTGATTTTCAGTTTTTGCCCAGATCATTTATCATCACTTAATCACTTATTTTGTAAATAAACTGAACAAATCCCTTTGTGTGCTGCGTGTGTGTGCTGCGTGTGTGTGTGTCCCTTACTTGTCTTCGTGTTCGTAAATGTTGAGGCCAAGGGCATCCACACCCAGCCACAGCTGTGTGCCCTTCTTGTTTTTGATCTCAAAGTAGTTAACACCGTACATCTCCAAGTCCTGGGCAATTTTTAGATATTCCATCATAGAGTCCTCCCTAGAGAAGAGAAGGAGCAGGAGATTGCATGTTATATATGCCTTATTGGAAAATGTCCAGGATCCCATCTGTTTGCATTGTAATTTTTGACATTATAAAAGCAAATGACCACTAAATCATACTATCAAATCACACCTTGCCATATACTTAGGCAACACTCTCAGACACTCTCATAACAAATACTTCTACATCCTACATGACACAACATGCCCAGAGGTGTACACGCAGACACAAATGTTTCTTCACCTTCTCGGGGTGTTTCAGGTAAAGAATGATGTGGAAAGTTTGACACATACCTGAGCATTCCTCTGTGCTCTTCGTGCCAAGTCTGTATCCTGTCCTCCCACTGCTCTTTGGTCAGCTTGTGCTGCTCCAGGACTCTGCGCACACAAACACAATGTATTCACCTGAAGGGATGTCGAGTAGAACGTAATTGTTTCCTCAGGAGGAAATCATTGAAAATTCCAGCAGGGAGCGAGCCACATTCCAGGTTTCGACGGATCTTGTCTGCATGTGAAAACTCAAGGAACACCTCCAACACATCCCTCTTTGCCTTCATTCACTTTGGCTCACAGAAGCATCATATAGAGTGTGACATATTTGTGTGTGTGTTTGTGTGTGTACCTCTGAGGCAGCAGTCTGTCATGAGTAAGGTATCCAGGCTTGTGTGCATCTTTGTTGTAGTCTCCATACTTTGCCTGGACAGCATATGACCCAAGTAGCACTGCTGTCTCTGGGGGACAGTAGTTCTCATCGTTCAGGATGGCCTCCTTCACCTGGCAGAACAGGAGGGAATTAAGGAGTTGACAAACTTTAGTTAGTTAGAACTTAACTATTTAATTCCATACTCACTTTTTTTCAATAAATGTGTTACTAATCATCAATTAAATACAGTACAACAGGTATGGCTTGCAAATGTGAAGCAAGATAGAGAGCTGATTGGTGGTAATGACTTTACACGGTATGAACATGTTTCTCAATGGTTTAACACCAGGCAACTACAGAATTAGTGCCACTGTTCATCTCCAAGCATCCATCTCCTAGGATTTGCATATTATGATAGAAACGTGTGTTAATTCACATTTGCTCTTGCTGATTTCTGGAACCATTTATACTACATTTGGATGGACACTTGACTAGTGAGTGCCTCGTTACCTGTAGGAAGAAGAGTCTCTGGGTGATCTCCTGGATTAGTTCCTCTGAGACATCCTCGGGGAAGAACTTGGCTCTGAACTTAAACTGCAGAGGGTTCTCTTTCTTCACATCCTGCTGAGTCACCTGGACAATAAAGACAGCATCAACATTTATTCATGTAATCAACACATTAACTTTGGGTACAGCTGCACTGCGAGTGGCCAGGATGGAAGAACAAGTCATAACAAAGCTTTTGATTCTGGTTTGTCATATGAATTCATTCATTTTTAATAAATGTCCTTTAATCAATATCAAAGCACAATAAGGGGCTGTTATAAACAAGCACACTCATGACATAAACTTCTGCAATCTGGTCACTGTCTGAGTCTGAACAAATCTTTGGATGTCTGGGGACGTGTGCTATTCATACTGTATGCACTCAGTTGTTACCCACGCACATACAAAACAGTTTCCATTGTTAGAAGAAATCCTGTCGCAGATCAGGCTGACATCATGGCTGGGAGGCCTCAACACGCATATGCATACCCCTCTCTGCTCAGAGACATCAGTTTCTCTGCACAATGCAAGAGTAACGTTTCCATCACACTTTTCTGTGGTCACTGCCTCACTCTGTCTCTCTCTCCCTCTCAAACACATGTCGAGTGTCGAGTGTAAATCTCTTTCATGCACACTGAAACACAGATGCTCTGTAATAGCAGGGATGTTAAGGCCGGAGGGTGTGTTGGCCAGAGTGAGAGCGGGACCCTGGTAAGAGTGCACATCTGAGGCTTTAGACCGTCACAAAGCTTCAAGCAAAATTCAAAACAGACAACAGCCACTGACTGGATCAAAGACAAACAGATAAAGTGCGAAGAAAATGAAAGAGAAAGATCATTACTCAAGCCGAGGGTCTAAGGATAGAGGATGTCATTCACGGGACAGACTGTAAAGCCCACTGAGGCAATGTGATTGTTGAATTTTGGGCTATTAAATGAAATGGACTTGACAAAGATTTCAAAAGAGAAGGCTGAGAGAAAGTAACAGGGTTTCTGCAGGTTTCAACGAGTCAAATTTAAGACTTTTTAAGACCTTTTTAAGACCACTTTGAACAAAATTTGAGACCCACACGAAGTACGAAAAAGTAAGGAAAAATAAAGTCCCCGAATTTACTTTGAAAAATAACTAAATTTATTGCCATTCACAGAGCAACTAAAACAATTAAGAATAGAGTGAGTGAGTGTGTCAGGGTTATCATTTTTAAATTTCATTAGTTTTTATTTTAATTTGTTTTTTCAGTTTGCTTTTTATTTCAGTTTAGTTTTAATTAGTTTAACAAGTGATTAAGTAGCTGTAGTTTAGTTTTTATCTGGGAATTTAATTTAGTTAACTATAATAACCTTATGTATTCATGTATTTACTTATTCACACACACGAGATCAGGCTGTTGACACCTGGATACTTCAGACAGAAGTACAACACACGGAGCTAACTGTGAATCTTAAATTTCCCCAATACAAAAACAAAAAAACAAAAAAGACGACAACGGAAGCGATGAATGAACATACATATTTAAGACCTAACTAAATGTAATTTAAGAACTATGTGCAAAACTCAAACAATTGAGAATGTGTGACCTATAAATATGGACGTATTTAAGACTTTTTAAGGCTGCGCAGACACCCTGAGTAAAAGAAGAACACTGTAAAATAGAAGGCATATTAATGGGCGTGTCTCTTGGTGGCTATAACAAAGGAGAAGTGTAAAGCAGGGGGAGACTGACCTTCTTATTGAGTTTGAGCCAGGTGATGTAGCCTTTACTGTCAACATACTGCAGGCCAAAGAACCAGACCTCCCGCAGTCCAACTGTCTTCACCACCTGAGAATAAAACAAAATGCAATCTGAATTTGGGGGTATGTGGGAGTAAATGTATTGCTTTGTGGCTGAACATATCAATGTCTAGTTTCAGGGATGCATGATTTACATTTTTTTCAGCGGATACCAATAATTCATGACTGATATTGATAAGATTAGTTGAATAATTTCACATATTTGAATATTTAAAAAACAATAATTCTGACCTGTAGTATATTTACACCCGAGGGTGAGAAAGTGTCAGGTGTAGTGAGCAAAGACATTACAGATCTCTGATAACATTGCTGTGTTAAAACCTACTTTTTCCCTAGTCTCTGGAACTTTAAAGGTCATGTATTTCAAATAAGACTTGTGTTATTGTCCCATGAAAACTAAAATACCTACAGTGAATAGCCTAAAAAGAGCAAGACAGATACATCTCTGCTCTCTGCTCCTCCTTGGGAAGGCAAAGGTAAAACTCAACTGAGTGCTCCCAAAAAGTCCATCATAGTTCATTGTTAGATATAAAAACTGTATGTGATATCTTCAGTATATTCAGTAGTTACAAAGATGACCTCTACTACCAAAGATTTAGCCTTTTGGAGAGCAATAATCAGTCAACATTTTTGGTTATGTCACTCATCCTCACCTGGTCAAAGAGCTGTTTTCCTGTGGTATTAGGTTGGATAGCAAACTCCAACTCTGCATCCATGGTGGTCACACGGACATTGATCTAGAAAATAAACACAACAAGAAGTTTGTTTGCTCTAATACACAGAGACTTTACATTGAAAACATTGTTTTGCGATGCAACAGTGATCTTGACCTGCCAAATTTGAAGACATTGCCTCAAGGTTATTCTGAGGTATTGCATTCACAAAAATGGGACTCCATGAGTTCACAGTGACCTTAACCTTTGACTACCAAAATCGAATCAGTTCATCTTTGAGTCCAAGTGGACATTTCTTCCAAATGTGGTGTTTTTGAGACAACGTGTTCACAAGAAAGGGGCGTACATATGTACAGACAACCTGAAAAAACATTATGCCTCCAGCTACAGCTATGGTCTACACAGAGAGAAAAGCTAATATCAGGAAATATTTGTTATATTTCTAAAACTGAGGTAGCCCTGATCACTGCTAATTCTGACATCATTCACCCCGTTATCTATTGTGGAATAAAACATCTTAAAAAGAGTCTTCCAGGAAATTACAGAATTCCTACAACAGAGAATAGAAGAATGTTTACTCAGTGTGTGTGCAATGTGTCCATTTCCTTCCATTCTAACCCAAGTTCAATAAAGGGACTGTGTAAATGTGTCTCTCTCCCTCTTTCCATTCTACGCTGCCAGAGTGAGCAAGCCCCATGCACAAGGCAAACCTACTACTGGAAAGCCTGTTGGGGTGGAGCAGAGGATGAAACTCATTCATTGGCTGTGCTCTGTTAAGCGGCACTGGCAGTGGGCCTAGCAGCAGCAGCTGATGTTGCAGAACAGAGCGGGGCTGACCTCTGAGGCATCTGACATCCTTCCTCCTACACCTACACACACACACACTGAGCTGTATGTTGCCCCAGTAGCGGTTAACAACACGTGAAGAGAAAAGCGGTACAGAGGAGGCGAAAAACCTAAGTAAGAGGCAGAGTGCAGAAGCAAAAAGTTTTGCAAGCGTGCAAGATGAATGAGAAACTAAAAGCAGGGCAGATGGAGCGCAACAGGGAGAAGGAGGGATAATATAAATGTGCTCTCTTTGAGATTAAATTACAGCGAGGTTAATGTAGAGGAGCCAGTCATAGAAAAAAAGGAGGGAAAGGAAAAAGGACAGAAAAAGAAACTAAGGAAGAGAACCTTCCATTTCCTGTAAGCAATTATACACCAAACCTCAGGAACGCTGACTTTGCATTTCCCTCCCGCTCCTCTCAGTATCTCTTCACTGTCTCTCCTGCCTTATCCCTCTCTTTCTCTCAATATCCCAGCAATGAATAATCCATGAAACTTGTGTCTATACAGCACATAGCTGGACTCCCCCGCGCCACATGGAGCTCAGACCACAATGTATCTGCCTTTAGTCTCCCTCATTAATTATCCATGAAAAGTTGCAGCACTTTCTCTTCACTATGGACATCCCACATGAACTCTCCAGCCTGGCCTTCACAATTACTGTAATGCCTTAATTTATATAACATGACTCAAAAGGGACTCAACTGATTTCCATATTATCATAATCTGACTTGCTTAAGGCCAGGTCTCATTTTGGCTGGAAAATGTGGGCATCTTCCAAAAGAAAGTAGCTAAATGATTGTATTTTGCCTTCAGTCAGGGTCAATTTTCATTTGATTCAGTTGCTGTATCACAGCTTCAAATCTATCACATGCTTGTTGCCAATGTGTCTTTCAATGAAGATTCCACACACAGATCTTCGAGTGTGTTTCCTCTAATCTGTTGCACACACACACACACACACACACACACACACACACACACACACACACACACACACCATTGCAATACAGCCTACTATAGTATCATTTGTTTAGCCTCTTTTAAGTTACTCAAATTTTTTTTGCGCGATTCCCACAAGTGATTCTGAGATGTTTTATGAATGTGAGTCTAGATTGCTCATGGCACTCTAAACCAATGACACTGACATCTAATGACATTGGCTGCTTATTACAACACAGTCCTGTCAACATCATTTCAATGAGGATGCTGAGGATATGGTTACATGACAGAACACGATCTACAGCTAAGGACTCTTGGCTCCAGTTAGTATTGTAAATTCAGATACTAACCATTAACAACAGATGTTCAGGTTCATATAGTTTCATTCAACACAAATCCACAATCAACCTCAACAAAAAAAAATATGAAAAACTATTCAAACTGAAGCCAACAATTATAAGTTCCATCAGAAGCTGCTATAAGGCAAAACGTTTCTACAACTTTGAACCAAGAGGAACTATGACCCAGAAAAAAAAGACTTCTAAGCTTTCACACCTCCACCCTCTTTTTCTGTGCTTATGCATATTGCCCACACAGTGTGATATGATTGAGACTTTGACATAAACACATTCTGCCAGTGTCTTTCACGTTTTCCATGATTGAATCTTTACTCCATGCTTGTGAGTCTGTGGCAGTGAGTCAACCGATTGTGGCTCTTTGCACTGTAAAATAAACAAAACACACACAAAAACTTTGAGGAGTCATTCAAAGTTCAAGCTAGAGATGATAAACATCTGTGACCACTGGAGTCATTTGATGTGGGAATGAATGCCAGTAGCACCCAGTCAAGACAAGAAGTAGATGTTAGTGGGTGTTTTGTGTCCAGTGTCAAAGGGATAAAAATGAAGCCAAGTTAGGAAGAACATGTTCATGCTTCACTGACAAATAAATTAAGACTTGTTTCAAGAGTAGATGCCTCATTGATTTTCTAAGACAGGGGTCGTTATGGAGAATGTAGTGCTGAGCTGGGGTTACCAAGTCAACGGCCTTGAATGCCCCTTCCCCAGCATTTGTGTAAGGCCTGCCTTTGTGTGTGTGTGTGTGTCTGCCAAAACAGAGCCAACGCACAGAGCACAGAGAGGTGGAATCCTGTATGGACCAGACGGTCAGTTAATCCTCTCTCTCCTGGAGAGAGAGGGGGAGGAGACAAGGGACAACAACATGCCGAGGCACTGACACTGCTAATCACACACGCTGACAACTGAGAAGTCTCAAAAGGAGCAACTTTTGTAAGCCTGTCCTTATATGACACCGTTTGTCTGGTGATGCAAGACACACTGATGGGGAGAAATTCTTAAAAGGACCAAATTACCTATAAAAAGAGAGTAAGACCAGTTATAGTTAGAGGGAGGAGTTAGACCAGCAGGGGTGGGTATCTCTTTATACCCCACGACTTGATACTGAGGGTGACGATGCCATGGTAAAACTTAATTGACGCATCTTAATGCATCACGGTTTTTGTTTCCTATACACCATTTATTTTTTTCTCACTGTAAGACTACTTGCTACTTTTAAAACATAACGTATTTGTTATCCATAATCAACATAAACAGATTGATTCAATCCTGATACCTTTGCTCACTTTCATCCATCCTAACCAAAAATTAACAGGTAGCTTAGCTTTGAATGGTAACACAACAAACACGTTTACATAGGTTACATCACCCATCCAGTTGGCACAGCAGTGAGGAACATACAATCTGTCTACCTAACTTTGTATAGGTGCTTGAAATGGACAGTTAGGTTTAGATTTCTGATTGATGACTTTAACAGACCACATTCACATGGTGGCCATTTTCCTCTGACATCACGCTCAGGATGGGAAGTCGTACTGTTGTGTTCCAAGTTAAAATATATAAAAAGAGAATCTAACAAATTGTTATCATTCACTGCTTCATTATTGATTAGCAACCACCATGCATCGTGGAAAGTGACAAAGTTATCCGTTTTGTTCTAAATTACATGATAACGTAATCGCATAATCTCCATCAGTTGATAGATGACCCTGTCTGACTCTTGCACTCACGGAGAGGGATACTGTTTTCTGGGGGAAACTTCACTGAAGCATTGGTTTAGAGGGTTCAGTGTCGCAGTGATTATTTTCAATATGAGTTTTCAGAGACATTAACTACAACACAATAGTGGAAGGCGACATGGCGAGTTAAAGTTTTTTTTATCTGAATCAGGTAACATAATCACCACTATTCAACTTCGGGAGCCACCGGCTTTTTCTGCCAGGGATGGACGCTGTTTATTGGGCAGAAATGTGACGAAGAGACGGTAGGACAGACAGGATGACAGACAGGATGACAGAGCCTTTTCCACATATGGATGCAGTATTTTATTTTCCATATAAGTTGCCAAAGACACTACCAGTTGCCACATTACTGTTGTTTGGGCCTGTAATGTTGCTAGGTTGCTTTGTGGGTTGAAGTATGGACATTTCACTTTTATGAGTGATGAATGAAGGATCTGTGTAGCTGTCAGACTGAACACCTTCAGACCAACAAACCCATTCCGCAGACTCCGTCTCGCCTCTGCTTGTGGGTCTGATACTACCTCCAGAGGCGAATCAGAGCCAGAGCGAAAAGGTCAGCCCTTTCAGCATCTGTAACTGTCACACTGACACCAAGGCAGAGTATCAGCACATGATTCCTGCACTGAAAGGACAGTGTGAATGAAGCTAGAGAGAATTGCTTTTCATGAGCCTAGAACGAGACTCTTCCTTCACATACAGTGTACACCGGCACACTGACTAGAATGGCAGCAGATCATCAGCAGACCAGCAGTTTATCGCCATCTCCACAGGAGAGTCAAAATGCAACCCAGCTGACATTGTGGGTAACTGCATGTCCATCTACATTCACATGACACTAAGGTCCAATGGCAGGAAATGGGGAAGATATGACAGGGTTTATTTAAAGTTGTTAACTTGTTTGCATTTTCTGTGTTTTTCTTGGCTAGCAGTTTCTCTTCTTCCGGTATTTGTTTCTCTGTATTTTAAACTGCATCTCCTATTTCAAACAAAACACTATGATTTACTGTCCCTCCTCCATGTACAGTGTCACTAAACAGACCTCATACTTAAAGAATGCTCTAAAGCACTGACTTGACAAGCAAGTAAACAAATGAGGCCAAATAGCATCAAAGGCTAATTAGTATTTCAAGGGGTCTCATTAACATTTTTTGTTTCTTTGCACTTTTGGGATGTTTCTAAATCCCCTCTCCATTTCAGCTGTCAAGATGAGTTCCAACTGAGACAGGCCCCTTGTTAAATGTGCAGCTGTTTAGTTACTGTAAGCTGTTAAGAGCAGCTTTGCTGAGTGAGGCCTTAAGAGAGAGAGAGAGAGAGAGACACACATACACACACACACACACACACACACACACACACACACACACACACACACACACACACACTCACGCATACACACATGCACACTTCAATCAGTAGAGCTACTAATCTGGCCTGCTGGGCTCTGAGCAGCTGTCTGTCCCTCTGATTAACCCCCCTGCAGTGTGAAGCAGGCTTCAGAGGAAGGGGGAATGGAAGGAGTTAGAGTGGAGGAGGAAGCACTAGCCCCGTTAACAACACAGATTGCACAATACTACCGCCGTGAGACCCTTCCACCCTGTCATCCCAGCACTGTGAAGGTGCTGAGATGACAGTTTGTTCTGCCTTGGCCACAGTTTTAAAAGTCGCAAAATTGCTGTGCCGTTGACACATCACAACTTGCTGTATTTGGATCAGTGACAAGAGGACAAATGCATGACAAAGTGGACATGACATGGGAATGATTCATCCAAGCAATCATGGTTGCCTATTGTGTATTCTGATAGAAACTGTAAGCTAATATTGTGCCCGCTCCATACACAGACACATGATAAGACTGGGGAGGAGAGTAGAGGTGTGGAAATATCTTGATTATAAAAATGCATCATGATGCGTAATGTGGAAGATTCTGCAGTGATGCAGAGACAGAGCATAATCAAGAGTCTGCAGCTTATGTTGATTGTTCTATGTCTGGCTGGACAATAAAGTTACATTGCAACGTTGCACCCATGCTTTGAACTGTGGGCAGACATTAAGCTAACGTTATTTATGTAGGAGGTATGTAGCAAAAACAATATCATTATAGATTACAAAAAATATGAAAGGCACTGCAGACGGATAAGTGTTTTGTTTTTGTAATATTTATGGCTAAGTTTCTGTTCATTCAATAGGTGTTTGATAGAGGCTGATATTGGCTGGCTATCACATGTCAATATCGATACTGGGCTAAACGTTGCATGATATGTGCCATATGAAAACTTTTTTTCAAGAGATTATATTGCAGATAAAGATGCCTTGGGTTATTGATATTTATTTAATTCTTTGTTGAGGTTTCTGCTTCAGTGCACTGGTTTTCAGTGCAATTTTTAAAAAAAAAACTCTTTTCCAGATGACATCTGCTTTTTCTGTGCAAGCCAAAAAGTGCAGAGTGGCAGTAGTTGGGTTTATTTATGCGGTTAGATCCATACATATCAAATGAAAAAGAATGTGCAAATGTACTCAATGTTATTGACATAAATTTTTATCATGATCCAATTGAGACCCAGCCCTAATCGCAAGCACCCCTTTCACAATAAAAAAAAATCTACCACGATCCATGTCCAGCTGACTGTAGTACAGACAGGAACTGAAATGCTTCTGGTGATTTTACAAGGTGCACTAAAAGGACAATACAGAGTAAACGGGAGGGCCTTAGTCTACCTGGTTATGTACATATCTTTTTTTTTTGTGAATGGTCATACAAAAATGGCAAACAGAGTTTTAATGTTGCCAAGCACTAGTACTACAACTGCTCTGTTTCTCTTAAGGACTACAACAATTTCCCATGTCCAGTTCTCTCTCCTCATTTGCTATAATTTCCTAATTTAATGTTCATCTATCTGACTCCTTCCCTTTCTGACAGTGCCTCAGTGATAATCCTCTCTCTTGAGCTTGCCTCTGTACCTCCACAGAAAGGGGATGTTGACATAGACTGGGCCCCAATATACACAGCAAAACCCCTCTCAAGCAAACAGGAAAGCAGCCACGAGCTCGGAAGCCAGAGAGGGCCCTCTTCCTGTGGGGTGCTATCACCTCATAATTCACCCAGCACCGCAGCCTACAGAGAGCACTAAACAGGAGGGGCGGAATATGATGTCAGGAGAAACAGCACATTTCTCTGGATTAACAAAACTATGTTTGGCCTAATAACTGGAAATATATATTAGTTATCATTAATGAAATTACAGTAGAGCTGGGCAATAAGGCCTTAAAATAATCACACAATATTCTTAGACAATCTCAAAATTTTGAAATGCCTTCAAAAGCTTAAATAAGCATTAAATAAATGCTGGACCGGGAAGACAAAATCAACTATCACCATATTTTTGACGAAATACCTCCAGTATTAATATATATTAAAATGTATCAATATTGCAAAAATTGTATTGGGATGCACCAATTTATCAACCTAACATCAGTATAACCTGATATAGGGGTGGCTGGTTGACAGCCCCACCTTCCCACAGACTGCAGCGACATATGCTTGCATTACTTTCTCCATGACTCTGGCTACGTGCTGTGTGCATGTGCTGAGCAATGTGCTGTGTGCACGTGTGGTTTGTCTTCGAAAAGTTTTTTTTTTTTAATTCAGCAGGGTGATAATTTTACACCGAGTCTGAGAAGGATCAGCGAATCAAAACACTGAGACATGTGGACCACCACATGTGAGACCACCACCTAAACATAACAAAAATGGCGCAATTAGAGGCTATAACAAACACTTTGCTGTGTTAGGTAATTGTGACAAGCACTGGTTTTACTACTTTCTAATGTTTGAAAGGTAACCAATTAAACGATAATTAAAATAGTAATTAGGTACAGCCCTAACATTATATCTTTCATTTACTTTATATATACACTTAACATAAATTAGCTGTGAGTTTATTTCAATATCACAAGTTTAAGGCACTGTATTATAGTGCTCATATACAATTTGAAAAACATATAAACTCAATTAAATAATCTCTCTCTCATCTCTGTAACATGACCATAACCTTTGACCTTCGAGCTCTTGCTCAACCAAAAATCAAAACTGCAACTTTACCTCCAAACTGAACTTAACGATAGCATGTGTTCCTAGTTGACTGAAAAAGCATTACAGTAAACAAGAACCCTATGGTTTAAAAGAAACTTCAATAAAGTTGTGATTGTCATTGCAAAACCACTACTGAAAACTACATTCAGTATTTTATGTCTTGTTACAGATGAGTGCTGACACTGAGACAATCGAGGCCCATTGCAAAAGTTTTGATGTCTGGCATCAGTCCCAGAGTAGGTCATGTCTGATGCTTCCTCTGTTTATTATGTCAGTGCCTCCCTGCGACAAGCTGTACTTTCTCTGTCGGTTATTGTCTGTGACAGAGATGCCGCTCTCAGCAAAGCAGCCAGCTCTGTCCTAGGAGCTGCTTTTGGGCTTGTGCCCTCGTGAATCAGTGGACTAGAGGGGGAAGTGGAGGATGACATCAGTGCCTGGCTGCTCCTTTTCTGTAGCTTCCCAAACCCCCCCCCCCTCACAGACGAACACAAACACCTACCATCTCAAGAGCTAGACTGGAGATGTGCTTTACTTGAAGAGTGGCCGAAAGCCTGTTGTTTCCAGTTCCTAGCAAAGATCTGATGTAATCTTGAGCAACTTGACTCCAAGAGAATAACTCTAATCGAATATAATGTAATACTAAATAATCAGTACTGCTGTGACACAGTTTGATTACTTAGGGTAACAAAACACCTAGACACTTTCATACTTTAAAAATCTCTTCCTGTGTACCAAAAACCAGTTGTGTAACATACATGTCGGCAGACTCCACCGTGAGCTCTACCCAAGTCTGTTTGTGATGAAAAAACAGCACGACAGCGGTGGGACAGCCATGAAGGGGCTGCATCAAATTGGTTTTGTTTTGGCGTTGTTCACATCCCAGAACTCTGGCATTCTCTCCACCCTTTAAGCAACAATGGCAGCAGTGTTGCAGTTGTGAGGCCTGCGGGCCAGGCAGTTCATTTCACACTTTGGCTGTTGTTGAGTTGGAAGGACTTGGAAGAGGAGTCTGAGAAGTGGGAGCAGCCTTGGGGCAGAAACTGCCACTTCCCAGAATGCAGAAATATAGCTTTCAGCAGCAGTGCAGGGCAACTATTATGACAACTAGAGAGCAGTTCTGATGATTTAGTTTAGACAAACAGACTAGTCGGGTACAACCAAGCAAAACAAGTTTTGTCAACTGCCTGATAAGTTTTTAGACTGCAATTCAACAGTTTTACATCTAAATTAATTGCAAAAAAAACCCCTAACCCTAACCCTGTGTAGAAGGTGCTAAAATTTATATGGCAAGTGTCATCCACAGCCTTTCAGCCTCTTACCGGTTTCGGCATCTTTGCTTCCTCTCCTTATACCCAACAGCTGAGAGGATAAATCCGTCACAGGACGGCAACAACACCTGTATCACAGAACCTGAAAGCAGAAGAGAAAACTTTTCTGTCAGGCACACAATATACATGGGTGAAAGATTATGAGCAGCTGCCTTGGAAAAATGTTAAATATATCTCTCTCTCTGTCTGTCTGTGCCTCAAATATCTCTTGTTGTAGTGTTTGGTGTAGTGTGTTTAGTGGAGCCATTTTTTGTTTAATGAGTCAAAACAATGAGGAGACTGCTGAATGTGGAGCAGGCTCTTCATTGAGCCTGAGGCATTGCCTGCATTTAAATGTAAATAGTTACAACTTCGTAAATTTCAAACACTAATGCACCAATTTAGCAAACAACAATTCATATTTGCATTATAAGTCATGAAAATGGTTCGTTAAACTTTTTTGTGCCTTTTACAGAAAAAAAGTTTTTCCTTTTTATCCTGAAATATCGAATTTCACAACAAACCTAAATATTCCTGACGTCCCACCTTCAAACAGCCTCATTTAGCCATCCATGAAAAAGCTACTTAACCTCCCACTTTTCTATAGGAGTACATGCTTCCTACAGGCAATGCACTAGTTATACATAATTGTTTGTATGTTAGAGCTGCAATCATTTATCAAATAGTTGTCAGCTATAAAATAAATTGCCAATCAGCAGTTTGAGTATTTTTTTTAAGAAAAGTCAAAATTCTCTTGATCCAGCTTCTTAAATGGAAATATTTTTCAGTTTCCTCTATTACCGTAAATTAAATTCATTTGGGTTGTGGAGACAAGACAAGACATTTAAGGGAATTATCTTTGGCTTCAGGAAACATTGATCAACATTTAAGATTTTCTGCAATTTAAATAATTCTTAGTTGCAGCCCTAGTGTTATTTATCTATTTTTTTGCATGGTCTCTGCAAGTAAATGATTGACAAAAAATTGTAATTGTCAAGCATTTGTCAACTGTCAATACAATGCATCCAGAAGAAGATACATAGCATGACATTTGAGGAGAGGGTGAATAAGACACACATTCAACCGATCAAAAGTAGAATACTCCAGAGAACTGATCTGTTAATGACTTCAAGGAAAACAGCCAGATGCACAGAGAAGTTGTTTTGCATGCAGTCTCAACATACTTGGCTGCTGCTGAATGGTATCTATGGTAACTATTGCAAGAATGAATGGGGAAATTACTTTATTACTAAAAAATATGCATTACATGATGTCTCATGCACACTGTAAAGTGACCAGCAGTTATATTTCATCATAATAAAAGACCTTCCTGACACAAATTACTGGATGAACACATTGGATGAAGTTCCATCACAAGATGGAATAATCAAATTGCTGGATATTTTATATTAGGTTTTTGGTATACATATATCACCCATTACTTATATTAAGCCAAAAATCAGATGTCCCATTCGTGTTATGATTTTTTCTAACTTTGGACTGCTGTCATTGATGAAGTCCCTGCCAGGTTTTTAGTCACAGTCGAGGTACGCTCAGATTTATCTGATCGACCGGTTTTTGCCCAGCTGGGGGATTTTTGGTCAGTGTGATGGGTAAAATTGGCTAGGCTGGGTTGACACAATTTGGTCTGATTTAGCATGAAATGGCCAGGTTTTTAAACTAGGCTATTGTATAGGCGACAGTATATTCAGCATACATTCATAAATTGTAAACGTTAAGTATGCCAACACATTCAGTCACTCAGTTGCGGTGTTTTTGCAAATCTGTATTTTTATTGTAAACCCTTTTTATAGCATGGGACTGCGTGCATACTCCTCTCTCTTCTCCTTCTCACATTCTTCTATGTTTGTTATTAGAGCTGTCCCTAAAGCAGAGGGCAGAAATTAATAAAGTTTACAGTTGCATTGTAGCCTTCTATGTTCTAATGCACCTGTGAACACTTTAATTGTTGATTATCATCTCATACTGAAAAATCATGGTGAGCCATAATGCTGTTGGTATCCTTTATGAATTTATTTGAATATTCATATTCAATACTATTCCATTTTATCTATCATCATAATAATTAGAGTCCTTTTTTTGGTAAACAATTGAGGCAGATTTTGAGCAGTTATTGAGCTGGAAAGCAATTAACCAATCTGGCAAAAACTTGGTAGGCTAAAGTTGAAACACAAGCCTGAAAGTTTGGGCATGACCTCTGCTGACCTGCCACATGATACTGAAATGATCCAGGAAACGGTTCTTTGTTTATATGGACATGTCACATCATTCCAGCCTGGATGCTCTTGTATCTGGTCTAGAGCTATTGTGCTATGTCATAGATAAAGTCTGATCTCAGAACTATTTAAAAAAAAAGAGAGAGAGAGAGACTGAGAGACTTCTATGGGCAAATGACAGAACAAGTCATCTGTGCAGTTTCCAATTGGGGGGGAATCTATTTTGACAATAAAAAAAGTCCTGTGGTCTTGCTTGGCAATACCGAGAGATTAAAGTGACAGGCAGTTCTTCTATTGTACAATCCGGCACCGACAGGTTGGTCACTAACCTAAATTAATTCCACCTGCTTTATTTTTAAACTACGGCTCAGGGGGATTCTCTGTTACAGCAGAATCCAAATCAGGACAAAAAAAGGCCAAAATACAGATTGGCAACAGAAAAAAGGGAACAATAATCTTCTTAACACTCAATGATAAAGGCCTCAAAGGACGACAGTGTGCGCAAAATGATGGTTCTGTATAAGAAAAATGTGCAAGTTAAGGACGCTCGCTGAGCATCTGAAGTGCTGCGTTAGCTTGAGTACTCCAGATGAAGACGTGCCCACTTGTAGCTTGCAGGCAATTAGCTTGCCTAGTTTGCCCGCCGAGAGTTTGTCTTCGGCTGTATTGTAATTTAACCACAATTTTGAAGAAGCGGTGGGAAACTGCAACACCCTAAACTCCAACAGCGTGACACGGTGTAATGAAAGCAAAATACAAATGTCGAAACGCTATTTTTCGACTTCTACACGCCACTGTTAACCTTTATCCAACTCTTCACACCAAAGTACTTTCCATGAAGTCGAGGTGGCCCCGTTGAAAGGCTGACATTTTCAAGCTAGTGGGTGTAGTCTAGCTACATAACGGGACAAGCCGAGCCAAGGTTTGCCTCGTTGGTGCATGTTAAGTTTTAAAGCCTAAAAAAAAAGGCTGCCCGTAATTTATCACCCACACTTGCTACCAAAAACAGAAATGTTTCCAAAATTGTGCCTACAAGTGTACGCAAGGCAAGCTGCAGTGCTGTTTACAGACACTTTCAGGGGTACAACTTCGTACCAAGTCGGCATTTCTACCGTGCCGTATCAAATATGAATCGGTCGAACACGAGGATATCCGCTATTGCATCAAACTTGAAGAGAAGCTCATCTTTTAGGGAGAGGCAACTCACCGGAGGTACTACGAAGTATCTTATCTTTGAATCGATGGGAGAGCCCCGGTATCTTCAGACGTAACAGAATATCCACGACGAGAACTCCGCGCTGGCTCTCCTTCCTTATCTCCTGATGCTTTCGCCGAAACAAATTCCCGCAGACATAGAAAAACCGTGGAAGTCTTAACAACCGTAAGGCGATTTGGGGTGCCAGCGTCGAGTCACCCGTGATAAAACACGAAAGCATCCGGTCCCACCTCTAAAAATAAAAGCCGCATGGAAGCCGGGGGGAAAATGAGTAACTTATGGCTTGGCTATTGCAACAATTTTACCTATTTTCTCTCTGTTAAATGAGTCAGTAATTAACTTCTTTATTAAATATCAATAAAAGTTAAAATAGAAAGAGTTGCAACAGTGACTTTGCAAAAAATCTCTTGCGCCAATGACGCTGCTGGGTCACACGAGAGAAAACATCTACGAAAAATGACAACAGCGTGCTTAAGAGCTAATTCCACTTCGTTTGTTTACCACCTAACTAACAGCTTTAAGATACGCTGAAAGATGTTTTATTTCTGTAAACCTAGTCATGCTTCTAGTTTACTTTGAAGGAGAGAAATGTGTGATTTCCGGTCTTGTGTTCCGTTTTTGTCGAAAACCTGACGCAGCTAATAGTGGAGATGTTCAATATGGCTGTCAGCAGCCGAGGAGTGGATGCGAGGCATGTATGGGGCGTGCATCGTGCCATGACCTGTATGGAGGGTGATTATTACCCGACTGTGCGTTCTTTTTTTAAAACAGGCTATATCTGTGACAGGGCTGCCCATTATCAACTCCCCAGACTGCATCTGTGCATTAGCTTGCGCTGGAAGTAGTAGCCTGCGTCTTGGCACAGAATCGCATGCACCCAATCTGCAGCTGCAGTGGCTGCAGAGCCAATCATGCATCACATTCAACAGGTAGATAAACGAAAGCACTGACACACCTGACATTTGAACGTTGAAAGTACATCATGTTAAATACATTTGATTTACAAATATTCCTTAGAGAGTAGAGAGTAAATTTAACCTATCTGACATAAATTGGTTCCTATTTTAATTTTAATAAAATGAAAATTAAAGCATGACTATTACTTCAACTCCACTGGACACTTGACTGTGTTCGAAACAATTATAACGACATCTAAATTGTTATAACTAATAATTCAAGGACCTGATGTCGCTTACAGCAACAGAAATAAACAGACTTCTGTATCATGTATTGTACAATGGTGTGATAGATGCCATATCTTATTGTTCTAATAGTTTGAATGTATCAACATACACTGAGAACTATCTACGTTACACATATGGAGCATCATGCAGAGCTTTTAGGATTGCAGATATCATCTGATCCACAATCAGTTTTAATCACTTTATTTATGCTTCTACAGCTTAAGGTAGATGGATCATTAGCTGACTGTCTTTTCATTAAAACAAGCGTTTAGGTGTTTTTCATTGGACCCCCACCACCATAACATCTCCAACACAAATACAGACAGTCTGTAGGGTTGTAGTGTGGATTCTGTCATTTGCTGCACTCTTTTGTGCTACCACAAGATGTCATGGTGTCCCTTCCGTCGGTGGGTGTCCCAGGTGGGTTATTAACAGATCCGCGTTTGTTTGTGCATGAGAGGCATTTGATGTTGTATTTAATTTGTTGGGAATGTGTTTGGTGTCACCTTACCCTGTTGACCGATTATTACAATCCATCCCGCACTAGTCAGGGAACAGGTAGAACTGCTCAAAGATGCCAATATTGCAGATGTTTTTCTCTGTTCAAGCTGTTACCTTGTCAGCAGGTACAAGGGATCAGAATGAATTTACAGCGAGCTTCAGTGGGTGAATACGTTCAGGATTTAGTCTGACCTGACAGCTTAGAGCTGTCCAAGCTTACAGCTACGGCTCTCAACACTATGAAAACTCTATATAATTAAAATTATATTGTAATCTATTGCCTCAATATAGGGATTTTTATAAAACCTGACAGTAAATCCCTCCTTCCTCCCTACTTTCTTCCTCTCTTCCTTCATACTGCAGATGTTTGTAGTTCTAAGATATGCAGAGAAACTAAAAGGACTATGTTACTGGTGGAAAAATATTAGTTTTTTTTAAGGCAACCATCTTTTGTTAATGTCGTTTAGTGGTAATGTAGTTGTCAGATGATTTAATGAAAAGAAAGACAAATGAAAAGTTTGGACATTATAGTTAGTTTCTATAAACATGGAAGGTATTTCCCACCTCAAAACTCAATAATACCATGGACTACAGAGCTCTCTGATGACACGCACGCACGCACGCACACACACACACACACACACACACACACACACATACACACACACAAAATTGATTAAATAACCATGATGTTGTAGTTATTTTTGGGATAGTTCAATAGATTTAACAAAAAAAAGTAAAAGAAAAAAGAAATTCTTCCAATATTTGTTGTACATAAAATGTCATTTTCATCTAGTATTACAGATGCTGTCCATAGAAAGATATTTTGCTTCATTTGAATGTAGATACATCTCACTGAAAGGTCTTATCCTCTGCCGTTTTATTGTGTTTGTAAATCTTTTCCAGTGTTTCAGTGAAACATTTCTGTATTTTAATGAGATCTTGTACATCTTATGAAGTGGTGTACCGTCTTCTTCCACGGCTCACACCAACGTCATTACAATTCATCTGGAGGGAGACATGGATGTCTGAATTAAATTCAGTGGCAATTCATTTATCAGTTGTTAAGACATTTCACAAAAAACCCCCACAAACAATAACCTCATAATGGTACTACAGGAAATGTCAGGGCACCCTACAAATCTTTAGGCTACCTTGGCAAAAACAGAATCTTTATTTCAAGAATGTCCTGGCCAAAATAAGCAGCAGAAATAAGACAGACTAACGACATAAAACTATGGTGTCCCTGAGAGCCCAATGCACTGCAACTTAAGGAAACACAAACAAAACAAAACGAAATTCACAAATCTAAAGAAACATTGGGAATGGACAAAACAAATAACAACAGCAAAATTATTTTCCAATACCACGCTTGTGGGAAGCAAACTTCATTATCCCGACTTCATGAATCACAAACTGTGGTAACAATAAGCGTGTCCCAGCCATATGACAAAATCCAATTCAAGTAATTTAATTCTAAAATCACTGCTCAAATGCCAGTTAGAATGATATAGATTAAAGACAACATTTTAGACTGACAATGTGTGTGTAGTTCCAGCTTGAGGGTTGGGACCCAACATGGGGTTGTTAGATCAAATCTGCAGGGTCGTAAAATGATTAAAGGGACAACACAACAAAAACAACAACAAAAACATAGCACAGGCATTGAAAATAGACGTGTGGTAGTTATAAATCTGATAAAACAATTTGAATCTTGAACATTTTTTTGGGAAATATTACACCATAAGTGCATCATGAGTTTTATATGTGATCCTTAGCACCCACCTCATGCTGCTGGTGGCCTTTTTCCCCTGAGAGGAAGAGGAGGAGGAGGAGGAGAGACAGCAGCAGACTGAACCGGGTCCACCTCGCCTAATTGGTGGGCGGAGCTGTTTAGCATGGGGAAAACACGCAGGTAAGGACACAGTATCGTACTAGCTAGTGTGCTAACTGGGTGCAAACAACAGCAACGATAACATCTACGCAGTAGAGAACAATATAAACGCATGGTGCACCAGGAACAACATGTGTGCAGTTTCCGAGCAGGACGCACGGCGGCAGCGCAGCTCCGTCGGTAGGAATCCTCATTAATTTACAGAGCCTTTACTGAAGGTTCCCATCAAGCACGCCAAACTCCGTTTTCAATGTTTGAAGTTAAATGTCTGCGTATCGACAAAGGAAACATATTCATCCCACGTTGGGTATTTTAATTTGTCCAGTCACGCTGACAATTCGGCATACGAATGATTCAATCATTTAATGTTATAATACTAATATTAATAATTGGATAACTGAATGGAGATATTTATCAAATTTGCATTGTGGGGGAAAAGTCAAGCCTTTAAAGCTGCCTGATGTGTTGATGCCCATATGCTAATATGAATGACTGCTCTGTTTATATTCTTCTGATATGCATGTTATGATATTTGACCAGGCAAATAACACTGTGATTTTGGAATACAGTTTAGAGGGATGATGAAGAGAATTTTCTGTAAATCAATTTTGTAGTTGCGGTTTGTCTCTGATGTTCACGATACCATTTATAAAATTGCTTGGGATAAGGTTATAAATCCCTTTTTTGAAACTTTTAATCGACTTCCAATGAAACTGAGAACATCCAGGTTTTTAACATCAGCAGGCCAACAGGGCTGTTTGGCCTTCCTACGTGTCCTTCACCTGGAGCAAATATTTGTAGTGGTGGGTAATCATAAACTGAAAGTGAGTTTCTGTCCTTTCCTTGGGAAATCTGTTGACTTCCCTCGTCCCATGTGCTCCAGACGTCCCCAAGGCCATTCCTGTAAACTTGGCTGTTAGAGGTGTCACATTGTATCGCATGTGGGACTAGTCTTGGTCTTTATTTAGCCTGGCATATCACCACATCACAAGATCTGTGTTCATATGACTAAGGGCATGCTGCTCTATTGTCAAAGCAATGAATGGAGCCACTGTGAGGCGACTGGTAATTGGATGGGGGGGGGAATTGGAAAAAAATTGCTTTGATTGTTCTACCAGGAGTCATCAGGTGTATGTGTACTGTACAATCTGTGTGCGAGTCCGTCTTTGAAGACCAGAGTGGATATTGATGGACACACTGCTCACGTGCCAGGGAACGATTTGAAATAGTGGACTTTGACACTGTGTTGATATTACGGCTAATATCATTCAGCGGATGTTAGCGCAGATCACTGGAGGCGTTGATCTAATGGGGAGACATGGAGGAATTTGCTTGTGTATTAACACATTTTGTATGTTAAATGCTAAAATGGTGCTGCAGTGCTGCATGACTCTTCAACCTTTTGTTATAATTGTCATAAATGAACTTGTTGACCTAAGTTGACCATACACACACACACACACGTTCCGAAATGTGAACGTAAACTGCTGCACATCTCGGCTTAATGAAAAGATAAAATTAGCGCCCATAATGTTGTTAACACCGCCGAGGACAGACGTTTGTGTTTGGTACACGGAGGCATGGATGTTGTTAAGTGTTACGCAATTGCGAAAGTGCCTTTCGTACTGTCCCTGTGTGTGTGTCTTCCTTCCTCCCCTCTCTCCCCGTGCACTGCTGACCAAATTAAATGGACAGTGCATCAGTCTCTCTCGGTTCTCATTATTCCAGTCGTGCGCTTTCACCTGAGTCCACCGCTCAAGTACGGTCACGGTTCAGTATTTTGCTTTTTTAGATTCCACCCTCAGTTGTTGTTGTTTCAGTAACAGTAGGACATCTGTGCTCTTTTAGGAGCTACGAAGTACAGAGTGGAAAGTCTGCCGAGGTTTGGTGTCCAGGGGCAAGAATGGGACAGCAGCAGTCGGTACCAGAGGACCTGGATCATGCATCAGAGGCGCTGGCGACAATCAACGGTATGGGATCCTTGCAGTACTTATTTTGATGTAGTCATCTGTACATCATACACATCATACTTGTGCCATGTGTAATGAATACAAAACCGTCTTTGCGCCTCCTGTCAGTTATCAGTGTTGTCATTTACACCTGGCGTTTGACAACACATTGGGAAGATGTTCTTTCTACCGGTGTGTGTTTCTGTTTGTTCGCAAGATGACTCCAAAATCGAATGAATGGATATTTGGCTGAAACTTGGATGACAGACAGCCATCTGTCCAATGATCATTTGATTGCATCTGAAATCGGCAATGTTCACATGATTTGCTTTGTTAACCCCGTAACTATTTTGTGTAAATGTGCTAGTGATTTCAAATAGTCAGCACTTGTATTAAGGCCATGCAAAAGACACACCAGAGGCTGTAGTTGGGCTGTATTTTGATGAGATGATAGCATTTTTATACTAAGGGCTGCAACTAACATTTGTTTTCATCATCAAGTCGTCTCCTGATTATTTTCAGGATTAATCTGCAAATCGTTTAGTCTTCAAAATGAAAAAGATGCTTAATTTAGTATTATGAATGACAAAGAAAAGCAGCAGATCTTCAGATTTTAGAAGCTGGAACCTGCTTTTAAGTGAAAGGTAACGGAAACAATGAATCGATTATGAAAATGGTTGACAATTCTCCTTCTTTTGACAAATCGGTTGATCGATAAATCAGTGCAGCTCTAGACAATTCCAGAAATTGTCGTGTTCAGTTAACTTATCCTCATTCACTCTTTGGGATTTGTCATGGACAGAGACAGTTATAATTATTCCAAATTAGGCTTTTTCAATCCAACATATAGGATCCATAATACAGAAGTCAGTAGTGAGATACTCATTGAATCTGTGACCCGTGACAATGTTTTTATGTCTCTTAGAGAACAAATACCAAACTCATTGTATCCTGAGGTTGACGAAGCACTTAGATCTTGTATTTAAGTAAAAGTAGTAATACCACTCTGTAGGGTTACAAGTTAAAAATCATGCACTTTAATTTACCTTAGTAAAAGTACAAATATAAGCAACAAAATGTACTTCTAGTGTCAAAGGTAAAAGTACTCATTATGCAGAATGGCATATATCAGAATAATATTTATCACTGGGTTAGAATTTTGATTCAGAATTGTGTTCACCGGCTTAATGTTGAAGCTGATAAATGTGGTTTAACCCTGACCCTTTTAAGTTTATCTGCTGGGTAGCTTATGACCTTCCCCTCTGGGATCAATAACACTATACATACATAGCCTATAATACTACATCATCATTGATTTGTTGATTACTTTTCGTATTATTAAGCATAATTAAGTTAATGGGCTACAAATATGTTGCTTCATTTGTCAAAATGAATCTAGGAGAACATCATTTGAAAGTTGGGTTCTGACCCAAGGTATCTTCCTGGAGTTTACAGCAAAACAAAAGTAATTCATCCAAGTAGGACAGTATCTGAGGGAGACTATACAGTTTAGTTTTACCGCTGTCATCTCCCCACATAGAGTGTAGACAGTTTAAAGACTTAGTTTAGTGTAGGTCACGCAACCTTATTGAATTTTCACGTTTTTCTTCTGGTTTGCCTGTCATAATCTGAGATAGGTTCATAATATTTCGACATATTTGAGCCCCCCCCTGCTCACAGGCACAACTAGCAGGAGTCACTAACTGCAGCGACGAGGACATGATGATACTCACCTGCCTCTGAGATCACAGAGGTCACTGTGATAGATTGGGTATCCCAGCCCGGGCCAAAAGCACGTATCAGTAGGAACTTAGTAGATGGTTTGAATAGAAAACGCCTTACTCTGGATTACTAATATGGTGTTAAGTTTGGTCAGTAAAAGCAAGATTTTTGGCTAATTCCAGCACATCTAAGTCCACATTTGAATGTAGATTGTAGTAAGTTTAGTTAGTGAATGACCATTTTAAGTAAGTCATTTAGTTGCAGAATGTATTCATTGATTCTTGCAGATGGAGTGTGACATTTAAGGGGACAAAAAAATAAATAAAAAAAATGGATCCAAGTTGAGCTTTTTAAATATATTCAGTGGTGTGCAGCCGTTTGCCCCTTAGCACTGTGTAATACTGCGCCTGGCAAGTTCAATTTGTTTGGATTCATTTCGGTGACCATTATACATAACACACATGAACCTGTTGGTTCTATTTGATCTGCAGCTGAACCTTAAAAACATCTTATCGAATCACACTGTCCATGCTCCATTACAGCTAAAGCCCCCTGCATCTACGTTCCTGTATTATTTAGTGTATCTGTCGGCTTCCGACTCAAACGGAAAGGATTTTGTGAGCTTTTAGTCCCTGAAACTACTTTAAGGAACTAAAAACGTTCCCACACCAAATTGGCTCGCTGACCTATGAAAAAGTGATGGCTCATTTTTTTGGGCCAAAATGTTGTCAGTACATCCATCATGCCCTCTTTTGCAGTAACACCATGGTCATGTGGTGAAGCTCAATGAGCAAAAAAACATACAGGTCTATGCTATTTTTTTAGAAAAGATGGCTGAAAGAAAATGCTGCCAGTACACAAAAAATTGGAAATGTTCACCACTGCAAGTCCCTGTGCTTTTGGAAAGTACTATTACAGTAAAGTAAAGTACTACTACCAGGCAGTTTTACGGGGGTAAAACAACGTCCAGAACGTTAGCGTGACAATTCAGTTTGAGCCCCACAACCTGTTGCATGCAAATACCTTCACTCCTTAGCTGTGTCTCTCTGTGCCTTCAGCTATGTAGCCAGTATTGACTCTTATAAATCGTTTTCAAGAAAGCAGTCTGACAATGGCCTTTACCAAGAATAAGACAGAATAATTAGGTTTATTGTCGCTGTGATTAGTTTTGAAACCACTTCAGAGTGGGAGGGTATCGGTTTTGATCTTACGGACTGTGACTCTTCGACTTGATGGACTACAAAATCTAATTTTGCAGCGTAATGAAAAGTGCATGACCATTCTTTGCCTGCTCGCCTTTGAAGTTTAACTTGGGAATGTTTGTGTGATTGCGTGATGATAAATTAGATGAAATAAAGATAATGCGATAGTCTAAGGGAGGTGGAGACCTTAACGGATGGCACCAGTGTAATCAGTGTCACCGATGACGCCTCAGAAGAAGTCTAAAGCCAGTAATGCCACAGTCAGACGCTCCTATTGTGTAAGCTGCTGCATTCTTCTTAGAAGTGATGGGCTCCTGGTATTAGAAAACTCAAAATAACTGCTATGGACCTTTGGGACCCAGTTCCTTTCTTCTTACAAAGCATACAGCTATAAAAAACAAAACTGGCCTTGCTGGTACATTCAGAACACCTTTACCTCCCATACCTGGGTGAGAAATCTCACGCTCCACCTTAAGGTCAACGAGTGTTAAGTGGCAATGGCACGACGGCGAATCACGTCGTCATAGACTACGCCAAGCATGATTGGCTTAGACGAGGGTCTGGATCCATACATACATAAAACAAAACAGGTGTAGACTTAAACCAACTATTAAAGTAAGTGTCACAAAATGGTCACATCATTGTACGTTATGGCATTTTTGGTGCTTCTTGTTCGTACAGAGGGCAAAATGATTGTATCAGGGTCTAAGATAAGTTCTTGGGAGATTTATTTCACCCCCCAAAAAGTACCTGCTTCAGGGTTAGTACTTGACGAAGGTACAGGAACGAGTACTCAGCCACTAGTTTTAAAAACCTGCAGCAGCAAACCAGTTTTTTTTTGTTCATTGCTTTGCCATATCAACGTGGAAGCACAAAAGAAAGGATAAGACAAAATGGCCCGGGCGACAAAGTTCAGGCCTTATCACATGCAAAAACGATGTTTAAAAACAGCCATTATTTTATTATGGACTTGTACTGGACTTTTTCATACTGCACATTAGCATAATCTTTCCAGGTAGCAGCCAAAAACAGGCTGAAGGAATTTATAGCTCCTTGGAAAGTAGTTCCTGGGATGAAGTTGTGGGCCCATGAGGACAAGAGATGATGAAGCTGATGGTGAAACAGAGTAAACTTGTGTTTAGACTACAGAGCAGCATTTTCCCTCAGACTGCCAGGCCCTCACTTTATCCTCAGTGCTCTGCCTTAAAATAAAAAAAAAGTTTAGCTGTTGATAAACTTAACTTTATGACTTAGCCAACCCAGAAAAGTTGTAATCCAAGCGGGTGACAGGCATTAAGAATTACTATTTAATTATACAGAAATAGCCAATGTTCCCACTGATGTTATTGTTTGCTTATGTCAGTCATAGTGGCACCAGCAATAAATTGAGACTGTTTCATAACCAGTTCACGTTTAATCTGGACTTTCTATTTCTTGCCGTCTGAGCTGACATTCTGTAACTTGAGTAGTTCTTTTAACTTCATAAGAGGGTTGAAGGGAACCTCTTGTACTTTGCTGGTTTCTTCATCGTTCGTTCCGAGGTTCAATGATCCAATGCTGACAGTTTGACGACTGCACGTCTTTGATCTAGAATCAGTGTTATGTCTGTGGAAAAGGGTAAGGTTTAGCTCAGCGTCTAATACAAAGGGTTACCTCAGACAGAGCCTGTCATTGCGCCGCAAATCTCCTAGATGCTGCTTTAGACTTTGTGTTCTATCTCACTGATATGAATGTGGTGGATGTAATCTTAGAAATGGTTGGTCTTGCTTTGGGGCTTTTGAAAGCAAGTACAAGATCATCATTCATGAGACTTAAGTGAGGTCAGCCTGGAGAAAACCAGCAGCAGGTTTTGTTTCCTCAGCATTTCTGTCGTTCGTTGGTTTCCAGGATTGTTGTGGCTCGGTCTCCGATCTGTACCGCCTACATGTTTGTTTGCTTTTTTTCAGTGACTCTAATAGAAAGAATTATGAAGTGAAAAACAGAATGACCCAAGTAAAGCTTGACTAATTTAACTCATTGAGTCATTTGTTTTTTTTGAGTATCGCTGTGTTAAAAAAAACCTCGCAATATATATAATCTCAGGTGCGAACAGGCTTTTATTTTGTAATTCTCTCCCCACATGGAATGCTACCATCACCCTACTTTAAAACATTTCTGTAGTCATGTTGAACTGTAAGAAAACGAGAAACAAAAGATTCTAACAAGCGAAGAAATTTGGAAAGTAAGCTGAAATAGAATAGGTGTTAGAGAGACGTGCAGTTCAGAGCCTTGAAATTGCAAAACACGATGATGAGATTTTTTGTAAAATAATCAACAGCAATCTAATTACAGTGACTAAGTGGGTAAAGGCAGGTATTATAACAAGTAGAACAGTCTGACAAGTTCAGAAAATTATATCAGTTCACTAATGTAGCTTTTAAAGCCAATTTAAAAAAAAGCACACACGCCATTTCTCCATAAAAAACTCAACATACAATCTTATATCTTGATAATCTGCATAAAATTGTAATCACTCGTATACCAGCCGGCGAAATACACCAGCTCTCTTTCATCAGGATCAGTGTGTTATTCACTGATAATCAGCAAAAGTGTTGGAGTGATGCTGTATCTGGCAGTGTTGAGAAAAAAAAGCTCGGATCCGTCGTGTTATCTGGATCTGCATCAGGAGTTAATGGGGTCTAGTCCAGGCAGAGAGAAGGGTACCCTCTCACAATCACACACCCGATTGTAAGTTTTTTTAGGGGGCTTTTAAAGCCAAAAGTATGTTTTAAATGTACTTTTATACCTTTGTGCAAAGTCCAAAGCAGTCCCTCAATTGTACAATAAGCTGTAGGGGGGTTTATGTCACAGCCCACCCTCCAGCCCTCTCTTCCTGTGATAAACACAGAGCAGACATGAAGTGAGATAAACAATCACACAGTCACAAGAACAAACAGCAGCTTCATTGAGGAGGAGGAGAAGGAGGAGGAGGAAGAGAACAGTCAGGCGGCTCGAGCAAGCTCATAGACGTAGCATGAAGCCCGGCCTGATGTGACGATGTCTCTTTTGGAGTTAATTCAAGAAAGCCAAGAAGTGCTGAATCAACTGCTTCACAATCTGTCCGTGTCCATCAGCTGGTTGACCCGACACAGAAGCATCAGGAGCCGCGGGCCGTCCAGGAGATCAGGTTAGAGTTTTCCGCGTGCCGATTGTAAAAGTTCAAGTACGTATTTTATGTTATTTCTCTCACATTAACTGTGGGTCCATGTTCAAACAGCCTTCTGGTCCGTAGTGTCTGTTATATAAATTAATATAGCAGGATAGCAGCGCAGGATTTCCTGTTACTGCAGGGAGATTCCCCCCTGCTATGTTTCCCCCTCATTATTTAAACATCACTCTTCAGTTTCCTGCTGATGCTACAGCGTAATGTTGAAGATGCAGTATGAAATTTGACCATAGGGACCACATAATTATTTTAAAAAACTGTATTTCTTTCTCTACATAACATTGATGCACGATATTTGAGGTGTTACAGTATTTAATCTTTGAATTTTAAAAAATATATGCAATGAATATGAACACTTTCACATGAAAAAAAGTGTCAAAGAAATTAAAATAATCCGTCTTTGAAAAATCTACAGTAAAAATAACTGTGTTTTTTCAGCTCCGAGGCCGTATTAAGCACGACCTGCGGCACTCAAATTCACAATTTAAAAAGTGTTTGGAGTGGGGCACCCTGGTAGCTCGTTTGGTTGAGCGCACATCCCGTGTATAGAGGCGTTGTCCTCGCTGCAGTGGCCCAGAGGTTTCGGGTCCGACCGCTGCTTGTCATTCCCCCGCTCTCTCATCCCGTTTCCTGTCATCTCTGGTCTGTCATATCAAAACTAAAGCCACAAAAGGCCAAACAAATATCAAGTTTATCAAGAAAGTCCATGGCATGAACTAGGAGGCCTTAGGTGAGTTGGTATGGAGTGGCCCTAAACTAGAAGCCACTGAGGGGGGGGGCTGCACAGACAGGCTAATAATTGATGCACTAACCATAGCGTCGCTATTTGAAAGACTTTAAATGAGTTGAACTAACCCTTTCTCTCTGCTACCAGACTTTGTGCCAAGCTAGGCCAAATGCATTCGCCCAATCAGACGGTAAACAAAATGTAAACACCTTACGCGCCGTGTTTTGCTAAACGGGGCGCTCTTTGGTTTTGGACCTTGGTAACTGATTACCTGATAACAGCCCCTGTGAGTGGCTAATTTGTAACTCACCCCGTGTCTCAATACACCGGCAGTCATAATGTGTGTTCACTAGCTGGGACAGTGGAGGGACAGATGGGACAGATAAACAGGCAGACAAACAGAGTCAAAGATTAGAAGAAGAAGTAGCAGACTGGTGGGTGTTCATCATGTCTGCCAGCCTTTGCTGTGGCTGTCAGCCTGCCCGGAGGAAACAGAATCATAAATGCACGCAGACTCACAGGCGAGGTAAGTGTCGTCTTACTGTATGAATTCTAAGACCCAGTCGAGTATGATGGACGGTCAGGCGCTGACACCGGTTGCACTTTAGGAGAAGAAGCTGCGTTTGATTGGTGCACACTCTCATGCTAGTCACGCGGCACAGCCTAATCAATGTTTGCTCACATGCGCAAGTCTCTCAGCGTGGCCAGGAACTAGACAGGTCCGAGGATTAATCTTGGTTTGTAGACATAAGATGGCGTGGTTGATTTTGTGTTTGCTTTTCGGTCATATCTTATAATGAAACCCCTTCAGGCCCTTTATGTGTTTGTAAAGACAGCTGACTTGCGGCGTGTTGCTGATTCATATCGACTGACGGCAGTTAAAGCGAAGAACATTGGCCATGCTTAACATTTTATAGTTCTGGCTTACGCAACGCAAATCATTTGGAAATTCTGCCTAGCGCAGGTTGGGATCACTGTTTGCATAATACTAGCTATATCAGTGTTAACATCAGAATGCAAGCAGCCGTGAGTGTTTGTATAGTTGTGCTTATACTGTAGATAAAGCTCTTCTTCCAGTTTAAGGCAAGAATCTGTGCTGCAGGAGTCACACTGACAATCAGGTCCCGGTAACTTTTAATGTTCAGTACTCGTGTTTTAGAGGAAAAGCTCACCCAAAAATGGAAATTTAGTCACTATCTGCTCACTCACGTACTTATTAGGGGTGGGTATTGGCAAGAACCTCACGATACGATACGTATCACGATACTTTGGTCACGATACGATACGTATCACAATATCACGATGTTGCGGTATAAATAAAGATGAAAACACAAGTACCTGTATATGTACATCAGATGATATTGATCAGAGGACAAATTGAGTCAAAACTATTTCATTCAAAACAGCCTCTCCATTTTATTAATTCCCAATAAAATTTCCGGGCAGTAATATTCTCTTTGTCCAGCTCGTTGTTCTTGCTATCTCTCTTAACTTTGAAGCCAAAGTGCTTCCAAACGTCAACTTTAAATTGCGGAGGCATTGTTAACTTGCCATCCATTTTGCAAAGCCCTCAGCCACTCTCTCTACTACAGAAATACACCCGCCGCACAGCAGAGTTGCACTTCGGCGATATATCGATATTTTGAGTTGAAAAATCGATATTGTATTGGGCGGCAAAGTATCGCGATATATTGCCATATCGATATTTTTGCCCACCCCTAGTACTTATAGTACAGCCTGTTCACACCCTCAACATGTAAAATACAGCAGCCTGGTCAGTGGCCCTAGTAGCCCCTCTAGTGTCACCAAGTCAGGTACTTAACCTCCAGAGACTGGGGTTCACATCAAGAGTGTGGCAGACTCAAAAGTAATGTGTTTTTTTTCAGTGAACATACGCCCATATATGTGACCAAAAGCGGTTATTTATCTGTAGTTTTGTAGTTTAAACCTATACCAAGAATTTCTTGTGCAATTTATGACAGACCAAAAGTTATAATATGCTGGGGACAACTGAAAAACAAAGAACAAACAAAAAAAACATAAAATGGCTCCATAAAGCCAAGTCTCTGTCAGCTCCAAGAGCCCACATTGATTCGAAAAGACGTAATTTACACCCTTGTGGTTGAGCGCATGCTTGGCGCTTTTAGCTTGGCAGCTACGGTGAAGATTTAGGCTTAACAAAGGCTGTAAATAACATCTTTTCAAATCAATTAGCGATCAATTGTGACTTTCCATCGGTATGGGTGTGAGTCGATGATGAGTGAAGTTTGATTTTTGGGTGCACTGTCCCTTTTTGCGGAAAGGCGTGTATCAGTGTGGTTCTTGGTCTCTTGCTTAGTCAGGTAAAGGTATGCAGATTTCCACAGCAGGAGGGAGGGGCGGAGGAAGGAGGAGTGGTGTAATCACTCAAGGAATTTTGACAGGTGGGTGTGTGTGCAAGCAAGAGAGACTCAGACAGACAGACTGGGAGGGTTTGAAAATGAGGAGAGCAGGATGAGGCGGGCGATACTCTTCTCTCTACCTTTGGAGATGCAGGCGGTGAAGGAGAAGATGGAGAGCAGGCGGAGGGACGGGATGGAGGGATGCACGGGAGGAGAGAGGTTTGTGTGCATCTCGCTGGAGGAGATGGAGAGCTACTACAGATACAGCCAGCGCTGTCAGCGGCTGCATTGTGAGTTTTTGCGAGGACCAGAGTGCGTGTCATTGAGTTTTACATGTGGTGCGCTGTGTGTCAGAGGCTCATGGTGAGTCGGTGTTGCCAGAAAACACGATTCTGTGTTGGTATGTGCCGTATTTTGATGTACATTTTATTTTATGATGCATTTTATATTGACAGAGACTTTTCAAGCAGCCAAATGGTGATACTGATGACAGTGGATGGCCTATAACTCCATTAAATTTAGACCGTTTTACAGATTTGGCTTTTCAGGATTGAGTTTTTTTTTCCTCCTCCTCCTAACTCCTCTTGATACTAAGAAAAGTCCTCCCAAAGTTGAACCATGAAGAAGTAATTGCAACGATTAGTCAATGTATTTGATTAGCCGATCAAAAGAAAATCTGTTGAGCAACTATCCTGATAATAAATGAGTCGTTTCATGCATTTGTTAATCAGAAATGTCAAACAATTGCTGGTTCCAGCTACTTAAATGTAAGTTTTTGTTGCCATTCTTCGTTGTTGTGAGAGTTAATGATGAGACTTTGGTTTTTTCAACTGTTCGTTAGACAAAAGAGGCAATTTGAGGACGTCACTTTAGGCTCTGTGATTTGCATTTTTCACATTTTATTAGATATTTTATAGATCAATAAAAATGATCGCCTAATCACTAATGAAAATGATATTTACTTGCAGTCCAAGTATTGACTGAGGAAATATGGCTGAATTATGGCTAAACTATATTCAAGTTGCTCCTTTAAACTTCCATTCTGCCTGGTTTAACAATCAGCCCCAGCTTTGTAGGAAGTGCTTTAGCAGCAAAAAAAAATTGGGTTGTTATTTTAAGGTCGTATCAGCATAAACACCATAAACTTTTCAGAGGTTTAGTTGTGGATGTAAAGCTGAAGAAGAAACATTCTGTCTCTGATGAACGTCTCCTGTGGTTCATCATAGCAGACCGAGGTACACGTGGGAAGAATATATCGTACGACAACATCCTTGTGTACTCAAGGTGGTTCAATAAAATTGTAGAAAGATAATCTAACAGCCCGTGTGTGTGTACAACAGGGAAAGAAGGAGGTGTGTGTGTGTATGTGTGTGCTTAGCAATTGATCATGCAATCTCATGGGTGTCTGCGTGCATGTGAGGACTGTGAAGTGCATGATGGAAGATTTTTTTTTTTTTTAAGATTTTTGTCTGTCAGTGATGGTTCCAGTCTATTCTGGTCCGTTTCCTGCAGGCTTTGTACTGTATTTAGAGACGATGTGTGTATTTTTAGTAGGAGCTATTCTGGAAAGGCTGTGTCACGGAGACAGGTGCAGCGTTTTTTGCTCTTGATCTCCATTTCCTCCTCACCCATATTGGCTCACGCTTCCATCACTGCGTTTGTTTGGAATGTAGATTTGTAGATTTTGTTTTGTATATTTGATTAAAAAAAATATCATGAGGGACTTTTGAGGCCCTTCACAGCTGTCTTTAAAATGTCTTATTATCTTATGATGATAAAGTTTGATGGATTTATACATGTCATTCAAGCTGCATAGTTTTCTGACAGTCAGCTGTGGTCTTTGGCTTTGCAACTTCCTGTGGTGTTTCCCTGAGTGATCATCCATCGTGACAGATGATCGTCTTCCCCCCAAGTGGCAGCTTCCTCTTTCACGCAAATTCACGTGGTTTTGTTCTGTTTCACATCATTTTAACACCCTTCGGTAAGTCCCTGGTTTGATGCCAGCTGACTGTTTAAGTTTTAAGTTCCCTGTCATCATCTGAGTTGTCAGCGTGATCGACCCTCATCCTTCCACACTCACTCCCATCCTTCAAGGTCATTGTCCTCATCTTAATTGGGGAAAAAACATTCTCAAACAATCTCCAGTTAAAAAGTGTGCAAGTTTAACCCTCAGGAGTTGTAGGGCAGATTGATTTGATTATTCTCCTGACTAATCCATTAGTTATTTAGTCTATAAAATGTCAAAAATGCTGATAAATGTGGATCAGTGTTTCCCAAAGCCCAAAGATGACGTCCTCACCTGTCTTGTTTTGTCCACAACACCGTTTACTCTCATAGAGGCGTAAAGAAAGCAGAAAATATTCAAAGTTCACAGCCTGAATAGAGACTTTTAACTTTTTTTTAGAATTATACAATTGATTCACTGATTCATTATCAAAGTGATTGGTGATTACCGGTAATTTCAGTGGTTGACAACAAATCAATGAAATGATTAATTGCTGCTCTAAACAACAAGTTTAACAACAGTCATGTCTAATGTCCCTCAGCACCACTTTAAAGGGGCAATTTGTAAGTTATGGCCACAATTTTAAAAGATTTTAAAATCAACAGAATGTGAAGAAACAGTTATGCTGCCCCCTATAGTTTTGGAGCTACCTTTGAATTCTGGCCATATTGTTCAAAATACACCTTTAAACTTTTATTTTGCATTTTATCCCCTATCGGCAGATGACAATAGAGAATTTAAAGGAAGCGAGGGAGAGCGATGGGGATATTATCGCCATTGACTTCTTCAGCTTTTGGACACCGTACAAAAAGAAATTAACTAAATTAAACACAGAGTCATTCCAAACAACCTTATTGGAGGGGTGTGCCGGATGTAAGCCCGCGTTGTAGTCAGTACAATATGTACCTTTCTCAGCTGTTCAGTGATTTGCATCCGAGCGTCCTGGCAGCGCTGAGTTTGTTTTATTGGGTTTTACTCAAGCGTGTGGGTGTCAGCTGTCTTGACTGTCAACAAGGTCTAGGGTGTTCAGCTATCAGCATTATCACATGGACGAGGGTTGTTTCTGGTACAAACATGTCACACGTGTTTGGCATCAGTTGAAGTCATTGTTTGATTGGCTGTAATGCTTTTTCTGTTTTATGGATGTTTTCTCTTCTTCAAACTAGCCCGCAGAGTCATTACATCTATGCAGCTTATGAAAGAATGAAAAAAAAAAACCTACAAAAAAAATGCAATCTCAGAGTTTCTCCATACATGCTCCCCATCTTTAGCCTGGTCAGACGTGGGCAGCTTGAGCCTGTCGTAACAAGCCCCTCCTGCTAAATCTCTGCAATGCACCTAATTAACAATATCCAATAGGAGTAATAGCCCAAACAGATGTGTTATTCCAGCCCTCGATTCAAACCGTCCACTTGTTCACACCTTGTTTTGTCCCCCCTTTGCTTTTTGCTCTGCTGCTCGTTTGAGCCCTCTGAGTCACCTCTCAATTGGCGTCTTCCTGTTTACGCTCCCACCGGCCAATGGCGTTTGATCCCGGAGAGGAAGCAGTCAATAGCGTTTCGTCTCTGCCGGCACAGACGCAGGGGGGAGAAGTCTCAAATATATAGTTCAGCTGGAAGTCACTCTTAGCTGTAGTCTGCGCCACATCCCTCGTAAACACACAGGACAGGTCTCCTGTACATCCCGGAGACAGACACTGAAGTCTGCTCCGCATCCCAAACAGATGCACATTCACGCGTCATGAGATATATTTAAGTCGGAGTTGATTTTAGAGGCTTTGTTAGTATCATCTTAATAAATCCCCAGATCAAACTCAGATCTTACGTCTTTATTGCCATTTGCCTAATTTCTGAATCAGTTAAGTCCCTGAAACTGACCTGACGTCGGTTTATTTGAGCTGCTGTATTATGATGACTTTCAAAGGAGAAGTGGGACGCATTGTTAAACTTCGTCATGTGGCAGATGTCAGATGTTGGGAATGTTTCAGTCACAAGGAGGAGTTTTAACATAAACTACTACATTTCGTCACCTTGATGAAATGTCAGGAATCTGCAATGGCATAAATTTGAGGTGATCAGAAGCAAATATTCTTAGTATGTAAATAACCGGGGATCCATAGAGTAGTTTTTTATTTTTGTTTTATTTGTTATCAGGAAATACATAAATGAGTTTATAATCAAATTAAACTGATTAATTACAATTACAATGAAATTGTAGGACTAGCCATTGCATAACTTGGCAGTGATCTTATTTTCTGTAAACCACTATACCATACATTTAGATAAGCAATTGCATTATTTTAGGGATAGGTCTGTTTTTTTATAAGTCTGGTCTTATTACCTCTGCCAGAGAGATTATGTTTTCAACCCTGTCTGTGTTGTTGATTGGTTGGTTGGTCTGTCGGCTACTGATCACATTTCCACCAAACTTGGATGGAGGATGGATCTCGGCCAAGAACAGACCTCACTTACTCCTGGTGCGTATCTCGGACGGATCTTTCTTTAACATTGTGAGATAAATAAGGTGTTTTGGGAAAATGTTGTCCATTTCTCAGGGAATAATGCACGGATGGGGAAAAAAAACCCTAGGAATTTTGAGGTGGCTGGTGTGAGTGCAATATGATTTCAGCTCAAGTGGTCTTAAAATATAGTTAAGCAGTTATGGGTGGTTTGAAACTTAAGAGTGATACAGTGCAATCGTGTTTGATTGATTGGGACTGTTGGGCCTCGGAAGTTATGATAACATTATACAGGACCGGGCAATATATCAATATTATGTTGTTATTGTGATATGAGCTATATTTCTTCATAGATTCTGGATATGGTGATATGGCATAAGTGTGGTCTTCTCCTGGTTTTAAAGGCTGCATTACAGTAATGTCATACGGCCTTTACTCACTTAGTCATTATATTCACATTACTGATTATTCATTATCGAAAATCTCATTGTGTTTTAAATACCAAAAGTACTTGATAAAAATTACAAATATCGAGATAGATATATCATGCATAGCTATATACAGTCTAAAAAAAGTCAGGGTTTGTTGTTCAGGCTAAACACACCATAACAAGTAGCGCAGCACAGGGTATGGGCCATTTCGAGAAGTACATAAAATGAAACTGTCGATGCCCTCAAGTTGTGAGAAAGTGGAAGTGATGCTGTTCCAAAGTAAAAAAAAATCTGAGTGTTGGTGGTGGAGCTGGAAATCGGCCAGCAGTGGGTGAAACTGGCTGCGCTCAGGACTGTTGAAGGATGAATTAGCAGAGGCAGGAAATGAGCCATTATAAAAACCTTCTGCCTTTTCCTGTCTCACAGCCAACATGCTCTATCATCTAAATCTGACATCAGCTAAACGCGCACACACATCCACACACACATCCACACACACACACAGGCCTGCGTCATAACGCCACTGTAACTGACCTCCATTGCTGCATTCATCATTTTCAAATCCCGTCAGCTCTTGAATCCCCTCATGTATTGATAATCTGATCTCAGACTAGACTGAGAGAGTCTTTTTCATTTAGCCTCGACCTTATTCTTAATCTCACACATCCATTGTTTTCATCTCCTTGTGCCTAATCTCAGACCTCCCATCATTTCTACCACCATTACCACTTGACATTACTATATTCGAGTCCATCCGTATTGTCGTAATCCCGGGTAAAGAAAACATTTCTCTTTTTGTAACAGCCAGGATTAAATGCTGTCCTAGTTTGACTTTTGACTCTTCAATTGAATTGATCTTCATTCTGACTGACTGTAGGCAGTTGTTGATGGGCGCTTACTTAATCGGGGCCAGCAAATAATCATCTTTTAGCAAAATCATTGTCCAAGTTAATAATGTTGAGGCTGTAAAGATGGCTTGATGGGAATCCAGTGGACCAAAGGCAGAGTAACTCAGCATGTGCATACGTGAGCATTGAGCACCGTCCCCTTTATGCTGGTCAGTAGGGTCATAGAAGAGGATTTATTCCCCTTGATCAGCCTCTTTCTTAGGTGTTTAACCCTAATAAAAACGTAGATATAGATATCTATGTGTCACATTGTTTTTAGATGCACAGTTGTGACAGCGATGTCATACATGAATGCAAACATTCCTTTATTAAGATTTCTATAAGGGACTAGACCTATGTTATGTATTTTGTTGAGCTGTGTGCTTACATTATTACGAATGTTTCCAAAAATGGTCAAACTGAGAGAAAAATCCACAAGTATACTCGAGGTAACGGTGCGTTTCATTCTGTCGCATGCTGCTTTGTACATTTTTAATAGATCACATCATTCATGAACATTTCTTGGTCACACAAATAGATGTTCATCAGCAATGGTTGTTTATTAGCAATACAGACAACTCCGATGATCCTGCATTACATATGTCATTTGTTTTGTTTTGATCGAGAGATCCCTAGTGGCAGAAATGACCTGTCCTGTGCATGTCAGCATATATGCATTAAGTTCGATTAGGTTTAATAGACTCAAATAGAACACAAAGTGACACCGAAGAGGAAGAGGGGGGGGAAGACAGAGAAGTGGTTAATAGGAACTGTGCTATTAAAGGGCCACTAAAAAAAAACAAAGGTCATAACTGAAGAAGCAAAGGCCTGATGTGTCCCATCATAATGCAGCTCATTAGCTGTATATTAGGATGGAAGACATGAAAAGAGTGACGTGAAGACATTTTGATCGCCCCCTGGTGGCTGACAGCAGTATAGGTCCTAAACCTGCCCCCGTGTTAGCAGATGGGACATGGGTTCACGTCCAAGTTCACTCCCAGATATCCAGAAAACATTATTTTGAAGTGGTGACGCAGCTGTCATTGGCTACATAACAACGATGAGAGGTAATTTCACAGAAAAATAAGCAATCTTGCAGAAAGGTGAACAACAGGATCTTCATACAGCCGATGGACCCAATCAATGTTTTTTAAACTTCATATGTCCATTTTCTAACACCCGTGTTTTTTTGTTTTTGTTATTAGCTGGGATTACTGAGATTCTGCATTAGTTTACGTACACAGTATGCGTATAGTCACTGTATTCTCCGTGTGTGTGAAGCAGCAGAACGACTGTTCAAATATGTGCGTTTTCCTCAGCTGGGCTGCATCTTATGAACCGAGCTCCTGAGGGGTCTATTCACATTCACACCAGTTCAGCCTCTCACTGCTTCTGTGTGTGGCACATTGGGTCCCCCTGCTGCCTCGGCTGGCATTGTGTGACTTTGTTGTGTGTGTGAGAGAGAGTGTGAGAAAAAAGCAGGGGAAAATCCGAAAAGAGGCCTCCGTACCCTCTGGCACAAACATGGGTCTTGTATTTGAGTTCTCACATAAATGTTGGTTGGAGTCCAGGATATCTGACACCCCAAAAAAAATTCAGAAAATGAGTTTCTAATTTCGATGATCAGAACCAAAAGTAGGATTTGCAGTTCTGCAAAGATATGGGGATCATAGAAATATGCTTTCCATGCCGGGTTTGTTGGCGCCTGAGTTGCCGGACGATCCACTGTGGTGGTGAGCTTTCGAATGAGTGAGAAGGTGGACAGGATCGAGACGGCAACGTTGCATAATAGCGCTTTGAATTCATTTTTACTTCAACTTACCGCATGAAAAATAATTTCGTAAAGCGGTGACTTCACGGATTTTAATTCCATCTGCAATTTTCCATCTAATTCCGCGACATAAGTTGATTTTAAAGGGGTCACATTTTGTGCAAAGCAAATATTGAGTCAGCGGGGATAAACAAAATAACCAGATTCACTACAGGATACAAAATAACCAATTTGAAATGATATAATAAACATTTGAAAAACACACCGTTTACGTAGAATCCCCCTTAATTTTGTTATGTAATAACACATGACACATGAAGTTTACGTGTAAGTCTGCGTTCACTTATTTTAATCAGACGAAGGTATTTCGTTTTTCACATTGACTCCACATGGCAGAAAAAAGTTTGAATTGAATGTGACTCCTTTACTTTGTGGACCAGATCCATCTCCATCCATCCATCTCGGCTCATTCGGACCACGTTACATAGTGTCTGCTGTACCAGACAGAGAAATGTATTCATGCAGTAATCAGATTTATCAACTTTAATGTGATCAAAAATACACTGGAGACTCATTTTGCAGACGAGTGGTGATGAACAATAATCATTTTCATGTGTTTGTCTGGGGAAGTCACTGTAACGGCCTGCAGCCAGGGACATTTTTGTGCACTTTTCAGTGTATTGTTCAGCTTTTTTTTAGAGACTTCCACGTTCTGTCACATCCAGTCTTTCTCTCTGTCAGTGAAAACAGTGTGAAACGCGAAACGGGGGGTGGATCGTCTGAAACTCCGCCTGCTGGCTGGCACAAATGAGGAGGGGGGAGGTGTGTGTGTGTGTGTAAGTGCGTGTGTGTGTGTGTGTGGGCTGCGCTGCGCTGTGACAGCTCAGTAAGCGGCTGAAGCGCTCGGCTGTGGCGGAATGGACTGCCTGAACTTCCACTGCGATGTCCTCTGACAGAACATGTCGCCGTGTGTGAATGTGTTTTAGCAGCGTGTGTGAGCGTGTGTGTGTGCATGTGTATCGGGGGGCATACATGTACGGGCAACGCGATGGCTCTCAACCGGGTTTCTCAACTCTGCCACGATATCACCAGGCTGTGGCTGCAACTGAAGATGATGACAGGTAGAGTGTGTGTGTGTGTGTGTGTGTCTGTGACTGAGTGAGAGAAGGAGGACAAGACTGTTAATGTGTCAGTTATGTGTGTGTATGTTGAGTGTATTTGTTCCTCTTCTGTGTGATCTGTTAGTGTTATAGAGACAAGACGTGAGAATTCTGCAGGTGCTTTCCTGCTGTGTGTGTGTGTGTGTCTCTCTGTGTATGTCTGTGTATGTCTGTGTGTGTGTGTGTGTGTGTGTGTGTGTGTGTGTGTGTGTGTGTGTGTGTGTGTGTGTGTGCATACAGTGCAAACACTGACATAAAAAAAAGTATCCCGCAGTTCTCACAGGTGGTAAAACAGCACCGCCGTGTTCCATGTCTGCCTTGTTTTTTTCTTTAATTTAATCTTGCTTGATGCCCCGAGAAGCTGCAATATTCATCATAATCTGCAGGATGAAGGTGCCGGACAGAATAATCTCCTTTTTTTCCCCCCTCTGTTAAGAGCTTTAATTTGTCTGTGGTAGTGCTCGAGAAAGGCCACTGAGCGTTCTTTCCTCTGTGAGTTACTAAGACTGATGAAGTGGAGCCCCTGACAAGTCCGTAGAACAAGATCAAGTCAAGACAGAGTCCTTAAAACAGCACTCATTAAAGAATATTCTCCCTCAAGTAATGCGGTTGTCTTCCTGTCAGTCACCACATTCAATCTCTAAATGTAGTTACATACTTTTAGGGCATACAAAAGTTTAAAACAGGAACCGTAAACAATGTAAATGTAAAATTAACTTTTAGTAACCAGATGATCTAACTAGAAACCTTTGTTGCGAGTGTCTGCTGTTGGGTTTTTCTCAACCCTTGCGTCATCTGTTACAATCGTGCAACTTGTCGGGTGATATCCCTTACTTGAATCTCAATAACTGAACTATCCAGTCTGCTGCAGAGTAAGAAGAAGAGCAAAAAAGGCAACTGGATTTAGGTGAAAAACCAAAGACTGCAGTGGGCAAGAGATGTGGCCGCTTCAAAACTAAAACTACAGTTCTACAGGCCGAGGAAAAGGTCTCAAGTAACAACCGTTACAAACCTTGTCGGAAGAAAAAGTCTGTTTCAACTCTATGTTGTCCCTCTCATTAAACATCTTGGCTGTAGTGCGACAGTATTGAAAAATAAGTCAAGGGATCTCTATCAAAACATCTGTTGATGTTAAAATAACAGTATTTTGTGGTCAAGCAGTCAGCCATAGGGATCAATATATTTCCAGTAAATGAGCGATCCTGGAAACGAAATAACTTCTGTCAAAACACGTTGGTCATATTTCATGTAACGCTGAAATGCAGCTAGGAGAAACATGCATCTGTGTCTTGGTTTCCAACCTGACTGCTTTATTTTGATGGGAACTCCATTTCCCTTGATGAAACCCTGGTTGGCAAAGCCACCACGAACCTTCTTCTGGGGTCAGTGAATATCTATAGGAAACATTACCATCAGCCTTGTAGCTTTTTAAAGATATGTTGGATGGAGACAAAATCATCACTGTGCTGCAAATCTCTTGTTACAGGCATTTTATAAATGGGTGTAAAACACTCTGTGAATGAGCCAAGTGAATGAACCTGACCTGACTTTGTTAGCTACATTGATTTTGTCTCATCGCCCCAAAGATGCTTCTCCTGCTCAGGGCACTATTATCCATCAGACGCTTACATAATCCGATCTAAAGTGGAGAGTGCGTTTTGTCCCGAGGTCCTCGCTGCTGTGCGTTGAAGGGAGCTGTACGTTAACGTCTCGGCGCGGCTCGTCCTCCGTACAGTACACAGCAGAGCACCCTGACGGCATGTTAATCACGTTCGTCCCCATTAACGCAGTGTGTTTCCTCTTGTCAGTTGGGAGCAACGCTGGGACAAAACCCTTTTGAGAGTTTGAATGTCAACATCTCCTCCCCCTTATTTCCACTCTCAGTCGTTTGTGTGTGTGTGTGTGTGTGTGTGTGTGTGTGTGTTTGTGTGTGTGTGTGTGTGTGTGTGTGTGTGTTCATTGGTTGACTCCCTCGTTCTCATCCAGTTTCTTTGTTTGCGATGATGGGTAGTTATGGCAAATTCCTGAACCACAGTGTTGTTAAATATCCACAGGGATATTCGTGCTTTTCTTGGCTCTCTGCAGGCTTTTTCAGGTGTGTGTGTGTGTGTGTGTGTTGCTGTGCAGGGATCGTGTTTGCTCTGCTGCAAGATGAGCCCCGTGCAGGCCCTGTCTCATACACAGACAGACACACACGCGCGCTCGCAAAAAAAACACACAGATTGTCGGTGTCAAGGTATCAACCTCTCCCAGCGTCGCTTTGTGCCAAGTCGAGATTAGACGTTGACAAGTCTCGGCTAAGCCCCCGATAATGCAATCTGGGATCCATGTGCGTTTGCGTGCGTCTCAGAAGAACAGGAAGCATTCATCCGTTTGCTTTGGACTCAGCTGTTTGTAATGTTACCTTTCAGTCAATTTATTTTGTCCCCGGGAGCCTTTCGGAGTGAACAACTACAAATGGAAACCCGTCAGTACAAAAGCATAATCAATACAGCCTGCACAGACAGGTAAATTAGATTAAGTGTATTGGATGAATCTTTAATGATCCCTGAGGGCGGATAGGATGATGGCAGCAACAGGACACAAGAAACAAACATATTGATTAAAGAAGCAGAACCAGACACTCACTAGTGATAACCTGAAATCCATTTTATGATATGTTGGTACGTTTAACCCATTAACTGTAATACAATTTTGCATCCAAGTGTTCATCAACATCAGTGATATTGCTCTGTGTCTTTTTTCTAAAGTTGGAAGACTTGGGTAAAAATGATGTAACAGAGGCTTATACATTATAACATTTATCCAAACGCTACTAGCTTAGCATGCTTCCTTCTATGTGACGATAGGGAAATATAATATTTCCCAACCCCAAACTGCTCACAACTAGGTGTGTGGATTATCTTGAGTTGCCGGGTGATTTTTATGCGTACTCATGTATTCAGTCGGGCTCTGCTTTGAGATTTTTTTTTTTTTCAAGTGTCGATGGTCTAGACCTGCTCAGTTTTGGAAAGTGTCACAAGATGACTTATGTTGTGAATTGGCACTGTACATACGTATTGATTGATTTGTGTATGCCCTCTAATTCCAGTAAAAAGGCAGAGAGAGGCAGACATCTTTAAATCGGATATCTCTAAAACTTGGCAGCTCAAACCAAAAAAAACCCAACTTTAAACAGACACATAGCACTACAGACTTTGACTTTGAGGTTGACTGCCAGTTTAGGTCGATCCCCAGTAACAGTGAAACCTACACTACCCATAAGCCTTTTTTCATGAGACCCTCCCTGCCTGGCAAACGACTGTTCGGATGCCACACGCTCAGTAATATGAGCTTGAATTATAAAACTGGTGTGCCTCTCTAACACTGGTCAAAAATGAATCCATTCTGCATTACACATTGTGCATACCTGCTGCACTACATCAAACAGGTCTAATTTAGCGGAAAAATAAACTCAAATTGTACCTCTTAAAAGCTCTGTGTCATATCCTGAAGCAGCGGAGCCTTTCGTCACGGCCATGAAGCGAGGAATCACTTTCTGTGGAGCATTGCTGACCTTTTGATTATGACCTACTCAACTTTAGCACAGATACAACAGCGTATCAGCTGATTAGGATCGCAACCTGGGGCGTGGGCTGCAGTTTTGAGAGTGTGCTCATCGTGAATATCACCGTGTTGTCATTACTTTTTGTTTATCCCCACAGATGTGATTGTAACCAAATACCTATCTGGCTAAGTTGCTAAGCTAAAATAGAAATGAACGAAAGGAAAAATAATATTTGTTTTTTCCCTGATAAGGTGGGTTAATGATTCTAAAAATGACCAATCCACAGTCAGCGCGGTGAATCATTTCTACCTGCTGCCCTCTAAAACATCCTCAAGTGAATCCAGCACAGCCCCAGTGACCTTTAAGGCTAGAGTTGAAGTTTTTGCTTTGAAGGTTTTGCTTCCAGAGCATGATGTAATTGTCTAAAAGAGTAGTGTGGAGTTTTTCCTACAGCAGCACATTTCCTTTAGGGCAAGTAAAAACACAGTCCTCCTGGATCCTTTTGCCGCCTCCCTCTCTTGAACCCTATCTATGTCATTTTCCTTTTTTCTTTCCCCTCTCTGTCTTTCTCAGTTTACATGTTCTTCTTTGATCCGTGGTGTGTAATGACTGGTAGCTATGCCAGAGGTAGATTAAAAAAAAAGAAAAGAAAAAGAAAGGCTGCTGCGGTAGCCACTGGTTTAACTCCCAGCCGAGCTTTCACAGGCTGTTGTTTTGATGGAGGAAAGGAGGGACCCAGATTTAAATCCCACAAGATTGCAAGTACATGTTTTTTTTTTTTTTTTAAGTGGAGTGAGTTGCACCACAGACGCCTAAACAGTTTCCATAAATTTCCATACATTTCCATCAGACTACTGGTCAGAGTGTGCACTTGGAGCAGGTGGAGGTTCACTACCACTTTGGCACCGATTGAGACATGCCAGGCCAAGTCTGATTGCCGCTTAGCTATCAAATACTGACAACACAGCAAAATAATACCTGTCAACACTGTTTTTGTATATGATATTTAAATTAAAGGTCGGGAATCTTTGAAACCTATCACGGCCTACATGTTTAAGATAACTTCATGCAGTGGTTTGACATTTTGACAACCGGCAGAAACCCCAGAACGTGACCAAGCTCCCAACCAAGAAGTAGTCTGGCACATAACTGCATGTAAAACTACATCTTTTCCGGTCATTGAGTGCTTGTGTAGCTATGCTTATGATGGATTATTATAATAGCCCCCATTAACTTTGTCTGCTCGGCATTACATGTTGCATTGACAGAATATCTGATACAATTTATAAAGATTGCTAAAGAAACTTCATTTGAATATTTACTTTTACATTGAAACTTTAGAGGAATTTTTATTGCAACTCATGTTTTTATTTGTCTGTGCACAAATTCTGTCATCCCCATCACAGTAATGGAATCTCACCTAATTATTGGTTTATGCAGCAGATGTGAGTACAGTTGTCTCTAAATGGTTGCGTGTCAGTGTGTGTTGTGACGGCAGCACGGACTACAGACGGGGGGGGACAGTAAGTGTATTGTTTTGCTGAGATGATGATGCCACCGACCATTCAGTAGAGCGCGGCTCGCTGCCAGTGACAGAGTCAGGCCTGAAGTCATTGTTTTAGATTTCTAACTGTCGCTGGAGGGGAGGCACATCACTTTCAGCTTCTTGGTCTTGCAGTGACACGTGAATGGACCTTAAAGTGTCAATTTGTACGATATGGTCATCATTTTGGTCAACAATGTAGAAATTTGAATTTCGTGCGATTAAGGGCCATTTGTCAGACGTGATATAGATGCTATAAAAAAAATGCATTACATAACAACAATTGTGTCAATTCTTCTCATAGTCCAGTCATAGTATTGTCAGAACCACTGTAAATCACCTCCATACTGTACCTGCTGTCCTCCAACTGGCATTAGTCGGCCTCAGGTGCTAAAGTATAGGTGAAATGCAGGTGGGGGTTACCTGAATGCACACCAGCAGGAGGACTGAATTCACATGGCCATCAGTAATATCCTCATGTTTGTCTGTCTGCTGTTATTCCTGATCCACACTAATTCAAGCTTTGGTTTTGGGTATGGGCACACACACACACACACACACACACACACACACACACACACACACACACACACACACACACACACACACATACACACAGGCACGTGCACACACACAAACACATTCCAGGCCACTGTTGGTCCTGTGACCCAGTTGCTGTTTGGCACGGTCCGTGCACGGTTGCCCTGTCCTGTGTGTGCACGTGTGTGTTTATGTGTGTTGGATACCGCACAGCAGTGACAGATGGGGGCTTCGGTAAACCCTGACAGTAATGCCAGATAATAGAACTTGGATTCCCTCACACAAGTGCACGTACACACAAGCACACAGCTGCAGAGCGGCTGGCAAATCCTTGCTTCGCTACATGCAAGTACACACAATGCAAATGACCATCTCCGCCCAGTGCAACAACTTTTAACCCCCCACCCCCCCCCCGGCCACGCCCTGGCCATGCACACACACAAACTTTGGTTTATCCAACTTAGTGCCTTCAAGTCTACATTCCAAGTCCGTCCTTTGCATGTGGTGCATACCAAAGCAACAGATGGAGAGCTAAAGTTCTCAGTGACAGCGAGTGCTGGCGTCTGTCGCAGTATCACTGCTGCTTTGTGCTTTTATTCTGAATGTCTCGATCAGCTACTGTTTTGATGCCGTTTCATTAAGCATGATAGGCTCAAAGGATAAACTCGAGATCAGGGGTTTTTCGATCCCGGTCATGGTGGCCCTACATGTTTTTAGATGTTTCCCTGCTCCAACACACCTGATTAAAATGATGCTCATCATCTGCTGAAGCCTGACAGCGACCCATTTTTTTGGATCAGGTATGTTGGGGCAGGGAAACATTTCAAAGATATGCAAAAAGTTAGGTTAATCCGTTACTGTAAAGATGTCTGTGGGTGTAAATCTTGGCATGGATGGTTGATTGTTCCTATATGTCTGTCCTGTGATGAACTGGCAACTAATCCAGGGTGTGCCCCGCTGCTGGGATCAGCTCCAAGCCCCTCCGTGACCCTGAAAAGGATAAGCATTTTCAGATAATGGATGAATGGATATCGGATAAACAAGCAATATTGTAGTATATAAAGCTACATTTTTTGCATACATACATAATTTTAGGCAGCAATCCCAGGAACAACCTCTTCAATCTAGTTAATAAATGACTGAAATGTGGCTACATTCTCACAGCTTTTTCATACACAACATGGTACTTAAATGTGTGTAAATATGCTG
>CAEMYA010000158.1:6445557-6468385 GCA_903131615.1 Diplodus sargus
CACACACACACACACACACACACACACACACACACACACACACACACACACACCAGCATCGTTTCGTTTGACAACGAACAAACTGTGAAGGGAGTCTGGCCAATTGGGGAGGTGTAGGTACCACATGGAGCCAAGAGATGGCAGCACAATACAAAAGGCACGTCACAGGGAAAGAGCAGAAAGACATAAAGAAATAGCAGAAAATTGCAGAAAAAGGGATTTATAGAATGGAAAACTAAGGATAAGAATAGTTCCAGAGACAAAACAGAAAGAAACCATTTCATTTCGACTTTCTGCTTAAAATCAGATGATTTAAATCTCACTGTATAATTTGCACGTAATTTCAAGTACGACCACATTAGCCCCTTTCCCTGAAAGACAGATTTTAGTTCCAACCCTGAGGTAAAATCAACCATAATTTGTTTGGTTAATTAATTTTTAATTCAATCATGATACACATCTCCCCCTTCTTGTCCCCATCCTTTCTCCTTCCTCGTTCACTCCTCCCTCCCCCTGTCCCTCCTCCCTCCTCCCTCCTCCCTCTCACCTCCCCTCCCTTTCTTTCACCTTTCCTTTACTGCTGAGCACTGCTCTCCCAACGCACGCACACGCCGCGGCATTCACACACATAATTAAGGGGGGGATCAAGGATGGAGATGTATGCACCTCTATATCTATATATGTGTGTGTATTTGTATGCGTGTGTGTGTGTGTGTGTGTGTGTGTCATGGCGGCCACATTTTTTTTTTCTCCGTGGCTCATCACCTTTCATATCCCACTCCAACCCCCCCTCTGAGTCCCCTCCCTTTCTCTCCATCGGCTACATGCACCCAGCTGCCAATCGGCTGCATTCGGAGACCCGATTGGCTGTGGGGGGGGAGCAGCAAGACGCGGGGCTTAGTTTCGATTGGCTGAGGGGCTCGAAGCAGGTGGTGGTTCTAGAGGCAGAGGGAGAAGGAGGGAAAGGAGGAGGGAGATGCTGTTTAAGGATGTGTGCGGTCACCTCTCTCCATCCGCGAGCCGCAAACAGATGAGTGTGGATGCAGGGATTGAGCAGTGACAACAGCAGAAAAAGGAAAAATGGATTACCGCCGGATGATAACAGTGGAATATTAAGGATTTTGATCTTTTTTTTTTTTTTTGTATCCCAGGATAGCAGATATTTTTCCTCGTTCAGCTGACATCGTTTATGTGGTCTGAATATTTTCCTCAGTAGAGATGGATTGAGGATTTGCTGTCGCAGCGTTCGCCGGGTACTGTCGTGTGTTCATTTTCTCAATTTGTCTGTGTGTGTGTGTGTGCGATAATGATGAAAATTGGCTAATCATGACACCCAGATGGAGCAACTCAGCAGTAAAAAAAATTGGCCCTACAGTGCGTGTGTATGTATGTGTGTGTGTGTGTGTGTGTGTGTGTGTGTGTGTGTGTATTTATCCGTTTGGCTTGTGTGTGTGTATGTGTCAGGATGCATGTCAATTTGTCCAGCGGGAACCTTTGCAGGAAAATACTGCATTCGCACGCACGCTCGCACACTGACACACACACATTAGCTTAATGAGGCCACTACATATGGCACAGCCTGTGGAATGAATGGCAAGGTTTTCACGTACACACACACATTAATAAGGAGCCAAGGTTGCCATGGTTATCACAAGGGTCTCTTCCATAATCATCAATGATGACAGATGAGATGACGGCGACAGTTTGCGGCTTTTAACCTTTTTCTCTGCGTTGCTTTTTAATTCCCAAATGACATTATTTCCTGTCATGCCGACCAGCAAAGACCTCCAAAGTCCCGACATTTCTAGGAAAATGTGTGACAAAACCTGATAATGATAATGAATACGAGAGCTTTAGCCGAAAGCTCCAACCAGGCTCTACTCTGCTGTACAGTCAAAAACAATGCATTTTATATTTTTTGTTAATGATCACTTGGAAATGCAGAGCAGGGTGATCAATGCCAAATAGAGCTGCATAATTAATTGAAACATTGTCAAAATCTCAATATGGCCATGTGCAACATCCAAATCACAGAAGCTGCAATTCTTTTGTGTGACAAAACTGCAATATAATGAAATACTGTGCTGCTGCAGAGATGCTCTTGCCTACAAATCTTGTTCTCCAAATGTAAGAAAACATGTTTTTTCTGAAAGAGACCCCAACAATGTCAAATCATCTCCGTCGATTTCAATGATATATTTTTTTACCTTACCTTTCATCCTTAGTGCTAAAGATGGAGACATATTTGCAACATATATGGGGATTACGAGTCAATCTTACAGTGTGTTCTGTGATTCTCAAAATACCGAGATAAAGGTGGATAAAGTGAAAGAACAGTTCACGTATCAATGAAAATTCCACTCACCTCGCTGCTGATGTAAAGTTTCGTAGCGCACAAAATGCTTCTGGAGCTTCACAGCAAAACGGTGCAGCATTCTCATGAACAACTGTAGGTAGATAGATGGGGACTCACAGGATGTCTGGTGTAATCCATGTTTCCTGAAATCCTGTATTGTATTCAGAAGACGTCACTTACACCCTTTTATTTTGCTCAAATCTCCACTTTAGCTGCTAAGCCGAAAGCGTCTGAAATGGTGCAGAAGCTCGACCATGCATGGAGGGTGTACATCACTTCTCAAATCATTTGGGGATCTAGGGGCCTCAGGAGACTTGAGTTATGCTGGACAGGCTTTATGGAGCCCTTTTTTATGTTTTTTTTTCTAGATTTTGAAAATAAGTCCCCATCTACTTTGCTGAGAATGCTGCGACGCTGTTTTGCCGCAAAGCCCCGTAAATGTTTTTGTGGACTACAAAACTCTGGGGACGCCCCGGAGTTCACTCAGGCACTGCTGGCGTTGGAGCCGCACATCACACCAACATGCCCCTGAAAACTGCCTTGTTAGATTAATGTACAGCAGTTTGACCCGATGTCTAGACCTTAACTTTAAGATCTCGGCAGCGGCAGCGAAAAAACATGCACGCAACTTAGAAAAGTGGTTCTCCTCGGTGGTAACAGTGAATGCTTCTCTCCCGCAGCGTCGCAGCATCAGGAGAGGGTTTCATCCTGGTCATCGACAGACGACTGGACCGATGGGCCGCCGTCAGGGCTACCCTGCTCCGCATCGCTGTAAGAACCTCTTGGCTTGTCTGTGTACATGCATGTGTGTTTGCATTTGTTCATGTCCACCATTTGCTGATGAGTTTCGGTGTGTGTGTGCGACTCTAAACATGGGTCTGTAGGTGTAGCTGCTGGTGTGGGTGTTTCGATCTATTGTTTGTATTTGGTAGCTTCTACAAACTGTACATTGTCTTCATTTATTGTGCATACAAATGACATACTTGTATCAGGCGACTGTCTTTTTTCTCTCTCTCTCCAACGAATGAGGCAGGAGGGAGAGTTAAAAATAGTGTATTACGCGGGAGTGGGCGGCGGAGTCTCGCAGCGTGTGAACACACTGCGAGATACCGTCCTGTCATACATAGAGAGTCCACGGCGTGCGAGCCGTTAGTCCCGTTCTGTAATTGTGTTTTTATTTTTATCATCCGCATTGCATCCGTGTGCCACTAGCCTACTAGCCTACTTCTCGGACAGAACTTTCGCTCTCCTCTAAGATGTGGAATTGAAGCGGCAGAACAAGAGTTGAAGTAGTGAGATTAAAAAGAGGAGGGGATACCTGAAGTGATGAGGCCAGAAAGGAGAACGATGATCAGAAATATAAGCCGGCAGAGAGAGACGCAGAGGAGTTACATCAGACAGACTGGAGGATCAAAGTACAGATAGCTGCTCTCCAAAGCCCTTAATAAGGAAAAAAACTTTAGAAAAGGAGACTGCTCTGTCTGAAAGAAGTGTGGGGTTGGGGTGTCTTCACAGCTAACTTGGCAAAGTGGATTTTTGGCTACATGCATCCTCCATCTTTGAATCATGACCAGCCAGCTCCGCCAGCATTAGGATGAAGCCTCACCACACCCCGCACATCTGTTGTTAAGATGCTCGCCCTGTATTACACCGCTAAGCATCTTTAGTGTATGCAGATATATGCTAATATATGCTAATTGGCCGCTGATTATCATCCAACCTGATGGTGCTTCTCTAGAACTAGCCCCACTGTGACAATAAGTCATTATGAAGCTCCTTTCTTACAGGATGTCAGTTTGACCTGCACGCACACACATCCGCACACGGGAGACACTCCCCCATCAGTCAAAATGGACCATTCCGGGTCTGTTATCTTATTCCAGTCCGTTGGCTCAGTCCATGTCCTTGAAAGGGACGTTGATGGACTGTGGCTTCTAGTGATAGCAGGGAACTAATCAAGGGTTTTAATCGGTCTTACTGCATAATTGTGTAGCTACGTGAAAACAGACATGTATAAATGTTACGATCTGATGAGGTTTTAATATAGATTCGGAGCACTTTGTTATTATTTATTATTATTACAACATTTAAGCCAAGTTGCATTGTTTCGAAATGCCCACTTTCTTGCAAACAGTTAGATGAAAAGATTGATAGCTCTCTTGTCGTTGTTGGTTCAATATGAAGCTGTAGCCAGTAGCTGTTGAGCTTAGCACGGCGCTAAGACTAGAAACAGCTAGAAATCTCACTAATTAATGTACTGTGTTTAGTTTGTTTGAAGAGTAAAATAGTGGCATTGTGTGTGGGGGTCATGTGTTTGGCCAGGTGCATTGCCTTCCTGGAGTCTTGACATAACTTTTTATAAACCCACAATTTGAAGAAATGCTGAATTTTAAAACATTTCAGAAGCTCATACAAAAATAACTCCTTTCAGTCGTCACTGAAGAGCCACTTGACTTGTCCGGTGGTGTTTTTCTCTATAGGCAACCTGCTCTCTGCCTGTTTTTTTCTTCTTGTTGTGTCGAGGATGTCTGTGGATGTCACCCTCTGGGCAGTGGTCTCCTGCAGGGTGTAAGGACTTCATAAAACCACTGTGACCAGATTATATTAGCTGTCTGTGTCTCTCTGCTGCGCTTGGTCCGTCATAAAGAGCTACAGGTCTTTGTGTCTGTTTGACTGAGGGCGGAATGAGCTACGCAGACACACAGGCAGGGCAGAGAGGTCAACAGCAGAGAGCATAGATGCTTGTGCTTCAGATTTTCGCAAGGGTAGTGTGCAGGTGTGGGACCCTTTATTCCTGCGTCAAAATCAGGAAAAATTACGTGTTATTTCTCAGATCCACTGCTTTGTTCTTGCTAATGCTGCTCGCTCTCTTCAATAACTCTCTAGCACGCCCGACCGCCGCTGCTCTGTCTCTTGCTGTTTAAAAGGCGAAAATTTTAATTATGTGCAACTGCAGCTGACAAAATCTGCAAAGTAAGGTTTTAACTTTTCCTCTACTGAAGCTTTAATGCGCTGATTGTGACCACATTTACCTGCAGTTTAAGTTCAGTGTCAGGTAGTTCTGTTTAAATGAAGACATACTTTCCTGAAAAATTATTTTGTTTTTACTTTGGTCAATAAAACTAGGGAAAGAAATCAGATTATTGTAATGAGGCTCCAGTAGTGTAAATGTGTCTCACGCTCTGTTAAGCCAAGTGGAAATTCTCAGACGAAGAGAAGAGAGCGAGAGAGTTTATCAGAAAGACGGCAGAAGCTTCTCTGCGGGATCATCCAATCCTCGCCTCGCATCTCCTGCTGATCGCCTCCCTCTCTCTCTGTCCCTCTTCATCCGTCGCTCCGTTTCTTTGTTCTCCCTCTCTCTGCTCCTTGGAGTCATCCTCTCCTTTCCCCGTGTTTTTTCATTCATCATTATGAGATATCTGCTGAGGCGTCTGTATATTTTTGCCATTCAGCAGCAGAAAAATGAACAAAAATGCTAACAGCGCTAACGAATCACGGTTCTTGTGTACAGGATATCCAAAGACACTATCCTCTTATATAATTCAGCAGATTAAGATGACAAAGGCTTCTAAATCCAGTCTTTATTCAGTCTATCACAAGATCACAAGTTCCTTTAAAAAAAGAAACAGGAATTCCAGCTTTGAATCCGCCGCCGATTTGGAATACATGAAGTCAGAGTGAGTTTGTGTGAATAACGTCTCTCGATGGAAGCAGCCAGCGCTATAACTTAACCTGAGGGCACGAAGAGCAGGTGGTGTCTTGCATCCTCTCCTCCTCAGTCCCCTATGGCGGATGTCCTCACTGGACACGCCTGCTTCGTCCACCAGCCAATGACACGCAGTCTTGCTGCGGAATGGAGGTCGTAAATCTTCCCGTGGGACGCCTTGCTCATCAAGGCCGTTCAAGGTCGCCATGCTGCCCCCCCTCCGCCGCAAAGAATAGAAACATGAGGAGTGGGCAGTATTGTCATGTAAAAGCCAGGGATTAGTGTACGGCACGTGCACAGATGCTCTCAATCTGCCGACGTTGACCGTATGACAATCCACAGATGGAGCTGACCAGCGATGTACTGTGAGCGTGACATGTGACCTCTGATTTGAAACATTCAACAATTGCAGCTCACAACATTGACAGAAATTCAGAGTAACATCTTTTTTAACAACGGGATTTATTTTGCTCTGCTAAATTGAATCATATCAGGCCCCTTTGGTCATTTGTTTGCAGTGTCTCCACACTTGTTTGTCCAGACAAATCACTCTTAAAAAAAAAAAGGGACCATTCAAGGTCATTTATAACCTTTGTCAGCCTCAATCAGTGACCGCATAACTAAAGCAGCGGGTACCAGTAACTACTGCTCAATTTATAATGTCGGTGTCCTACTTTTCTTAATCTTTTTGTTGCTTCCCGGCAAACCTGACAGTTTCAATTCTTCCCTATCTTATCAGTGAACGTTGTTGTGGCTTTTTAACATTTTTTTTAGATGCTTTAACCTCAGGCTTCCACTCAACAGTTCACAGAAAAATGAAGTTTCAGTCATTATCTCAGATGGGTTGAGTAGGTAGGTGCTGGATTTTTTATTTCCTTATGTTTTTTTTGTTGAACTGTTCCTTTAATTATCTGCATATACTCCAAAATCTCACAGTAAAGCTACCATCCAAACGGCAGAAATTGATTATGTATAAGAGGGAGAATCAACACGCGCCGCAGTCTATGATGGGACATCTTCGCTGTTTAGGTTCATAAATATGCAGTTAGCCAAGCATACAGGAACACTGCTGCAGGGTGAAGACGGAGACGGAGACGGAGACGGAGACGGCTCTATCATCCGGTGCAAACGAGAAGCTTGAATTGCAGCAGTCTTTGTCCAGATTCACTTTCTCTTTGTCATACTTTAGAACTCCCTTCATGTCCCGAAGCAAAAGCGGTGAAACACACAAGAGGGGAGGCGGTTTAATATCGCCAGCCATCCAACTCCCCGGAGAACACTGTGGATGTCATTAGAGGACATGAGTGGAGTGGTTTTGCTCCCCTCGTCCTCGCTGGAAGAATATAAATAAGGCTGGTCAACAAAAATTATATTCTAATCCTTATCATTTATTTATGTGCGCTTTTTATCTGTGAGAGGTGACGTGTGTGTGTGTGTGCATCGCTTTAATGTAGAAGTGTGTGCCCAGGGAGGTGTATGCGCATTAACATGCCTGTGTTCATCCGTCAGGGGGGGATTCACCGAGCAGATTGTGTATTATCATGTTAATGCAGAGGTACAAATTAAACCAGGACCTCTCCGGGTTTATTGAATTTAATGGATTCCAATCACAGAGAGATTGCTCACCGTGTTCTGTGCGGTGTGTTATTGGTAGAGGAACCCATGGAAGTCATTTGAATAATACAAATAATAAAAATGTAGATATATAACATGTGGAAAATACAGTCAATGTGAATTAGAATTTGTTTACAGCCGAGCATTATAATATGGATCATAATATGGTGATTTAAAGGAGATACGTATTATTTTTTAATCAGGGTTTCTTCTTGTGTTAGATTCAGGAGTTATTTGCTTATAAATGCATGAAAAAAATATGTTTTAATCTTAATAAATTAACCAAAAAAGCTTTAGCTAAGTAAATCTTTACCTTAACATTACAGGTAAGTTAGTTAAAGAATAAGTGACTCTATTATTTTATATATATATTTCAAAACCATGTTCATAAGCAGTCTATACATTGTTAAAGTGCATTAAAAATTCTACATAGTTTAATTACAAAAGCCTTATTACCTTCTTAATGAAGCTTATTGCCAGGACCTTAACATAAAGCATTACTTGATTTGATCATTCTCTCCTGCAGTTAATTTTCTACAGATATGATTTAGCGGAGGAGCGTTCTTGTCAGCTTGTTTGTGAAATTGAAAAAGGGAACCTGTGTAGAGTTGCGCGTCGAATTTTCCAACCTGGCAGTCTTTCATCAACATCACAGCAGGTTGGGCACGTGTGCACGTGTGCGTGTGTGTGTGGGAGCCAAAAATAAATGGCTGGGAGAGCAGAGCGGAGCTGCGGCACCATCAGCATCAGAAAACCTCCTCCACGCAGAGTGACATCCGCCCGCGCTCCCGTTCCCTGTTAATTTGTCCCCCACGCACACACGCACACATGCACACGCACACACAAACACACACACCATCTCTCCCTTTATCGTCACTTTCGACTGCATTCCGTCATGCATGTCTCTCTCTCACTCTCTCTCCATGTGTTTTCGAGGAGAGTGGTTTCCATGGCAACGCGGTGCAGGCATTTCATGACCATGATGTATGTGTGGCACTGTGTCACTGCCGGGCCTCCTTCTAGACTAGATTGAAGCCATGCACCACGTATTTTTTTTTACCGACTTGATCAGAGTACTCATGATGTCCGTTTTCCCTCTGATTCTGATACGTATCGGCTTGGCGATGGCGATGGCGGACGCAGTCAGCGGCTGACACCATTTTGTCGAACACGGAACATCACATATGCAGTATAACTGGTGGATTAAACATCTGTCTTAGTGGGACGCAGATGTGATGAATCTATAAAGATGTATCAAACCCTGCAATGGCTGTAGGTCAGTAGACGCCGCCTCTAAAATGTAATCAGAAAAGCCAGGAAAGACCAGGGATGCCTGCGATGTTTGAGTGGGAGTTGAAGAAAAACAGTGTAAAAAAATACACGTAATCCAAGCAGGAAATAAATGTTGTGAATGTCTCTCTTTCTCAGACTTATTTATGGAAACGCTAATGATTTTATGAGCCTGTCAGACATATCTGAGCATGCCTCTGGGCCCGTTTGTGCGCGTGTATGCATGCGCGTGTGTGCACAGATGTCACCCCACATCGATTTATGATGCCTAACACGGTGGTGTAATTCACCGAGGGTTTTTTTAGAGGAAGCCACAACCAATATTGCCTCTGTGCTGAGTGGCCTCTCGGGCCGCTGTCTGCGTAAAGGCTTTTAACCTGTTAGCGTGCAGGCGGAGGGGCGGAAAATGGGGGGTTACTCCCAGAGACACCGCGCTAATTTACCTCAGTCACACACAAGAGAAGAACTGTGAGGGATTGTAGGAGATGTGGGAGTTTATTAAATTCAAGAAAACGCTATCGGATCAGGATGGCAGCAGAGGGACAGCCGCTCCATCCAGTTTCACACCTCTACAGCCCTGTGAACCCACGTCATGTACTGGAAACCATGTGCTTAGGCATTAATGAAAATATAAATTGACTCAGACCACTGATTCCTAGGCTGCAGACTATTTTAACAGCTGATGTGAAAGGTACACAAACTTACACACTTTCTTCCCCCACTCTTTTTGTTTTCTGTCTTCTCTCAGGGCTCATTTCCAGGGAACTTAAACTTGGTTCTGGTGTTGCGTCCCACGACTTTGCTCCAGCGGACTCTGTCAGACTTCCTGTTCAAGTTCAACAGGGATGAGTTCAAAATGAAGGTACCGCTACGACTTCTTCATCGCACGCATGCGTCTTTTCCTTTTAACATTTCACTATCTTATTCATATATTACTTTTATTTTGATTTGTCTTGATAATTGTAAATTATTCAGGGTGATCACACTAAAGTTGGTTGTTTGCGTTTGATCAGGTGGTCATGCTGAGTTCGGTGACGGAGCTCCATGCCTACATCGACCCGGGGCAACTGACCACAGAGCTGGGAGGCACGCAGGAGTACTGCCATGACAGCTGGATTTCCCACCGCACTGTATGTACACACACACACACTTGCATTTTAAATGTTTTTGTTTTTATTTATTTTTTTTTACCTATATGCACGTTTCCTTCCGCAGGCGATCGAGGCTTTCGCCCTCATGGTGAAGACCACGGCTCAGACCCTGCAGGCGTTCGGCACTGAGCTCGCCGAGACGGAGTTGCCCAACGATGCCGAGGCCACCACCAACCTGCTGCACACACACACACTGAAGAAGGAGAAAATGAAGGTCAGATATGCTTTTTTTCTGTCTTTGCGATACTGTATGTTAGCACAGAGAGAAACAATTCCCTTTGTGCGCAGAAAAACTTTTAAATCATAACTTCTTGTCAACAATGGTAGCAAAGCAGAAGTGTTTACATTTTCACAAGTGTACATCAGAAGGGATCGTAGGAAACAGATGCACAATGCAGAGACTGTTCTTTGTTGAAACTCATTTCAAGACCGCCGTGTCTCCAGTTTCCTAGCGAGCTTTGGCGTTGAAGATAACTGTCTGTTAAATTTCCAGGAGGACCTACAGGTGGCGCTCTCTCAGGGGGGGCGCCTGTTGGAGTGCATCAACGAACCTCTACAGACGGACCCTGAATACAGCATGACTTACGATGAACTGGAAAACCTAGCTACTGTACAGAGGTAGAGCAAGAATAGAATCTATTCAGTGAATAGACGCATAAATGGGTGAGGAAGTTGTGAATAAACCCCCCCCCTCTCTCTCCCTCTCAGACTCCTGGGCCAGCTTGACGAAACGGAGGCGGCGTTCGACGACTTCTGGGAACGCCACCGCACCAAGCTGGAGCAGTGTTTACAGCTCCGCCATTTTGAACATCACTTCCGTGAAGTGAGTCGAGTCACGGGGGGAACACGTTCGTTTTTTAAGCGCAAACGAGTTAGCTGACGTGTGAACCGCTAACGCGACCTTGTCTCCCGCTCGCAGGTGCGCGCCCAGCTCGACGTGACGTCGGAGCGGTTGGCAGGTTTTTCCGAGGTCAGCGTGAGCCCCGCCCATGCCGAGCACGTCCTCCGAGAGCTCAGCGGCCACGAGGACAAGGCCTGCGTAAGACACACACACGCACAAAATAGCGATTCCTCCTGCAGCTCACGTGTATCAGAAAACACACACTCAACACTTTCCCGACCCTAACCTTTAAAGCATCCTTGCAACCATATGGCTAATGATATAATCAATGTCATGCCCTGCTCCCTTCCTCCCCTCACCCGCTTTCAATCCACTTCAGTGGGCTTTACCGGCCTGACACTTTGCATGTATTGCCAGCACAGTTATGAAACATAAGGAATTAAATAGATTATTGTTATTATATTATTCTTTTTTTTTTGGAGCTGCAACAATAAGTCGATTAACCGATTAGTTAGAAAGCGAATCGCCCGCTTTTTCCATAATCAGTGAATGGTTTCAGTCTTCTTTCAGGAAAAAAAATGTCAGGATTTGCTGCTTTTCTTTGGGTTTTGGACTGTTGGTTGGGCAAATTAAGCAATAGCTCACATAGGTTCACCATCTCCACCCAGAAACCTCCACTCTACTTAGAGTGAGAGGCCACTGCCATTGATGGATGGTGTGTCCACTGCAGTACTCTCCATGTTACCCGAAGTGCACTCCGACATTAACAGCAGACAATTCTCGACTGTGTTTCATCAGGACGTGCTAGACCGTGCCCTGTCCCTGGCCGGCGAAGGTGACATGTTGATAGAAAATTCCCACTACGCCGAGGACTCCATCAGGCCCAAGTGCAGCGAGCTGAGAGGGGTGTGCGAGGAGGTCAGCTCAACTTTGAGGAGCAAGAAGAGCCTCCTGCTCAGGGCCATGGAGCTCCACCACGCTCTGGAGAAGGTATGAACGTGGCTCGGGTAAAGAGAGATGATCCGCCCGCCTTTTCTTTCAGCATCCGCGTCACCGCCTCCGTAAAAACCTTTCCCCTCCAGGCGTCGCAGTGGTGTGAGGACGGCATCTTCCTGTTGGCCAGCCAGTCGGTGGACCGCTGTCAGTCTCAGGACGGCGCCGAAGCAGCTCTGCAAGAACTGGAGAGATACCTGGACACGGCGTCGCTGCACACCCTCGCCGACCGCAACGCCATCTGCTGCCAGTACGAGGCCACGCTCACAGCTCAGCTCAGGGTCAGTAGCAAGCGGATTTAGCAGATGAAACAAATGCTTTCCTGAAAATATGAATCACAATTTACAATATATACGGTTGTGTTCTGTCTCCATCAGGACCAGGTGGAGAGAGTTTTCCAGAAGCAGAGCTCGGTCCAGGAGATGTTCGAGAAGCGACGCGTCAGCCTGAAGAAGCTCGCCGCCAAACAGACCAGACCGGTGCAGCCGGTAGCGCCGAGACCTGAAGTGAAGTCTCCGCTCTCCTCTCCCAGTAAGCCTCCATCAGTGGATGGTGATTTAATGAAAGAGTACCAGGGCTCATCTCACCTGGTTGGCATCGCGTGGAGATAAAATACGTTGTTTTCTGTCCGTCTAGATCAACAGAGGAAAGAGAGAAGGTACTCTGCAGACAACGCCATCTGCAAAAAGGTAAACGAATGGCTGCTGATCAATTGTTGTGGTTGGGAATATTGTCAAATACAACAAAAAATGGAACTTCTAAGATTATGTTTAGTTTTACTTGATATTTGATATCCGAGTAGAAGTAATAATACCCCAAAAAGACTAGAAATGTATTGTCAAGGTAAAACAATATGGGTATGTGCGTCCAGGTGGAATCCCCCATCCATAACGGCGGCACCAGACATGCTTCTCTGTCAGAAGAAGAAGAAAACCTGGCAGTGCTTAGGCGGTAAGGTGTCCAAAGTCATCCTCAGAGCCTTAGATATGAAAGCAGTTAATACTGTGATTGCTTTAATTTGTCTGTATCACATTTAAAGTACAAAATGTTTATTTTACATGCAATTTCTTTTCATCTGCAACTATTTATTTGCTAATTTTTGCCTTGTTCTTGTCATTTAAATGCAATCTAGTGTATTTCTGTGCCCCAGTAAAGCACTTAGAAATAGCCTTGTGTCTCAGTGGTGCTACATTGCCTTGCTTATAGCCTATTAATTGTGTTTTTCAATGCTCCAGCCACGTTATGAATGAACTGCTGGAGACGGAGAGAGCGTACGTGGAGGAGCTACTGTGTGTGCTGGAGGTGAGTGTTCCTCGTGTCACTTTCTGAGCAAAATATATGTAAAAAAAAAAAAAGGAAAAGCAGATAAAACGATTGAAAATGGCAAAAAAAAGGATATTTCTTATATATGGTCGGTGACATCTGTTGATGTAATGTCTGTCACGCAGGGCTACGCGGCTGAGATGGACAACCCCGCCATGGCTCACCTCATCCCCAGCACCCTGCTGAGCAAGAAGGACGTTCTGTTCGGCAACATGTCTGAAATCTATCAGTTTCATAAGAGGTGGGGCTTCGCTCGCAAATTCACCTAGCCAGGGGGGGGGCGATTCAGTCAGAGAAGCCTTTATTTGCACGAGCGATTGAAGCCATTGACTGTGTTACATCTGCATTTACTGATATTCATGCTCAAAAAATGTGTTTGACACTGTTTTGTCTGCAGGACATTTCTAAAGGAACTGGAAGCGTACACTGACTGCCCAGAGCTGGTGGGCCGCTGCTTTTTAGAAAGGGTGAGCACCGACTTCCTCCACTCTGGTCTGGACTTGTTACTTAAAAAGAACCAATGAAATAATGTTCCTAAGATCTAAAAAGGTTTCGTTCTCTCTGTAGATGAAGGACCTACAGATCTACGAGGCTTACTGCCAGAACAAACCTCGCTCTGAGAGCTTGTGGAGACAGTGCTCCGACTGTGCCTTCTTCCAGGTTGCCCCTCTCACCTTTTGCTTCGAGCTTTAGCAGCACCTTTGTTGTCCTGTGGCTTCCAAGTATAAAAAAAACTCACTTAACATTTGTTTTGTTCCGTGACCCAGGAGTGCCAGAAGAAGCTGGAACATAAACTTGGTTTGGACTCCTACCTCCTTAAACCCGTCCAGAGAATCACCAAGTACCAGCTACTGCTTAAGGTGAGCTGTGCCCACGCGCGGGAAGAGACGACTGAACTGTGTTCTCTTCTCCGCTAACTTTCTGCTGTGCTGTTTGCAGGAGTTGCTGAAGTACAGTAAGGGCCGCGAGGGCTGCGACGACCTGCAGGAAGCTCTCTCGTCGATCCTGGGGATCCTGAAAGCTGTCAACGACTCCATGCACCTCATCGCCATCACGGGATACGAGGTGAGAGAAATGACACTGGTTGAATGATTCTAAAGTCAGGTCGTCTATGTGGGTCCGATTCTCACATTTCTTCGGTGAAGCCTTTTCAAATTTAAAGCAATCCGGCGTTTATTAGTGACCATACGCACCTGTCCGTCTTTCACATTCCTCAGGGCAACCTGTCGGAGCTGGGCCGCCTGCTGATGCAGGGCTCCTTCAGCGTGTGGACGGAGCATAAAAAAGGCCACGCCAAGGTGAAGGACCTGGCCCGCTTCAAGCCCATGCAGAGGCACCTGTTCCTGCACGAGAAGGCGCTGCTCTTCTGCAAGAGGAGGGAGGAGAACGGGGAGGGCTACGAGAAAGCGCCGTCCTACAGCTTCAAACACTCCCTCAGTGTAAGCCGCTCACATCGGTCGGATTTGAATATGTTCACGTTGGGCGTGGAGAGAGATCAGGGCTGATCTCCTCTTGTTTTTTCTTCTTCTCCCAGATGAGTGCGGTGGGCATTACAGAGAACGCCAAAGGAGACAACAAGAAGTTTGAGATTTGGTGCAACTCAAGAGATGAAGTTTTTATCGCGCAGGTAAAAAAAAACAACAAACAACAGCGCAGAAGAATCATCTAATGCCGTTAATTCTTTGTAACCGTCATTATTGCGTCTGGCGCAGGCTCCAACGCCAGAGATTAAAACGGCGTGGGTGAACGAGATCCGCAAAGTTCTGACCCAACAGCTCCAAGCCTGCAGAGGTACTGCCGACACACCCCGAGCCACACGCGCTTGCTTGCATGACTTCCGCTCGCCTGCTTCTAACTGGAGTCGGCTGTTGTACATTTTAGATGCCAGTCAGCAGAAGAGCTCGGACCCCGTCTCGCCAAGTCCCACCAGCAACAACACCTCCATCTCCCTCAGGTTTGTGTCTGGCCTCATAAACACTTCCAGGCGTTAAAGGTCCGCCTACAGATGAGATGCCGGTGTTCAGCGCACTGTGTTTCCTTCCTCCTCTCTTCCCTCCAGTCCCTTTCGTAGCAGCGGCCAGAAGAACCAGAAGAAGCAGCAGGAGGAGAAGAAGGTGGAGGCGAGCACGATCTCTGAAGTCAACTCCTCCTCGTCTTCGCCGAAGCACAAAGGTGAATGTTTGATGAATGCAGCACCGCCGCACACAGACAGGAAGTGGGTTTAGTCAGCTCGGGCTGAAGAAAGTGCTCAGAAAGTTGTATTTACCCCTGTGCAGTGTCCGCTCTTACTGATCTGGACTCGTTCCTTCGTCATCTTCATCTTCACTCCTCCTCTTTCTGTCTCTCTACCTCTTTTTCTTCTTCTTCTTCTTCTTCTTCTTCTTTTTTGACTCCCACCCCCGCATTTCAAACCATTGTTTCCAGATGAACCGGTGACCAGTCCGACCACTGACAGGTCTTCAGTGGCTAAAAAGCGTTTTACTTTGCAGGGCTTCAGCAATCTCAAGAGTCCCAAAGGTAACACCAGCAGACCGAAGGAGGGTTTAGTGTTTGACTTTTGAAAGTTGAATGAACGGATTTTCTTTTTACCGTTGAAAAATAGCATTCATTCAGCAGGCAATAAAGCGCACTTTTTGCTCCAGCCTTACATGGTCTGGTATGAGCATTAGCTAATGGTGGCTAATGCTAGCAAACTTTAGGTAGATATTCCCGTGCATCTAATACATAAAATGTATAATGCGCTCATAGCGACATATAATCATGTCATTACTATACTTAAAGCAATGAATGACAACTCAGAGTAACTTTCTATCTCATTACCATGCATTATAACAGTGATAATAATGCATTATAAGATCATTGGAAATTATTGTTATTATATAACTGTGTTTTCTTTTTAAATGTCAGCAATTATGAAGCATTATGATACCTTATAAGCCATATTATAATGTAGTATGATTATTGTTATTAGGCATCATGAATATTTGAGTTATTTCACCTATTATAACATGCGTAAACAACATAAGTGTGTTTATAATGCGTTAATGTCATAGTGTGTGATGGTTGTTATAAAGGATTATAGACATGGTTTTCACAGAAATGGAAACCGGTAGATACAGTTCAAACATGCACTCTAACGAGAAGCATGTCCATTGTATAAGAAAAAACAGGAGTGATTAGTGCTGTGTTTTTAATTATTGCCCCCTGTCGAACCCGATTTAGAGCCTGATGTGGCACATCTGGCTTTCCCTGTAAGGTTAACTGCACCCAGTCTGCCCCCTGGTGATAAAGGTCTAATATTGCCACTGCTGTAGTTTCCCACTGCAGTAGATGGACCAGACCTTCAGTAGCAAGTGTAGGAGTTTCTCTGTGTACATAAATAAGTGCCTGCCCGAATCCGAATCAATGGATTGGAGTTATCTAAATTCTGTGGGTTTTTTGAATGGCGTGATCAAACAATGGCGGTTGCAACAGTTACATAAGCTTTTCACTGGTTTGCATATTTAATGACAGTGCTAGAGTCTCTAAGGCCGCTCTCTCTCTCATTTTTCTCATCTTCTTCTTCCTTTCTCTTCACTTTTTACTCCCTCCCGCGTGACTCGGCCAGGCTCGGCCTTGAGCCCCGAGCACGGCTCCAAACGCCACTTGGTCAAGAGTGACCCCACGCCGTTTGGGTTCAAAGGTACCTCGACATCCCACGATAGGGGGGCCATCTAACACTAGATGCCATCATTCATTTACCATTCCTCACCACTGGAGTCCAGTCTTGTGTGTTTCCATTTTGTGTACAAAACTTGTTCGCGGGTCATAATCGCCATCATCACCGAAATTTTAAGTCATTTTGGGAAATGCGCTGCTTTTCTTTGACTTTCTGAGAGTTAGCCTACAATATCGCCTCGTCCAAATATAAACGTGGATGGATAGATTTTGCCACCTTTGGATCGAGCTAGTTTCCTCCTATCGTCAGCTTTTTTACATTGGGTCAACCCAACTGGTCAACCCAGCTACGTATGTCCCATACAAACACAACATGTGGTTTAATTCACTCAATGAACTCTCAGCAAGAAATAAATGAGCGTATTTCCCAAATATCTTGTGAACATCCTGTGTCCATTACCATGAATGATGTACGTGCTCACTGACAAACTGTCTGATCCATGTGAGGAATCTCAGTGCCGGTGTTTTGGGCGGGATTACACTCCACACCAGCTTCCCCTCACTGACTGACTAACCCAGCTTGACTACAGGACTAGTTGAGATGTCTCACTGTCTCTCCCCCCCCGTCTAGAGCCGGCTCCCCATGTCACTCTGAGCAGAGTCAAATGGATGAGCACCTCTAGTCTGTTACAGAGCAAGCGGCGAGGTACAGAGCCGCTCTGAGGATCGGCCACTTGTGGGTGTTTGCTGTGGTTTTTGTGGTGCTCATGATTGATTGTACTTGAGGTAAAGTGTAGCAGAATATCTACTTTGCTTTTTATTCAGCCTCGTATTGAGTCTTATCTATCACTGGCTTGAGGTGAGCTTCAAATTTGAAATGACCTGAAGGCTATTTCCGCTCTTTCTACTCGTAAGTAAAAAGAGCGGAATACGATTTTAAGCCTCTATTCTCGGCTAAATTCGATTTCTCATCATTTTTGCGGAGGACCTCCTCTACCTCACATCAATCATTCTCTCCTTTCACCCTCGAGTGTTTTGGGGTCAGTCGTTGTGTGGCATTGAGAATAATGAGGAATTCGAAAAATCGTACACGCGCGATTTCACCAAATGATTTTTCCGCCCTTGGCAGTCAGAGCAGCCTTGAAATTAATCCAGGTGATTCAAACCTCTGTGTTCTCTGATCACGACTCCTTTTAATGACTTTGATTGGTTTGCCTTGACGTTTTTCCCCTCTACTGTCTCCACTGATCTTCTCTGGGACTTTTTTGGTTTGACCTTTGACTTTTGGTTTGACCTTTTGTGTGTGTGTGTGTGTGTGTGTGTGTAGTCTCACTTTCATTCCAACGATATCCCTGCTATCCGTTCTGACAACCCCAGTCCCTCTGGAGCTGGTTGTTGATGAGGTTTGAGCCCAGGCACCAGAAAAAAATGTTGGAAGTGTACTTTTTTGCAAACTGTGGATCATTTTAAAATTATACATTTATTTGTGTCACGGCGTAATGTTTTCTCAGGTTCTGTTGTCAAATTGATATTGTTACGATGCTGTGTGCATACGGTCACGTTAGGTTTAGGCACCAAAACAGTTTGGTTAGGATTAGCAAAAAACACAATAGAGGATAAAAAATGTCTCGACGTCTCATCAAACATCCAGTATTGTTTTAACGTATCTGTGGTTGAAAGGAGAGGCACGACGCTGACATTTTATTCCGGTGTCTGGGCTGTGAATTTGATACATTTTCCTATTTGTAAGTATTGACAGAGGCCAGCACGAATGTGTGTGACATAGATTCATCTCTACATTTCCTCAAGCCAACTTCTGCAGCTTCTCATTATTCCCTTTACCTTAAATCCCCTCACCTGTGTCTGTCCTCCCTTCTCTCACCTGCCTCCAGGCTGGAACAAGGCGTCTCTCTCGGTGGATGCCTCGGAAGAGAACGACGGGTACTCCAGCGGCGAGGACCCCATGAACTCTGACCCCGAGGACGACATTGTGAAGAAGCTGGTGAGAGTGAACCTGAAGAGGTTTACATTCAGTGAACTGGAGTTTGTTTCCCAGACTCCTTTGAGCTCTTACTGACCCTCTTTGGTGACCCTTTGACCCTTCAGGCTCCGGGAAAGTATACGGTGGTGACGGACTGTGAGAAGGCGGGACCTCAGGAGCTGTCCGTCAAAAGTGGAGACATGGTCCAGCTAATCAGAGAGGGAGAGGATGGACAGTGGTAAGCATCTCATCATTTTTCATTAACAGTTGCTAGTTAAGTAAGCTATATAAATAGATATGTACATTGTGGTTAATTTCACTGTTTGCCTGACCTTCTGTAGGTTTGTGAAGAACCTTCGTACCAGTAAGGAGGGCTGGGTGGCCGCAGCAAACCTCCTCAGCCTCATCTCAGAGTCCAAATCATCCCAGTCACTCAGCAGCTCAGGTACGACTTCCATATAGGGGTGGGTATTGGCAAGAACCTCACGATACGATACGTATCACAATATCACGATATTGCAATATAATTAAAGATGAAAACACAAGTACCTGTATATGTACATCAGATGATATTGATCAGAGGACAAATTGAGTCAAAACTATTTCATTCAAAACAGCCTCTCCATTTTATTAATTCCCATGAAATTTCCGGGCAGTAATATTCTCTTTGTCCAGCTCGTTGTTCTTGCTATCTCTCTTAACTTTGAAGCCAAAGTGCTAAAGTCAACTTTAAATTGCGGAGGCGTTGTTAACTTGCCATCCATTTTGCAAAGACCTCAGCCACTCTCTCTACTACAGAAATACACCCGCCGCACAGCAGAGTCGCTCTTCAGCGATATATCGATATTTGGAGTTGAAAAATCGATATTGTATTGGGCGACAAAGTATCGCGATATGTTGCCGTATCGATATTTTTGCCCACCCCTATTTCCATATGTTCAATGTTGGGCATACAGACACCTGCTCAGCTATGCTTTTCACTGATAATCTGTCCTTTACTACCCTCATTTTGAAAATGTTCAGCAATTTCAAATAGATGTGTGGTGGGCGCGGTCCTCATTGATTGCTGTGTCCTCGGGTTGAAACTACAGGAAGTAGGCTGTAGGTAGACCGAATCCGGACAGCAAGTCACTTCTGGGTAGACAACTGGTGATCGATTTGCATTGCAGAGATATGTGAAATCGGCACACAACTTTCTTGTCATTTTGAGCCCTAACTCTAAAGTATAAAGATATATAGTTATGTTATCCACCCAGCAACGACATAAGCCTATCTGCGTGCCATTGAATCCTTTTCCCCCTCTGGTATCTGTGTGTTACCATACATGGTCCCTGTTGCTGCATGAAACAACGGCGACCTCCAAATAGCCATCAACACGCTGAAAACAGCAGGTTTTGACTGAGATCTACACCCCTTACCCCTACCATACCCCTCCGTCTAGGGATAGGGTGTCCTAATTCTTGCTGGGATAGATGGTTCGGAAGAAGAATTAGTGTTGCCACAGTTACACAAGAGAAACCACCGCAGCTGAAGACAGAATGTTGGAAATGTCACAATTCTCACCGACACAATTTCTCACTCCAGCACCGTTGTTGTTTGTCCTGCAGATGGCAGCGTCTCCGGGAACCTCAGCACTTCCTCCAGCTGCAGCGAGACCTACACCAGTTACTCCGACATCAAACCCTGACCCTGCCGCCGTCACTATGACCATAATCCATCCCTCAAACAATTTCTGGGGCGGAATTACAACACCGTAAAGCTGACCCTGACGGGACGAACTGGACCACTCGTGCTTTTCATCACACAGACATCCATCTCGCAGCTTGTCGGATCCAGTCCACAAAAACCAAAGCGATCGTCGCGTCTGCTAATATTACCAGTGTTTTAGCTGAGTATTCGCTACACCCACCTCTCCTATGATTTACAATATTTACAGTCAGTCCAACTGCAAATGAAAAAAACCTTATTTCCACTTTTATTTCAAATCCTTTCAGCCTTCACTATGACCAGCATATTGATAGAATGTTCAGTGTGTTTTAACAGTTCACCCCAGTCACAGAAAGTTCAGATGATTTAGATATCAGGGAAAAATAGTTCCTCAAAGTACATGTGATGTATCGCCTCCTGTCAGGCCTTCTTAAAGAAACACAATAGAAAAAAGCTCAACGTCTTTGGTCTAATAACTTAATAACTAATTATGTAGCATTAAAAGTGGACAAATTCAAAGAATCTCCACGCTAAATCTGAGCAGTCAGCAGCAGCTTACAAACACCGGTGGTATCAGCCTTGCTCGAACCCCCTTTTCGAGTCCATCCAACATCACAGCATAGCGACAGATTCTCGGGTGAAACATCTACAGATACCGCTTACGCTGGTATTTCACACGATACATTGGCTTTAGTCTCCGACATTAAACGTGCACTGTGAAAACTGGCAGCTGGCTGCAACAAGAAGTAAAAAAACGCTCCCTCGGAGCGTCACCGAGCGGGTCGAATGTTCAGGGCGCGACGCTGAAGGTCCTGTCTGTGTGACACACAACAGGTGACGTGTGTTGAAATCAATCGCTGTAGCGTTTGGCACGTCAGTGATGTCGAAGTATTTAGATCTCCATGCTGTGTTCTTCCCATTTTTTGGGGGGTAATCTGAGCTTCCCTCAACCCCTGGCTCTGTGATATTAACTACAAATTAAAAAACACAGTCAAATGTATCACCGGCTGAATGTCACCAACAGCACCACCTGGTGGTCGGATCTCTTTGCACTTCTTCAGCTATGCGTACAAATCACTTCACACAGAGAGCGGCAGCTTGGAACAACTTCAGAACCTCTTTTTTTTTTTTCTTCTTCTTCTTTTTTTTTCCAAGACTGATTGTCTCACTCGCCTCTGACTGAACAGCTCTGGATTTTACCTCTCAGGAAGCCCAAGAAGTTGCGCGAGCAGGCAGCTGCGACTGCACACCCCGCTTGTGTCAACTATGTCTCTGTGTGCATTACTGCACGTGTGTGTGTGCGCGCTTCAGAATAACCCATATGTCACCAACCTCCCAGAGAGATCTGTGTAGAGACAGAAACGGCTACTAATTTTACCGGCTGGATTAAAGGGTAGCTCCACCAATTTCACACCTTAAAGTGCGTTTGCAGTTCTTGGAAAGCACCGCTTCACGTGTTAAAAAGGTAGTGTAAAGCCTTTTGTGGTTCAAGAGGAATCTGCATGTAATCTGATCAATTGCCTCCAGTGGTGACTCGGCCACTGATAACATGCCACCCGACGCCCTTTTTCAGCTGATTCATAAAGTCGAAATGAGGGGTTATCCTTACATCACCCTCCACTGAGTAGCATTACTGGAAACAATTTATCAGATGACATTCAGCTTCCTCTGGAGCCACAAAAGGCTTTATAACACATATTTTTTTATTACTCCCTAAGACTTTAAATTTCTGGAGTTACCCTTTAATTTCTACGCAAGTTTACTGATAACCTTCATTCTTCCCGGGAGCCCAGTAACCTCCAGTTTTAAGAACCCCGAAAAATCTCTACACAAACTCGTTTTTTTTCTGTCATGGCCGCTGTGCTCACCTATCTTTGGTCTGCACTGCAGCAACAAAAGCAGGCTTTGTCCCCCTCCCTGTGCTACCAGTCCCACAGGCATGTGACAGTAGCCACTTCTCTCTCTCTCTCTCTCTCGGACCTTCTCGACACGCTTGCACCGCCAGCCTGAGCAATATTTGTTTACCAGGCACCACAATGTAGCTGAGTAACCGTCGCGGTCGTAACGAGGCGCAACAAAAATGAGTGATGGAAGCCTTAGTCGGCCCTGTTTTTTGGACCCTGGCGTGGACACGACGCCGACGGCACGCCTCCCGACAAACCAGCCGCTGTGACAACCGTCCTTCACACACACACACACACACACACAC
>CAEMYA010000158.1:6484969-6502347 GCA_903131615.1 Diplodus sargus
CCTGTCATGTACAGTTTATGGTTTGCACACCTGAAGCGAGTGCCATTGCGAGTGAGAACACTGAACATGAACAGGAGGCACCTCGCCGTGTCAGGTGCTCCTTGTGGAGAGAGCAGAGCGGCTGTGAAGACGGCTGTTTTCTGGTTTTTGTTTCACTCCTTTTTTTTTTCTTTCTGTACTGTAACGAGTGTTCTGAACCGACACAGATCTGATGTTAAGACGTGAGAAGAATCAGAGGTGCCTTTTTGGTTTGGTGTTTTTTGTTTTTTTTCCCCTCTCCCTCTCCCTTTGTCTTTTTTTTATATTTTCAGTATCTTTCTAGGGGGAGCTTAATCATTCTGTTAATGAAAATATGCTCTGGACAGAACATATTTGTTGTGATTAAGCAGTGAACCTCTTAACTCACTATATTTGAGTTACGCTGTCAAAGAAACATTTTAAACCATTTTTTTTTTTCTTTTTGCAGCTGATTGGTTGCCAATGTGTACAGACCGGGGGCCGCATATACACTTTAAGTTTGTTGCCAAAAGCCGGGCGGAGTCAGTATGTGAATTACAAACTGCGTCGGCGACAAACATACCTGGAAAGCTTGTTGCAGAGTGAGGCCAAAGTTGACCTGTAACAGGATTTCGATTGTGAAGGATCGTAACTGTGAAAAACAAACAAAAGTTAACCCGAAATAAAAAAAAGTCTGTCTATTATCTACTCAGCTCCCTGCTGACGAAGAGGTTGTGGGGAAGTTTCGTAGTCCATGAAGCTTTTCTGGAGCTTTAACGGCACTTCACTCGACTTTCCATCAGCATGGGTCTGAGCAGATAAGGACTGAATTTGAATTTTTGGCAGAACTTATCCCTTAAAATGCTACTTTTTAAAACTGTGTTTATTTTGTATTTGACCTTTAGCTCTTAAATCGGTACAATCCTCATCGATATCTGACGTGCATCCGTTGGCTTACTTGGAGGTTTTCAAGCAAATGTTTGCGTTCGCTGGAGATGAATGAAAAGACAAATCTCTTCAGTCTGAACAGTTTCAACGTAACTTTCAAGGCTAGCGTTTGGCTGTCACTTATTAAATGCAGCAAATGTGAACATGTACAAAAGGCAGTAGTGGAGCGCAGTAGGCTGACAGTGACAATTGTTAACTTGTGAATTGCTCTTCTGCTTTGTCTTTTCATCTGGCATAAAAGAAAAACAGAAAAAACATTCCTCTGTAGTTCGTCTTTGGGGTCGAAATATAAAAAAATAAATACCAGCTCGTTTGATGTGAAATATACTAACTTTACATCAGACTTTGTCATTTGAGCGAGTCTCAACTCCGCCTTTTGGTTTTGCCTGTTTTTCAACTTAAACAAAAGAACGACTTTGGTCTCAGCAGATTTCCACGTGATCTTCCCAGTGTCCTCTCTGAAAACAGCCACTTTTATTCCTCCCCACATCGACGCTATTGTACCACATTCACAGCAAATAAAAAAGGATGGGAATGCACGCTTTGTGTTGTGTGTGTGTGTGTGTGTGTGTGTAATAAGTGTCATTGATCATTGACTCTTACAGTGTACAGAAACCTTAATTTTCATTTTGTGTCTTTAAACAACAAAAGCTCATGATGTTTTCTGGCTCGACATTTCTAGGTTTACCATCTTCCTCTATGATTTGTGACCTCAGTCACAGAAGCATTATAACAGCATGTTATTGTACATATGACAGAGGATGCAATTAGAACAGGTTCCTCGTGCAGAAAATGAAGGCTGGATTAACCAGATTCCTTAACACTGAATAAAACATGAAAATAATGACACCCAGGTAAAGCTGTGCAATCAACTTCCTCCTTTGTTAAAGCTTCATTTAATCCTTCATATGACTGGGAAATATAATAATTGCTTGATGTAGAAAAGAGAACCACTGATGGCTTCTATTTTGCTCCAATGCCACCGATAATGTTCAGTGTTATTAAAGCTAAATCTTATTTGCCGCAAATGTAGTCAGTTCTGAGGTTGCAGGTTTGATTCTAATAATACTCGGTGAAGTCTGGAGGTTGTGGGCACAAACCGTCCCCTCCCCGGGGTTTCTCAGAGATGAAAGCAGGGGGTTATGGGAAAATGAACCACCAGCAAGTGAAGTTTTATTGACGTGTGAGGATGTGACAGAGTTTTAAAGATATGGCACTTTCCAGATTGAGCGGGTCTAAACCAAACTCCTTGATGACGTCATCTGCAGAGAGACATTTTCCCTCATGAGCAGCACCTGGTGACAGAGGAGAGAGAGAGAGAAAAAAACAGGGTCGAAGGTTGTTTTGTATGTGAAGTGGTAAACGTCTAGTAGTCAGAGAACAAGATGAAACATTAAGTGAACGAGACTTCACCTCGTTAGTCAACATCTTGCTGCGATATGTCGACGCTGGATGTGGCAGTTCAGCCCAACAAGTCAATGGAGTAATGTAATAAGTTAATGCCTCTCACTTACACATTCACTGCTGTTTGTGTATGTATGCAATAACATTTAATGGTAAAAAAAAGTTGCAGTAGGCTTCTATTATAAATATGCACCATATATGTCGTATTATTATTATTATTATTATTATTACTATTTTTCTGTATATTTAAAGTTAAATTAAATTAGTTGACAGTATGATAGACAGACGTCACATTTACATGTCAGGTTCTGGTTATTATAGACACAGATTCAATATGTAACTGTCATGTATCATCACAGTAACATTGGCAGCTGCAGAAATCCATCCTGTGGTTTGGCGCCTACCTGTATGCTGAACATAGAAGGAGTAGTTAACGTTTATAATCATCAGAGAACGTTACACACGTTGTTTTTGGTTCCTATCCGTTTTCCTGAATATATTCGTAGGTGTGTGAATGTGTAGATGAGAAGCATTACTTTGCAGAAGGAGCTTTAGAAAGTTGCCACATCCAATATGGCGGCGACGCCGACGTACGATCTATGGTCCCATTTAGCAACGGTTGACGCGGCCTTCGAAGGACTCTCCGAAGACCGCAAAGGATGCAGACCCTGAATTGGGACGCAGCAATGGACTCCTATCGTTACAGGCGTGTGAATAAACACGGCGCCATAGTGTTCCTTGTGTTAACTCCTGTTTGTTAAACGTGTATTGAAATAAATACAAGATAACTTACTTATATAGCTTCAGTATGGGATGCTGAATCCATCCTGTAGTGAATAAACAACGGAAAAATAAAAAGGACAGCATTCCCATCAAACTGTTTGTTCTTGCCACATGGACGTTTCGGGCAAGACAGCCTCCTTCAGCGTGTGCTCTGGCAAAATCACTGTAAAACTACACAGGTGTGCTAATTACAAGGTATCAGAAGAATAGCCCACTAGGGGGCGCTGTAGCCATACAGGCTCTCATACAAACAAAACATTTGTGTGTGTGTGTGTGTGTGCGTGCTCATTTGGTGGTGTGCAATAAAGTGACGTTGATCCTTCATTCTTACAGTGTACAGAGACTTTTTGCATTTTCTAAAAAAACAACTTTATTTACATTTTGTGTACATATATATCTATATATCTGTATCTCAGCACATGAAAGAATTTAATTAAAACGGTCACATGATGGTTTCTGGCTCATTTCTAGGTTTACCGTCTTCCTCTATGAGTCACAGAAGCATTGTAACGTTGTGTTGTTGTACATATGACAGAGGATGCAATTAGAACAGGTTCCTCGTGCAGAAACATTAAGGCTGGAATTTACACTGTGAATAAAACATGAAAATAATGACACCCAGGTAAAGCTGTGCAATCAACTTCCTTCTTTGTTAAAGCTTCATTTAACCCTTCATATGACTGTGAAATATGATTGCTTGAATTAGAAAAGAGAACCGCTGATGGCTTCTATTTTGCTCCAATGCCACCGATAATGTTCAGTGTTATTGAAGCTAGATCTAATTTGCCGCCAATGTAAAGCTTCCTTTCATGAATCAGATGGCGCTGCCTTTTTGTCTGAGAAGATAAATATGTGGAACAAGATTTATTTCACTTTCATTCAAGCCTGAGATGCAAACGGTGCATTTTGCTTCCCACCAAATCAAATTTAAAAATAATAAAATCCTAAATGAAATATTCTCACGGCAACAACCGTTGGGATGCTGCAGTGTTGTTTCAGCACTTCTTTTAAAACTTATTCAAGTCTCATCCCAGAACAGAGGTAACCTACGCATGTAGTATGAATGTCTTCACATTTATATTCTCTACGCCGTTTAAATAAACTATTCACTATTCAAATAAAAATTAAACAACGTGAACAAATCCAAATATCACACTTTATATTATTATTTTAAATACACTATTTTTGTGGCATCCCTCTTTCCCTCTCTTTTTTCCCCATTCATTTCAAACTGTCCTCATGCATTCTTTATCTCTTTCATCACCGATCAATCCGTCCATCCGTCCATCCATCCATCCATCCATCCATCCATCCATCCATAGATGAGATCAAACCATCCTAGTGTTTTGCTCTTGCAGCATGCTCCCGCCCCCTTTTTTGGATGAAAACAAGCCTTCTAATTTGAATGGCGGTCAATACAAATTCTAATGACTCTGCTAAATTAACCGCATAAAATAAGAAACCCAGACTGTACGTGTCTCGGTTCCTCCCTCTCTCTTTGCCAGGCTTATAGCGGCCCACGTGCAGAAGTTGTGTCAAGAGCTACGGCAACTTCTGCTGAATTACAAATGACTACTTTGCCTACAACGGCATGCACCGCAAAAACACTTATGAGTTTGGTATTATGGCCATTGCCATCTCGGTGACCATGTCACAAGGTAGCCACGCCCCAAAGCATACCCTGCTTTATCAGGTTTTTTTGCATTTTGTATGCCTACAGCAGCTTTAACGACCAACCGTGATAGCAACCCCTTGTAGCTCACATATCGCCTATCAGGTGTTGATTTCACCCATATCGGACTGACAACTGCCAGAGTTGTCTGCTGTTGGTGTCCTAAATCAGAGGACCGAACAGTTTCTCATAAAAAACACAATTCACAAAACCAATCCCGGTTCAGATCCCCCCCCCCCCACAGTTTGAGCTGCATCGATGCAGCGACTATGTGTCGAATCCGCGAGCTAAAAACATTATCCTGTGGTTTTTTGGTATTTTCATTCATCCGTCAGTCCATCCGTCTGTGGTTGATGTTCAGCTAGCGGTGGGTGATCTGTTGGTGCACAGCTTCTTGTTGCTGCGGCCCTCCTGATCAGCCTGCCTGCTGTGCTTCCCAACGCAGCCGTCTGGGAAAAGAGACACTACCTGTTACAACACGAGACAAAAAATCAGGCACATCAGAAAGGTGAAAAGATAATGAGATTGAACTTACTGGCGTGGTGAGGAGAGGACGGCAAGCAAGCTGAAGGGCTCCTCTGCCACTGTGAAGACACAAAAAATGTCCTCAGATGCGGGGGGAACAAAAATAATACTAAAATATTTCTGAATAAAAGCGAGAAGAACTGCTTCTATCGCTCCGCGTACTCACTATGTACTTGCTGATGTTCTTCAGGCTGCTGAACCTCAGGTAAGAGATGTCCCCCTTGTCCTTGTCCCTGTCCTGGTCCGTGGTGTAGATGTGCGTGATGCCTGCTCCTCGGATCAGAGGGACACACTCGTCGCACGGGCATTTGGTCACAAACAGCATGGTGGGCTCCCCTGGTTTGATGTCTCGGGTCCTAAAAAGTCAGAATCGGAATGAACATGTCAGATTAGAGGAGTGTGAGGGCAAAATGAATATGTTTCGTCAGTCTGTTTGAAATCACTTTAACCGTTATATTATTGGAATATCAGGGTCATCTGACCTGAAGGTGAGGGCGTTCTGCTCTGCATGGACGATGTATCTGTATTTGCGTCTCTGCCGGTCCTCCTGTTTGTCGTCCATCTGGGGGTACTCGGCGTACTGCGAGCCCGCCGGGTAGGCGTTGTACCCGCAGCCCACCAGGTGGAGACACCCGGTTCTATCGCTGCTGGCCTGGGACATGAGAGCAGTTCAAAGAGCGTCATTCAACATCGGTGAGAAAAGGAACGCAGCCTATAAAGTGGCACACCCGTTGGACCTGTTGGACTTTCAATCAACAATAATTATTAGTTGCATCGATACCTACAACCACCTCTAAAGCTCACACATTTAAACTCACTGCACCAGCCAGGCTCGCTTGTCTAAATTACACAGTAAAAATATAATTTGTGGGTGTTATATATAGTAAGCTGCTCCCAGTCTTAATGCGTGCCTGTCTGTAAGCTTAATATTTAATCTACAGATTGGTACCAGAGTGGTACCAACCTTCCCATCAAATCCTCTGGAAAAAAGCATTGGTTTGCAATTCTCAAAATGTTTAACTATTCCTTTACAATATAAGCTGTGACAAGACATCAAAGTCTGATTTAAATAAACACATTCACTACGCTACTACAATAAAAGGATGGTCTCTGTGTTCTATCAGGACACTTGGACGTATGTTCCTAGCGTAGCATGGAAGCTAACTGCAGGGATCCGTCAAAAGCTATCAGCTTGAAACGGCACACCGCGTCCACCCACACTAAAAACATCAATGCGGTAATTGAATCGGCCGTAACTGGATTTATTTGATCCCATTTCGAGTTGAACAAAAAAAAATCTGTATAAGGCCACTGTCAGTTTCACCTCTCATATGTCGCTCGCTGAAACAGCTGACAGAAAAAAAAAGCAAAGGGTGGAAAGGAGAGCTCACCGACTGTCCTTTGGCCCAGATGACAGCACCCACGCCCACTTTAGGGTCCTCTGGAATGAAAATGACAGATTTGCATGGAAGAAACAGTGACAGATGTTTAAAATCGTGACCTTTGAGTGTGCCATTCTGGAAGATGTCCTACAGGCAGGACCTGTTGACTCACTCTTCAAAGACTTGAGAATAAACTGCCTAGATACTCAGACAGAGGAGTCACTGAGACTGCGCTAAAAGCATACTTGCTTTGGAATTTTAGCACGACAACTTGACAGCGCCGAATGATTAAATTACATCCAGACAAACCTGAATGGTCAGACGACTGCTCTCTGATTTGGCAAACACATTATCACTCATAAGTGACTCAGATTTGTTTGTTGTTTACTTTCTCTTTGACTGCAGCGTTGGACTCTCAATTTTCTAATTTGCAGGAATCTGCTGTCTCAGTTTCGCTCAGCTCTGCGAGAAATGAGTTCAGACGAGTTTGCAATTACGAAATAAGAAATGAGGAACTGGGATTCATATTTCGTCCACACGCAGGGAACAAATTCCTTCGTCTATTTCGCAACTAACATCACCGCCACGAGTTGGAACAGGCACATTTCTTGAACCCATTGAAGAAACAGGCACACTTAAGTCAACACAGCACAAATATCTATCTAAGAAATTAAAGCATTGAATGTAAAATTTGTTGAAAAACAGACAACTCAATCAGACCTGTTCTATAAGCCAGCAGTCTGGCTTGGATCATGCAATGGCGAGCTTCTTCCTGGGACAGTCCATCATGGTGAGAAGGGAGTAAAGACTTGGCAGGGAATGGCTCCGTGATGGTTAAATGCTGTTCCCTGTGTCACAAGAACAACACAATAAACAACAAATAGCATCAATGGATGGCAACCCTACAAACTGTGGGCGTTCCTGACCTGTAGAAGCCGTAGTCTGACTGCGGCACCCCGGCAGCCACCGCCGCTAGAACCTCCACCAGCTCTCTCATGTTGTTTCTGAGGTTGGAGAAGTACGGCTCCACGCAGAAGTTCTCCTGACCCATTCGGGTCAGAATGCTCCGGTGCTGCTGAGAACTCTCAACCAGGAACTGTCCGGACAAGTGCTTCAAGTGTCGCAAGCGCTCTCTGGAAAGCAGGAAGAATTCCTCATTTTTACATGCAACACAGCTACTTTTTCGAAAATAAATACATAAATAAATAAATCACCTGAAATGTATGACATTGATTTTGATGCACTAGTTCCCAAGCGTATCTTGCCCTTGAATTTTGGTCATTAGAAATTTAGCATCATTAATTAATGCACCATAACACACTAAAACCACAACAGAATCACAGGTTCGTACTGTTGCTGCAACAACAAAGGCTTTAAAACAACAGGGCACCTGTTGAAGAGCTCCTGCGTGCTCAGCCCTGGCTCATCATCAGTCACCCTCTCCATGAAATCGCACTCTCTGGAGGTCTCGCTGATGAACTGCGCCAGGCCCGGAGGCAGCGGCTGCAGCAGCACGCCGATGTGAGGCCGGCTGTTGGACTTCAGCTTCTCGGTTGCGACGGCGTCCAGCGCGGCCTCCTCCGCGATGCCGTCGGGCGGACCGTGGGAGCGGAAGTTCGGCTGGCTCGCAGGGGCTGACCTCAGCATGCTGACCTCAGGGTCACCGGGCCAGAAGGAGATCTGACTGACTCCAGCTGGAGAGGAGCAAACAGCGTTGTGAGTGTTTGTCTCCAGTAATGTCTGATAATCCCTACGTCGTCTATCTAAAGCTCTCTCCTCACCGTTGATGATCATCTTGAGGCAGGTGGCGCAGGGTCTCCTGGAGAAGTACAACTGACAGTCGTTCAGACAGGAGCCATGCTGGATGATGGCTGCTTGTCCGGCATGGAGTTCAGGTCCTGAGCAGTGGAGTCCCAGGACCTTACTGTCCCGCACCACCACAAGACCCATCCCACGGACCTGGGAGAGAGCAAATTCTAACGGTTACTTCACAGAAAGAACTACTGGTTTGGAGTCCATCAGTATTTCACTGTAGATAGTGCGTTTTGCGCGTTTGTACACTAACCTGACTGTGGTCATCCTCTTCAGTTTGCTCCTGTGGAAACAGCTCCATCCACAGACTCAACAAGGTGAACAGGTTTATCTCTGATAACCTGGGGCCATGACCTGGAGGAGGACGAAGAGTCATCTTGTCAATATGTGTCTCCAAAATGCCTTTGTGCAAAGAATTTCATATACGGTGGCAACCAGAAGTCTGAAACCACTAGTCTAAATACATTTTTTGCATTTTTTTAATTTCTTCATTTTTTTAATTTTTTTTTTACAAATGATATTATCTGAATGACAGTTTGAATGAAACTCTAAATGTCAGAATACCTTAGTATTCTGATGGATTGGTACTCTTTCTTGGTCACGTTGTAGTTTTGCCACTCACAATGAATGGGAGGCACATGATCACAAGGTTGTTGGTTCGAATCCCACCTACGGTTTCTAATACAACCTTTACTATAACTGCTGCGATTTCCACAACTACCACTACTTGCACCACTACTGCTAGTAATACTTTAAAAGTTCCCACATATTTACAAACTAAGCAAGCACGTGGTTTACTGTATGACTGATCACACCTACCGTTTCTATGCAGAGATAATAACAAGGCATGGCTCATAATCACATGGTCTGGGGTTGGATTCATCATCCCCTCAAATGTCACAGTAGTATTATATTCCACACCCCTGCTAATGCTACTAACAACTACTTCTACTGCTGCTGCAGCTAATGTTCACTACTGAAACATCTGCTATACCGTGGCAGAATGAGTGAAGCACATGAATCCTGTTTGATGACACTTTTAGCATTGTCTAGCAGTTATATGTATACATAGTATGTTGAACAACTAAAACCTCTCCAATTGTTCCAAATGCTGCCATTTCTTGGCCAACGTCAAGGGTTTGGCCTTCGTTTTACGGAAGACGTTTGACCTCTCCTCCGGCCTCTTGGAGGAGATCGTAAAACGTCTTCAAGAGACTGAAACGAGTCCAATGAGAATTACTATCACCTGGATGACTGAGAACCTTCATCACCAACTAGGCCAAACCCTTGACGTTGGCCAGCATTTCACAGCGGATGACTGGAAAAGGTTTGCACTTTTTCAGACGTTTTCAGGAGAGGCGAAACGTCTTCAAGAAACTAAAACAAGTCCAGCTGCCTATAATATAGCACAAAGAAGAAGAAATTGATAAATAAAGAATGATGACACCAATCAGCAGGAGTTCTGTCAAAAGAAGGCTGTCTTGTGGTGTCAGAGGACAACGGTGAAGCTGCTGTTTGTATCTCTCAGTGAACAAAACTTAATGTATTGATCTTTTGATGGTGTGGCCATTTTGGATCTGCCTGATCGTGCTTTGGATACAACTAAGCCAGTTTCTAAAAAGCTGCGTTTGAGTTACATGCACTGCCCCCTTAGAAAGCTATGATTTGAAAGGCCCGCTTTGCTTAGAATCACAATGTGACTTTTAAATATAGCACATAAAGAATAGTATAGTGCATAAAGTACTCAAGATCAAAACATACATGTTTGCCTGAAAATATAAGTGATCCCTTTTGGTATCTATGATGATGACTGACAGCTCATACTTGTATAATTGTGTGCCTAAAGGAACATCTCACAGTCAAGTAGGTGGATACTTCCTGCAGGACAGCGTTTGAAATCTCCATGATAATGTTTACATCCCTTTGCACCATCTTTCCAAGATCATCATTGGAGCACTGCTGCCAGTAAGATTCTCAGATAAGTCGTAGGTAGCTACGTGACGTTGTACTGGTGAAACTGTCATTGATCAGCTGTTTTATGACAGGACTAAATAGAAACGTGTAGCCTACACGTTACAGCAGGACTCTCTTCCCATCTGGCTCACCTTGTACTTTACTGTCAGTCTGGGTGCTGCTGTCTCTCGTGCCTCGACCTGGCCTCAGCTGGCCCGGGTCGGCTCGGTTCCGTGCGTCGCCTCCTTCCATCCAATTCGCCAGCTAAAGAGAAAACGTATCGTTCCGGGCTTCCAATAACACAGCAAGGGACAAGACAAGTTCAGGCAGAATTAACGTTAATCTAGTGCAGTGTCAACCCAATGTGATTTCCGATCACGCATTTCAAAATAAAAGTCTGGCGGACGAACCAGAGTGGTTATATGCAGAAGAAACACATGCAAGTTGCACCCAGAGCGTAATATGCGACGTTACTACAAGGAAATACATCCGTTTATTCATGTGGTATTACTTTGAAATTATTTTTTTTAATGACGACTTTGAAATGTAAGCTAGCAAACAACAACTACCGCTAGTGTTGAGCTGCAAAGCGCATACGAGGACAGCTACACTGACACTTACAGCTGGACTCAATATGTTGAGGTTATTCGGTATTATTTTAGGTTACGTCCTGCCCATGCATTGACATTATCTTATTTCAAAAGGAGAAATTGTACTTACTTCTGTTCTGTTCTATTTCTGCGTTGCAACTTGACAGTTCCGGGTTACTTCCGCAATACCCTCTGACGTACACAGGAGGGTGGGGCAACGACTCGAAACCAGTATTTACAAACTACCTGAATGTTTCACTAGGTGGCAGCACACTACTGCCATCATGTATCATTATATATCTGCTGCTTGTGTTACCCTATGATCATGATGATGATATGAACTTATCTCAAACTTCAATTGACTGGCAACAATGTCTAAGGTTTAATGCCAAGGAGTATGTGCACAATGAAAATGACCATTATATGGAAACAGAGATGGATTTAGAGTTATTTATTTCTCCACAGAACATATCATCCCATAGCTAGAGGTAAAAAAGGCATAGTCAAATAACATGAACAAGAAAAAATCAGTCATACAAATCCAACCACAGTCATGCTGGAGTTGCCTGCAATGCCAAAGTTCAATTTAAACCAAATTGTCAGCACACTGATCATCTTGCCCTATGTAAATTAAAGCTTAAAGCACAATAAAAATATATATTCTTTTCTTAATACAGTGAGCAAAACATTTGCGTTTTTTCCAGCTTGCAAGAGGAAAACTGTAAACCTGCTCGTCATTCCACTCAAGCATTAATTGCCACAGAAACCTAACCTCAAAGAATATGTAACTGTTTTGCAACGTGAACAAACTGTGCTTGTATAATAAACAAAAATCCTATTGAAGACCGGGCCAAATTAAAAGGGTTCTTTCAAGCATCAAGAAATAAAAAAAGAAACAGACAAAAGAAACAGAAACTGATCTTAGAAACAAGGACCTGCAGGCAGTCTTTGGTCGTAGTAAGCTCGAGCTAACAGAATGGAAACAAAGCATCCCAAGTGTTGCTAGAGGGCGTATCATATTGTGGTCATATTGCTTTAACGTGCAGTGTCTTCAGTGCATTGCATTTTCACTGTATATACAGATAAAACCTGCACAAACTGTGAGAAATGACCAAGGAATTTAGGAAAAAGTACTAATTTTGCTTTGCTGTGTTGCTTGCTTGTTTGTTTCTCTGTATTAACCCTGGTAACATAAGCAATCACAAACTGATGAAGCTTATTAAAAAGGTCCCAGAGTCATAATGAAAAAAACACAACAGTCTTAACATAGTGTACACTTAAAAAGAAGGGGGAAAAAAGCTGCAATTAATGTAAAAGTGCCTGAAAATGTTGCTTTTGTAACTCAAACTTGCCAATCTTGACCATCAAACACCAATGTACTACAAGGAACATTTAGATAGTTATGAAACAGACTAAATTTAATACCAACACCTCCATATGACCTATGTAAGTAAACAAGATGGCAAGTGAGAAGATTGGTCATTTCTTTAATTATTGAAGTTATTCTTAATGCTGTTATCAGACCGGATTCTGTCTAATCCAGGTTAAATACACCATAAAATTAAAAGTTTTTTTAATGGCAGATTGATGAGGATAAATAGAGGAGTATCACAGCCTGAGGAGATAAGCTGCTCTGCAGGCTGGTGGTTCAAGTTTACTTTGTTTTATCATCATCAGAATCAGCAAATAATGGTTCCTTGTAGTAGCTTTAAATGATTTGAATTATTACTGGTTTATTGGCTGTAAAGAAGTAAATGTTTTTTAAAGTGCCGTAGAGCAACAGTTTAAGTGAGACAGAATTGACAAACCAAAAGTAAACAAATGAGTATAAAAAGGTAAATATTATACATCCCACATTGGTTTTGAGCCTCCAAAATGTACAGTATTCCATCTAAAGGAACAAATACAAGAGCAAGCCAAGTCACCCATAACAACCAACAGCAGGAGCTGGATCAGTTATTTGAGCTGACGCCTCCGGATAGGACTCGTTATCGACTCAAAGGCTTCAGCAGTTTAAACGATTTTAAGTTTAAACACATCCAAGCGCTACTTGCCTGAGCACAAAGACTACAAGTTGCTAGAAATGGAATGTAACTCAAAGATGCATTTCAGTACAGTGGTTATACGGTCAGATGTCTGATCTTCTTCAACAGACCTTTTCTTTCAGTTCATTCACAAAGACACCCACTGTTCTTTGAACTAGTGTCTTAGCTTTTTCATAAGTAAGATGAGGATAGATCAGGATCTGCGTGCGCCGGCCGAGAAAACAAACAAAAATTCAAGTAAAACAAACAGCATGTAAAAGATTACAATGCAGTTTGACAGAATAAAGGCGGGAACGGGGCCAAAGTGCTGAATTCAGATGAGATGATGCATCTTAAATTTCAGTCCGACATCTTGTGAATGATGCTGCTTTACATGCCAACATGTGCCACGGTAAATATAAAAATCAACACTTCAAAGAGCCTCTGTTTTTCTTGGGGAATGTGATCATACAATGTGTCAGAAGACACTCGGGAATACCACTCAGTTCTTGAAGGCTCCACAGCGGCTCGCTCTGCTGATAAACTCCTTGAGCATCGCTCCGTCCACCTGCCAGAAGGCTCCAGTCTGAGTCACCTGAGTCAGATGGTTTACACAAAACCTGAAACAAAACACTTCCAGGTCCTTGGAAAAAAAAAAAGACAAATAATATGAGAGAGGGTTAGAATAACCACATTGTAACGTAATGAACAGTAGTATAAAGAGAACAGAATAGAAAAGACGAAACTGACGTGATCCCCCTGGAGAACACAATGCTGCAGCAGCAATACACACAAACAGAGTACACTGTAGGAGCCATTTCTAGAACAGAGGTGCAAATAATATTGCATTGTAGTTTATGGTGTGTACACTGGGTGGTGCCTTACTCTGTGGTCAACTTTAAATCAGGGGTTGCACAACAGAAGGCAACACAGTTTTTGATTGTCTTACAAGTAAAACTACTCCAGTATCAGTGTAGAACTGCAATTATATCAATATTTGTAAAAAATATATAATATAAAAACTGTCAAGGAGGATTTCTGACAGCAGTGATGGAAAGTTTAGACTAGTTTTACACTGGACACATCAATCACTGTCCCATTTATGCAATTCGATTCAATATCGATTCAATATTGACTTAAATGCTTCAATATCGATTGAGTAATAAGTAGTAATAAACAAATTAAGGCCTGTGAATTCAGATGGATTTCTTGTCTGTCAGCATGTTGCTCTGAAACTGATTACAACAATACTGTTGCCACCGCTGTTGTCATATGGTTGGCAGGCCACTTCCAGTGCTGTGGTGTCCAGTATATTGTACCTCCGCGTCATATCGTATGGCAGCAGACAGCAGGGTGAAGGCGTTGTCCACAGTGATCCCTCTCTTGATGATCTGCTGGCACAGACGCTTCAGGCGGTTTTCACAGTAAGAGGTGGCCAGGTCCAGCAGGCCTGCAGCCCACACACGCAAGGACAGAGTATGAATACCCGACAAGGAAAGAAGCCTTGCGAACCATACAAATGAGAAAACTATATATGACAACTGTGTGTGTGTGTCCTAACCGATAGCGTCTTCAGGTGGAAGGTCAACGGTGTCTGTGTAGAGAAACTGCAGGAAGGACCTGTAGACGGGGTACGAGAACTGGCCGATCTCGATCACCTCCTGCTGATCCTCTGTCCACTGGGAGCGAAACATGGACCGGAAATGTTCACACCTACTCCAAACAAAAGACTATTATCCATACGGTGCATAGGGCATGGTACTGAGCTTACTGAAAAAGCAAGGCCATCAATAACTGGCCATGATGAGCCAAACTGAGGAAGTTCCTAAGAATGTAGCTGTTTCAACCCTTTTTCAATGCAGTGCTTTGAGATGCACATAAAATACGCTGATGGAAACTTGGCTTGTGACTAAAATGCAGATGAACACACACACACACACACACACCTGATCTTCAGCACAGCTTTGTGCACGTGAATGTATTTGCTGTCAACGCTGAATTTCAGGTCGGCCGTTTCTGGACTGTCGAACTCCTTCCTCAGAGCCTCCGCGACAGTCAGGAAGTCGTCGGGCTCTGTGGATTAAGCAGGACGCAAGATCAGCCTTCGTCCGCCAGGAACATTATGTCGTAAAGAATCCCCATTCAATGTTTAAAGAATCTGTTAAAGACAATGGGAATTCTTAGGATTACACCATCCCTCTCTCTCTCTCTCTCTCTCACCCACAGACATGAGCCTCCACATGACGGAGGGCGTGGCGAAGCAGGCGAAGACATCGTCGGTGTTGGTAAAGTGCGTGAGGTGTGGAATGATGATGGACTGACCCCTGCACTGACCCCACATGTACACCTGGAGGGGAAAAAAAAAACATAGTTACTGAGTTATTGAGGATAGGATGAAGCTGAACGATTGGATGATGACTAAGAACCCGAGGACACGCCATGGTAGCAACTTGTCAATCACAAGGTAGCCACGCCCTAAAGCATACCCTGCTTTATAGTCCGCTGTATCCAAGGTGAGACAATAATTAACCAAATGAACATCATGCTGTCCAGGGATGGATAACACTGCCTGAATTAACATCTCAGGTCAAAGTTGGTCAAATGATTGATATATTACAACACTGTTCACGCTCTGAAGGCTGGAAAAATTAAATCCCACTCGCATATAAACAGAACACATATGGTCACTGTAGACAAAGAGTCATCTGAATTCATACCTGCCCATTTTGGGTCTTGGCTGCCGAAGTGTGTGTTGAATGGCAAGCTGCAACCTCTACAACCCTGTTAAAAGAAAGATGTGTCAACAAAAGGGCATGCTGTCTTTTATAACTAAGTATAGAATCAATTGTGTGAATTTGATGCAATAGCCACAACAGGAAAAATGTTAAACAGTGTTTTTGCTGTGGACAGGATTTGGTCTATAGTCACCGTTTGTGAAAGTGAACAACTCTAACAAGTTACAACTCTATGATGAGTTACTTTTGCCAGCTGAAGTCTGTAAGACCAGGAGCGGAAACTAACATACAGAGGGAGGAAATGAGGACAGGAAACAGGAAGTCAAAGTCTTAACAGGATGGGAACAAACCTGTCTGTCTATTCTCCGAAGAAAAACCGCCCTGAAAATCATCTTTAAGCACACACCCCTCCGTCACTGCCCTACCTCTCTTTGTCAGCCATGATTTGAACGGGGCTGAGGTGGTTGCTCTTGTTGCCAGTTCCCAGCTGGCCGTAGGTGTTTGCTCCCCAGGCGTACAACAGCCCCTCATCTGTTAGTGCCAGGCAGTGGCCATAGCCGGATACAATCTGGAAAACAGGGAACACTTTAGTCACTGTGAGTCATACGTGAAGACAATTATGTGATGGCCCTCATTATTTTTCAACAAGCCTAGTGTAAGTAATATCACCAGATAGCACTGCGTTATGTTGCTGTCTTACCTGTTGAATGCACAGCCCTTGGAGTCCAGCGAGGCGGCAGGGTGTCAGCTGGTTTCCATTGTTACCAATACCCAGCTGACCATTACCATTATAGCCCCAGCCATAAACCTGGAAAAACAAATTAATTGTCTTCTTCAATTGAAGTTCAGATTTCTCACTGGGATACTCAGGATTTCATGTGAGGCCATATTCACCTCTCCGTTCTCGATCACAACCATAGAGGAGGTCTGTCCACATGTGATGCCCACTGAAGTCTTACCCTGCAGGCAGCCGGTGACTTTCCTGGGGTAGGGCTGGTTGGCCGTCGAGCCTGAACCAATCTGGCCACAGTTATTATAACCCCATGCAAAGACCTGGAGGGGCAGGGAGGCAGGTCAGGACCAGGGATGCAAAACTGAAACGATGTCATGTTCTTGCTCGGGCTGCAACTACTGATTATTTTCTTTGGCGATTAATTAATCTGTTATTATCTCAGCTGACTGATAAGTTTTGTTGTCTGGAATGGTAAAAAGATAATTTCCTTAACCCAAAGATATTCATTTTACTGTCATAGAGGAGTCTCATAAGACTACATTCAAAAGACTTTATACTTAAAGTCTTAATCGATAACATTCTAAATCAGAAACATCGGATCAACACGCCAGCAGCCTCAACTTCAACACACATCATAGCATCACGCCTGAAGAGTAGCGAATATCAGTTTACCGAGGAGTGAATGCCAATACATTTACATGGAAGACGAAATCCAGATGTTAGCAGGTGTTGTGTTGTAGGCAACTAAGTCAATAAACTTGTTTCCCAAAAACTATTCCTTAAAGATACATCGAACGTTGACCTTCCAATAAGCCTTAAA